>JAIVEN010000037.1:1200000-1800000 GCA_026686845.1 Adenanthera pavonina
GTACGTGAAATATTATTTATTCATCCCAAGGTTGAAAAGCATTTGGTTACCATGGATTTAAAGGAAGGTTGAGCTTTAACTCTTAATAGATCTATAAGCATATATTTGCTGAAATACTTATTATGGTGTTACTCTTGACAGAGTCTACCTATATAAGAATGAAGTGGGACCGCTTTAGGAAGTCCAAGGGCTTGACTCTCAAACTCTCATGAAAAGGATACAAGACACAAGACCATATTAAAAAGTGTCTACTAAAAATGGCATACAATGGTTCAAGATCTTACGCGTAAGTTATGCACGCCTGTTCAAATAAATTAATTGGTTCAAAGCTTGTCTATCATATTAATTCGAATGGGTGAAACCATGTCTTACTAAATATAGATTCAAGTCTTTAAGACATATTTACCAAAAACATGAGATTTCCAAAATAATAAGAGTTTGCTATTTGAAAAAAAATTATTCATTTTGAAAATGGTAGGGGATTATGAGAATTTTCAAAATAAAAATGTGTCTCTTAAAGGATTCATGAATTGATGATGACTCTTGAGATGATTCATGGAAAATCACAAGATTCATAAAATATGAAAAGAAGTGACTTTTACCTAGATTCATGAATCATTATAATGTATATATATTAATCATATGAAAGAAAATAATTTTTTGTTTAGATTCATGAATCATTACAATGTACATACATTGGTTAATGTATGCGTCCTTTTATTGAAAGAATCACATTGCTTCAAGAGGTGTCTTTCATTCCCTATAAATTGTCCACAATCTTCCATCATTCGAGAATTCTAATTTTATTCATCCACACTTGTTTCAATAAATACAAACTCACTTGCCTTTATCTTTAGTATATAAAGGATAAAAAGCAAATTACCACTCTGTAAAAGCCATTGTTGTCTAAACTTGAGTTTTGGAAGTACAGCACCTACTCAAGGGTCTTCATTGTATTCTACAGGAAATTTGTCACTTACCCAAGTTATACCCAAAATTTGAAAATTGGTGGGGGCGAATTAAACCTAAAGAAAAGTGTTATCTACACCTTGAAGACTTGTGTATAATCTTTTTCTTCAATCTCATTTTCTTCTACACTTTAAAGTTTCATCCCTTCTAGCAACTATTTCGTTAGACCTAATTTCATTAAAAGAAAACAATAAAACACAAGCGTGTTAAAGATTAGTATCTCAAATTGAAATAGATAAGATCTAACTTCGTATAAGACAAAGTAGATTCTTGAAATATTTTACCACAATTTTTCCAAGTATATATGGAAAGCAGTGATAAAATTATTGAACATGGAATAAATAACAAATCAGAATAGAAATAGCTTTAAGGACTACACTCGATTATTGTAATATCAAACATAGTTAATCTCAAACCTTATGAAGATTCAAGTCTCGTGTTGGCCAAATGGGAATCAGTAAATAATAAAAATGCTTCTTGGAGAGCACTCAAATGTTTATGGAAGTCACATGAATAGATTGTACGTTGAATCAAGGAGTGGGTGTTTGGAATACTTTGAGAAGCGATTTGATGATTCATTGTTGAACTGAGATTTGATTGTTGGATGTGGATGTGTTGAGAGATGCCCTTCATTGCTCCTTACCCACATTTTGGTTACTTTTCCCGCTTTTTCTACTGCCATTTACTTACTCATCCTTGCTCACTAAGTAATTAGAGTTTACAACAACTATCTAGGGCTAAATCCCTTTCACTCTTGATCTACTAAAAGTTGGCTTATTTCGATTTTAGCCCAAACACTAATAATAACATTTTAAAATATTATAATAAATACCTAATTATCTTATAATAAATTTTAGTCCGTAGAAGTACTTATATATATATCTTAAATTTTTTTAATTTTTAATATAACTTTTATAATGTATGGGCCTTTAGATGTAATTTTCCCATTTTTATTTTTATTTTGTTTTTTAGGGGACATAATTTTCCCACTCATGTATACGAAGTTTCATGGTTGTTAGCAAGTTGTGAATTTAAATTGACATATGAGCTTTCATATACTTTTAATATATAAATAAATAAATACGTCAAAAGTGAGTAAAATTAATAGAAGTGGCCGAAAGCTTAACGGCTAATTAAGAATAGATTAATATATATGTATATATAATATATATAATTACACAAAAGCATTAAAGCTCTCTTATTGTCAATGTAAATTCACAAATGGTTCCAATTTAAATATCTCTCTCTTTCTTATTGGCTCCAAATTTCAGGGCTTTGGTCTATCTATATGAATACACATGTAAAGGTTGTCGTAAAATTTTTTTTGACTTTGAGAAAAAAGTAAGGCAAAAAAGTAAGTTTTGTGTCCGTGGCTTAAAATATTTTAAATATTAATTTTCAGTTTATATGTACACACGCACGCACTCTATTATATATCTTTGTATGAGATTTTTTTTTGGGGAACATTTCTATGATATACATATATATTGTACTTATAATTTGGATTTTTTCTCGTACACACTAGAAAATAATCTTCATTTTAATTAAATTTTGATTGTGCAATTAACTTGGACAGCTTAAAATAATTTTGTAATTTTAATAAATATATAATTCAAAACCGTTCAAATCAAATTGATGCTCATGATTAACTCAGGATGAGTATTTTTTTTTTCATTAAAAATGAGAGAATATTCCAAATCTCATTCAAACTCTTCGCTGCATTCAATGATAAGATGTGTTGAATCATTTACATGCCACACTCTGAGCATACAAAATTCTTGTGCAATACAAGACAAGAATAAGATATTTGACAAACAAGATTAAATTAATTTGTATATATAGATATTGAAGATAGGCAATATCTAATAAATATTTTAAAAAATGCTTGAGTCTTGAGCCACTTGTTTTTCACTTAACCTGAAGAAGCTTGATTCTTTAGCTTGAAGAGGCCTATGCTCTTTTTTTTTTTTTTGGTATTATGCATATAATAAGATTTTTATATGCAGCATGATTTTATTTGCTAGATGTGTCACTGTAAAGGCATAAAAGTACAAGATATGTGCACATGAAAGAGTCTTGTTTGCATGCATGGTTGGCAAAAAAAAAAACAAGGAAAAGAAGAGAAAGAGTTTATTATTATTATTATTGCTTGGCTTGTTGCCTCGCTCTGACATGTTTGTCTAAATAATAATTGAAAACAAGAAGCGCATGCGATGAACCAAAATTCTGACGAGAACGATCGCGATGGGACTCGAACCCACAATCTCCCGCTCCGGAGGCGAGCGCCTTATCCATTAGGCCACGCGATCACCAGTTTTCTCTAGTTCGATCAATAACATGGACTTAGAATTCAATGCTGATCTGAAGCTTCCTTATTGACTAACGACTGAAGAATATATTATATATAATATTTTTAAGACAAAATAAAAAAAGATATTAATGAATTATTTTCAAATTTATCATTTATAATTTATAAAATATATATTCAGAATATTTTCAATATTGAAAAGATCAAATTGTAACTTTGTTAAGCTTCAATAATAATTATTTTAAAAAATAATTTTTAAACCCCCTTAATATAATTATTACTTCTTATGGCTAATTAAATGGAATTTTCTGTTCACTTATATGGGGGATTTGAAGATTAATTAAGACAAGGGATCAGTAAGTTGTATAGATTTGAACAAGAGGAAAAAATTAAAAAGGAGAACAGAGAAATTATTTTAACTAAACAGAACAGTTAGGTGTGTGTGCGTAAAGGTTCCAGTCAAGAAATGACTTTTCAGGCCGAAAAAAAGTTAAGAAATGACTTGTAATATGCTAAAATGTTAATGCTAAAATTTAAAAAGCATAAAATGATGAATATACAGTTATTTCTTTTCCTGAATTTACAGTTATTCATAACTTAGAAATTTTATTTTCTTAAAGCCGAAGAAAATATATAGTTATTTATTTTTTTATTTATTACAATAATTCAAAATTTCAGTTGCAACTAATAACTATATATTTTCTTCAACAACGACATATATATTTTTGTAAGCAAAATAAAAACAATGACATATTCTTAAAAAGATGGATAAAAAATTTGAAGTTAGTTATTGTATAGCTTAAAACAACATCTGTTCAATTTAAAAATATAATTTATCCATCAAAGATAAATATAGAACTGAAAACTATTAAAAAAATTACAAGATCGTGGAACAAAAAAAATAGTTTTAATATTTTGGATTAAAACAAAAATAAATAAGATTTTATTTTTGGTTGCAAGTAATGATACGTACATAGGTCAGTCCCACATCGCCCGTAACTGCCTCCAACCTCCCCTGAATTATCTCAACCTACAAAGGAACACGAGGCTCTCTGAACAACGTCGGTTTATGTAGTTTTCTTTCTCAATTTAATTATAAGCTCCATTCCTATTCCTCACTCTAGTCTCCTTCAGTCTTCCTCTTCACTCACAAACTAACTCACACCCCAATCATATCCTCTCCTACTCAGCTTCTCCTTGCACACCTCTCTCTCTCTCTCTCTCTCTCTTTCTCTCTAAGATTTTCTCGTATCTTTCCGTAAGATTCTTCTGTACATTTCCCGTGTGAGTATCTCTCTTCATACACGTACACTACTTCTTTAAGCTTCATTCACTTCTCTTTAGCATCTGCACACACACACACATATATATATGGTTCTATTTTTGGTGTGATGTTTAGTCTGGTGTCATGTGAAACATCAGATACGACATTTTGAAGTAAAGGTGATTGATTCATAGGTTTCTGCTAAAACTATGCTGTTCATTTTGCAGGTTTCGTAGCGAGTAATTAAGATGGCTCTGGCCTCGTACTTCAACTGGGAAAGTAGTCTTCAAGCTGATCTGAACTTGGAAGCGAGTATCTTCCATGAAGCAACACCACCAGAAGAAGTTCTAGTTGCGCCTGATTATAACTACCCCCACCCCTTCCTTCCATATTATTATAACTCACTTGATCCAAATACCTCCTATCTCGATCCCTATAGTAATCTTCTTTACCCTCATGACCTTCTTCCCTATGACCCCTTCATATATGAGAAAAATCAGTATGACGGCCTCCTTCCATGTCCAAAACGGCAGAAGTACTTGTCGTATGATCAGAGTATGATGATGGACGTTATTGCACCAGTGAATCGTTTCGTTGATGGGAATATTACTGTGCCGAACGTTGCAGAGTTTTATGATAAAGGTGCGGTGGGAAATGCAGAAGGTGGAATCGGGGAAGAAGGAAGGAAGAAGGATGAGAAGAGGACGGTATCGGCGCAGAGCATGGCGGCGAGGGAGCGGAGGAGGAAGATAACGGAGAAGACGCAAGAGCTAGGGAGGCTGGTTCCTGGTGGCTCAAAGATGAACACAGCTGAGATGCTTCAAGCTGCTGCTAAGTATGTCAATTACTTGAAGGCCCAAGTTGGGATGCTTCAACTCATGAACACACTTCAGGTACTCATGATTCATCCTTAATTACACTCAATCACACACACACACTTGTCACAAATGAGGTTTTGGTACTTGATAGTTTTTAGAGTAAACAACCAATCTTGATATATATATATATATATATTGCGAGTTATATGTTTAGTCAGCTTAAATCAGTGTACCTTAACATAATGTTCATTATATAATTGAATTTAATTAAGTATAATGACATTTAAGTGAGGATGATGTGCATGCATGACACTTCAAAACTGTTTCTTGCAATATTCTTAATCATTGGTGGTTGTTGAGAAACGCTGCTTTTCAATTTCACTATTGATATATTTCTGTTGTAATTTTTTCTTGCATTTTTCATATTACTTTTTTTTTTGTGTGTTCCTTCTGAAATTTAGCTTAATGTTGATAAACATTTGGTCATTATTTATTTGAGTTTTTTATTATTAAAATCATGTTTTAAGGTTGTCTAACTAGCTATCATTTAAGAATATTATTTGGTCTGGTATAATGTGTCCATAGCTATAGGCTATAGCCTCAGTAAATATTTAAAACTAAATTGTTATTGGATTGGAATGAATAAAATATGTTTCAGTTGCTTGCCTCTTATAAATACTAAGGTGTCATGAAAAGTTAATTAATTAATTAGTAGATCTATGTGGGGGAGAGATTTGAGGAAGCAGTTAATAGGGTGAGAGTATATTATATTAAGTTAATCCGAGACTTTAGGAACAAGAGTGTAATGTAATTATAATTATAATATATATATATATATAGTTAAATAGTTATATAGTTACGCAACCGTTATGCATATAACTCTCCAATTGTATTCTTCAGTTGGGAATATTCCCTCTACTTGTGCTGCATCTTATTGCTAATATACTATCGGCAAATGTTTAATAATTAATATTTAATTTCCCTTGTCTACTACACACAAACATGTTTTTAAAATTAAAACTAAAATTAAAGTCATCATCTCAAGACTGTTCAAAAATAAAGTTTAACACTTTATTCAGGGCATCGTCCATTTCATTATGAACTTGAATTATTGCTTTTTCTTTTTCTTATTGCACACCTTAAAATTGGTATAATTTCGCAGGAAGAGAAGGGACTCAGTGCAAGTGAAGATATGAAGAAGCTGCTCACTTCTCCAGTTGTAGAAGAGAAGATGTACCTTGAAGAGCAGTGCTTTGTTCCAAAAGAATTTCTCACCACTTTGACCAGTCATAAAGATATTCAATCAACACCTTCCATCCTTAATGATCTTAATCGCTTGATTTCTACAGACAATGGGCTTAAAGAACAGTGACTATAGATCTTGCTCTTTCTGCTCCGTCCGTCACATGTTTCTGCTGCTGTTGTTGTTGTTGTTTATCTAATTTTCATGTATCCCATAGAAACGGCCCGTTTTGCATTGGCCGATAGGTTCAGTTAGTACATGGTACAGCTAGAAAGGAACATCTTTTTTTTTTTGGGTCGAATAAAGGAAAGGAACATCTTTTTCCTTCTTTGTCTTGGAAATAATCAGTAATTCTTCTTTGACATATTAGATTTGACCACGAACATATTTGCAGATTAATCATTTGACACTAGGAAAAGTACATATGCTTCGACGCAGGAGATAGAAAGACACAATATCTCCAAACTCGTCTTTCTTTCTTTCTTTCCTACAGGATAGTGCAGCTATTGGAAATGATCCAAATATATGAAACCTTCCTCATGAGAATCTTAGAATAAGGCATTCATGAAGATTCTTTAGGTGTACCAGATTGTAATGCCCATTCAGTCCATGATCCATCATACACTGCAACATCAGACTTTCCAAGACGATGGAGGCCCTGAAAATAACGGAGAACAATGAAACAAAGAATGGACCAATAACAATTTCCGCGTTTTTTCTTATGCTTCTAAAGAAAGCTTTAATAAATGAAAGATTGAGGGAGAGAAAGTCTCATTCTCATGTTTGAACGATGAAGAAAAGCAAGAAAATCAAAGGATAGCAAATGGTTAAAGGATGATTTTCTTTCCTCTTATTTTAGATGTTTTAAACAAGGAAATGGAATGCTGAAGGAAAGAGATTGATTATTTCGTTTCTCACAGAAGATTCTCCAAATTGCTAAAATTTAGAAACAAATAGGTTAGAGTGTACCGCCAACAAAAACACTACCTAACAAATTCTTATCTTTTTCCCTTCCATCGCATTGGATACATAACATACAAGTATACATAAAGGAGGTAACTTTCCCCTTCTTCCTTTCCCCCTTTCATTTCTCAAAGCAAAGAATTTCATTTCACGCATCAAGTTTAGAGAGAGAGAGAGAGAGAGAGAGTACCAATATAAGAATGCAAGCAGTTACGCCAGTGCCACATGAAGTCAAAACTGGGCCATCCAACGAGATACCTGCATTTCAGTAGGGATGTAAGGTAGCTAGTATTAATCCCAACTATGTCACAAGAGTTTCACACCTTCTTGATCAAATCGCTTCTTAAGTTCATCTGCTGGTAACAACCTCTGTGAAGTATCCAATAACTGCAAGTAAAATCAAACACCATTGGTATATGCATACAAACACACCACACAGTTGTCAGTTAAAACAAAACATCAATGATCCAAGGAAGCAGGAAGAAGATTCCAGTCCCTCAGGATTAATCCAATATAGTTAGGAGAACTTAATAATAGTAGGTAACATACAGAACAAACTTTAATGATTCCAAGCATGATTACTCCCTCAAGTTTCACCCATTACTTGTCTTTTAGAGCCCTCATAATGCCATGCTAACTAGGATGTTTAAGTTGCCATCTCATGATTTATTGATGTAGATATGAATATCAAGATTCAATTTATGCTTCTCAACAATATCCTCTCTTAAGATTTAATCTAAGGCCAAAAAAGAAACACCTTTGGATCTTTTTCCTTCTGGGTGATCAAGACAAGATGGACATGACCATATGCTGTACCTGGAAAAAAGGAATGCACTTGCTTCCAGGTATATGACCACTTTGGATCCCCTCTCGTGGTTCTGGTGCTACTCCATCAAACCTGCCGGAGGATAAAAACTCCATAATATGACAATCATCACCAAGCACAAATAGAAATTTCCCAAAGAGAGAAAAATTTAATCAAAGCAAAAGAAAACAAAGTAAGCACAGGAAATCATCTGCAATAAAGAAATAAAAGAGACACCCATAAGTGAGATTTTCCAATCAAGTTCATGCACCAAACAACCAACTAAAGCTATATATATCAAACGGTTTAAACAAAACAGGAGGGTCCTTGTCACCATATACAGGGACATCATGTGCAAATGTACAAGTAACCTAAAGGGAATGTATAATACCTGGGTTTTGATCTTGCATCTATGTGTTGGTAGTTTTTTTCCTCAATGTTTCTCTTTACCTAAAGAGAGGGGAAAGAGAAGAAACAAAGGAAATATTTGAAATACAAAATATTAATAGGATAAAAGTTACATATTTGAAAATATTCGAAATACAAAATATTAATAGGCACCTCTTGATATTTATAGACCAATCATCTCAAGAGACTACACTATTGCCTGACAATACCACAAAATACCTTTAAAACTCAAAGGTGATTCAACCTTTCAAATAATAATTACCGCTTGAATAGTAGATGTCTTTAGTATATTCATAATTTATATACAATTTCAAATTCTTAATCAAACCATTATCATGATACTCATATTACACAAAGATGCCAAACTAATAAACACAGTGGAATCGTTTTGAGATATACTCCCTCCGATCCCTATTATAAGATGTTTTTAACTACTGCACGTGGATTAAGAAAAGTTAGTTATAGTCTAAAATTGATGAAAAAAAATTCTAACATTCCCATTTTGCCCTTAAGGAGAGAATAAAAATATATTAAATTAATAATGATGGTAGGAGGAAAGAGAAGTTAATTGAGACTTGTAATGAAAGCATTCAATAGGGATAAAATTGAGACTAAAATTAAATTTATTACTTAACATCTTATATTTTGGACCAGACAAATTTTTTAAATAACACCCTATAATAGGGACCGGAGGGAGTATAGATCTCTATCTCAAACACAGCCCAATAAAGGTATTCCTGTGAGCATATTTTAGGACCATGCTGATATCCGGCACCTGGACTCATGTATTATTTCTCAAATGCATCAACATTGGCGGTAACAGATAAGATTGTGGTCATTTTTCTTATAGCAATTAATAAGCTTTTAATAATCTTTATGTTTTTACAGACACAACCATAAGGACACAGCAATTCATCATTTAACAATTGGCACAAAAACAGGGGAAAAATCCTTCATTTAACAATTGGATTCAGAGTAACAAATTACAATTTCCTGATACTACAAACCATTACCTTCATTACATTAACAAATTTTGGTCTCTATTACCTGCTGATATTTATATAACCACTGATCACTATTCACTATTAATCATGCTGATGTATTTTAATCAAGCTGTTTAATGCTTGAAGGCATCTAGCAGCGTCAACACCTCATATAAAGAAAGGAACACTTTCTTATATGCCTTTCCTTGCAAATTCTTGAGCAATCAGCAGCATTTTGGGGATTTATATTTGAAACAGTACATCACTTAAAGAATGAAACGCACCTGTTCCAGGGACCAAACAAGATGTGGCCGAAATTTAGTCCGAAATGTGATTGGGCCAAACTGAACAGAAATGCAAGTTAGAAGAGAAATACATTTAAATTTCGTTCTGAAATTATGAAGGATACAAATGTCTTCATCAAATCTGGGGACACTGACTGCATTTGGTGTTCAACATTCAGGATTTGTTTATCAATCTTTCATTGTTTTGGGCTCATAGTTTTGACATTTCAAAAGTGCAGAACAAAATTGACTCAGAAAATTTAAGTTTAGCACTGAATTGGGGTATTTAAAGAAGCCCTTAAGAAATAGTTCTAGGTCAGATAAGTCTGAACCTCTGAGTTCAACATATAGATTTAGGCCCCCAGGTCCAGATGGTACCATCTGTCAATTCTCATCTTAATCAATACATTCAAGAGGTAACCAGTAACCAACAAAAAGAGAAAAGAAAGCACTTAAGATAAATGAATCGAGGTCCATCATAAGAGAGAGAGAGAGTCAGAAACTACTACGAACAGACAAACAAAAGCAGCATGCAACTAAAAGGGTGAACTCTATAAATAACAAAAAATTCCACAATAGATCTTGTGGGGGAAAAAATCAAAACAATTCAACGAATACAAGCCTCGAAGGTCGTTTGCACCTAAAACAATGGAAAAGAAAAGACATATGATATCAAGATAGGTTGAGTAATTGGGAACTTACTGACTGTCCCTGATATAATTTCTCTACTGCCTCAGCCGCAGCACTGGCTTTTAATGCAGCATCACTAGAAGCACTAGTTTCAATGTCATATCCTGATGCACACCATCTTGGCAGTCCACCATCTAATACCCAAACTTTGTCATGCCCAAACACTCGGAACATCCTTTTAATCATCAACAGGGGAGAGTGATATTAATTATAGGCTAATAGCTACATAGAAAAGTTCATTCCAGTCGAGTTACTAGAAGTACTTCTTACAACATCATCACTTACCACCAGACACGAGCTGCACTGAATATTCCTTTGCCATCATAAACAACCACTCTATCTGTGTTTGCTATATTTAAAGCAGACACAGCAGCAGCAAAAGCTTCCTCTGATGGCAACATGTGTGGCAACTAATACATGTAAAAATTCTTATATCAGCTATAATTGGGACACAGATTGAATTAGATGACAGAAGAAAAAGCTAACTTCTGTAAACATGGAAGTACTTCCTACCATGAAAGTTTTTTCAATAATGAGATAACCCTCTGTTGCAGAAAGTCTTAAGGCTAATGTTATAGTTTCTCTACAATATAAAGGCATAGATAAAATGTAAGATAGCAGCATTTTCCAGTGAAACGAACTTAGTTTAATATTACAAAAAAATATAATTTAAATAATTAAATTTAGAAAATAAAAATGACACACAGAAAAACGACAAATAAAGAGTTTCAAGGGTCCAGATTGCAAACTATTGTCAATCAAAAGGATGAAGGTATATCAGCTGACATTGGTTCTAAAGCACCCCTTAAATTGCAAGGTATTAGTTTGCACTACCTCATATTCAAGGTGTTTTACCCAAAAAAGCTGTTATTCACTTTTAGTTTCCAGTTCCTTTCCACGGTTTCCTTTCTTTTAATTCTATTACCACAGGAACAATTGTTTTCTTTTTATGCTAAATTTATACTTCAAAAGAAGAGAGACTAACTCACATCTGTAGCTTGATCTGCTATTCTGTCTATGTCAAAGAAAAGGGCCCCAGGAATGTGAGCAGCCTGTTGCAAATGGTTTTACACAATAGACATGGTCAAAAGGTGGACAGGTGAACGAATCAATATATAATATAAAAGCAAAATATTTTTTCCTCTTACTTCACTGCAAGTCTAGGAATATGTGCTGAGCCAAAAACCATTTAAATATCCATGCAATATGCACCAGGCAACGCTAGTTGTAAAACAATAACAAGAAAGTACATCCCATTTACACAATATACCATCATTTGTTGAGAATTTTAAATCATGCCTTATATTCTTGAATTGGGTTCCTTTGCTCATCTGGCATGTACCAGGATGCATCCAGCACCTGAGCATGATAGAAAAGACAAGTATTAGCACTCACCTGCATAAAGACCATATAAACTTGTGCCATTCTTATTACTTGTATAGTATTAATAGTTCGAAGAAGAATTTTTAAGGGATCATCCCTTAATATGACACTAGTAACATTTTAGTATTATCCTACATTTCTGCCGCAAAGATATAGACTTATGTATCTTCAGATTGCTTAGTAACTTGTTCTTGAGCAGTTTATGTTGTTGTTAATCTCTGCTCTCAATGTATTAAAAATAAAAGAAAGGTTAAAAAGATTGGAGAATATTTATCTCCAGTCCCTAAGTTCAGCCAACTACTAATTCAACAATTTCGAACATCTCTGGATATGGAGTTTGCTGTGCACATAAACCCAAGAGAAACAAAAATGGGAGAAGTAGCAGCAAGCAACAAGAAGAAAAAGTAGAATATCAAAAGTAAGTAAAGGCACCAATAGGTTAGCAATAAATGCAAAGTACCTTCATGTCAGGGTCCTTAAGGTTAGCAGAGAGCCAATCCACACTAACAACTGGTTCATCCGTAGAAACAGATTGTATTGAATAAGCCATAGAACACAAGGAGTTTAACCAATTGTTTGTTCTACTTTTTAGAGTTGTACAACAATGTGACCTCTTCTGCAGACAGAAGGCAAATTATAACGAAAATTTCGACCAAAAGAACAAATCAATACCACAAAGCATCTATAGGTTCATAAAACAATGCTTAAAGTAATTAATGAATCCGTTCATCAAGATGAATTTTCTCAAGTAAGCAAAACGTTAATGAGTTTAGCCTACCATAAGGTAAAGTTCCCGACAAGGCATGGATTTCATGAAATTCTTTTCTTCAATAATAAGATGGGGCATGCAAAACGCATATGAGCTAGCTGATCTTACTTCAGAAAAATTTTTTGATCGTTAAGATTGTAGGAAATGAAAACGAAAAACTACAGGGGCAAGTCATGCAAGTATATAAATATCATTCAACTGATAGAAAATAATCCGGAGGATATATATATCCCAGAAGAATAAGAAATTCAAAAGACAAAAGAAAATCAGGAACACCACTTCCCGCACTCAAATGACTGTTAGAAAATGAAAGACCCGCAGAACGAAACAACCCAAATAAGCACAAGAGCAGACATACAGAGAAATAGAATATATAGAGAGAGAGAATCCCGCGAAAGAGAAAACCTAGATAAAGTTTAATGAAGGAGAGGAGACTTACATTGAAAAAAAAGGTGAAAGTTTGAGGATTGTGTGCAAGGAACGACGACGATTGAATCCGTCAGTCAGGGACTCCCAAATAGCGTCCTAGTCAAAAGTGAGGAGTGAGGACCGATGACTGAGGATACTATTTACCCAAAAAGCCCAAAACTAGCATCGTAGGTAACAGAACACATGACAGCGAGCCTCAACGTGTTCCTTGAGCAATTATCTCATTGAATTAGTTAAGATTCATTTATGAAAAAAATACAGAAGTTCTTTTTAAAAAAAAGAAAGAAAGAAAGATGGTGCATAGTTGCGTTTTTATATTAATTATTAAAATTATAAATACACCTCATATCTAGAAGATAACATTTTTTTCTCGAAAATAAATATGAAATCAGTCTTTAATGTCCCTCAAAATGAGTTTTTATACCATATTTTTAGATAAAGTCATCTGGCTTTATTATAACGTTTAACTGACATGTCTAACAAATTATATTTATTTATGTCAACCAGAAGAATAATTGATTTACTTAGTCAACATTCACTAATTGTGGAGAGCCTGCCTTGAATTTACATCAGCTACAAATGATGCACACATACACACGGACAGAACTGTATTACATGGATAGAACTGTATATCAGGTCAACCATATGACTTGATATATAATTAAATTTTAAGAATTAAAGAACCAGTTGTACAATTTTAACAATACTACAAAAAGAGATTTCTGTAATATATTGTTTGTTTTAGGAAGAATCTTTGTAATTTTACAAAAAAAAAATCAAAAAAATTTGTATTGACTTTGAAAATAAAGAGCTTTATAATCAGCAAACCTCGTAGGAGGTTTATGCAATTTATTCTATAAAATATTTATCTTTTTGTTCCCTTCCCCTTCTATTTGGTTGCATGGTATGTAAAGCTAAAAATGTTCAGAAGGTAATTTGCATTCGGATCAACCCTGTTGAACAAGTTCTGCATCTCCCTCATAAATTTTTTTGTCTCTAGTCCAAGAAACAGACATATTTTTTCAACTCAAACTGCTTGTCGACGGAATCCAGTCACGAATCTTTGAATACCGGCGAAATCAGGAACTATTTCAAAATTGCATAAGCTTCTGCTTTTATGGTTTTCCATGTAATGAATAAGAGCCCTGCACTGTTGCTCACCATTTGTCTGTGAAGGGAAGTTATGCAAGAGACCATTAGAAGCAATACAGAAGAAACTTCATAATCATAAGCTTCTGTCTTTTACCCCATTCAGGTCTTTCAGAATGATAGAGACTGATTGTTATAGTCCCACATCCGGTAGCCCCAGAACCCCAAGATAAATAGTTAAAAGTACTGGAGATCGCTCATCTAATGGTCTATCTAGTTTTCTTTTTTTTTTTTCTTCATTATTCGGCTCTCATGTGACTGAAACTAGATATATACTAACCGTAACATGGTGTCCAAAACAGACAGCAAATCCCATAAGAGTGCTGTAACAACTTACATAGGAACGATAAGAGAAAAATAGAGCAATTAACAAGCAACTTCTCATTTAAATTAAATGTAGAGGTGCACACTCTACAAGTCTTTGTAAGTTTTATATCAGATTTGGGTTGATCGACACACAATGTAATTTCTGTAAGTTTATGAGATTCCTGGTGAAGTGACACTATTCATTTAGGGAAAAACCAGCAAACAAATAACTAGTACATCGCACTAATTTGCTTAGATATACAGTTTGTGAAAGCCAGAGCCACACCTCCTCTAGTTTTGTTTCATAGTTTACAATGAACTCCCTAGCTTTCTATTGTTCATCTATTTAAAAGGCTTTTAGGATGGTGTACAGGTGTCTAGGGGAAAAAAATAAACAGGGGGAGTTCGATGAAAATTTAAAATAGAGATCAGTATAATTTCTGGAAATCTCATGAGGTCAATGTAATTCGTTCTAAAGTTCATTATATTCCAACCTTGACCAGATGAGCAAGGCTGAGCTGACTACTTATGATTAGGATTTCTGATCACCAGTGGCTGTCAAATTGTCATCTAAAATTGCTTGGACCACCATTTTCAATCATTTCCACAAGAATAGAATTCAAAATGGAAATAGATTTGGCCCTTTCACCTCTGACACTATAGTACAATGTTTATTTTAAGCAAATAGAATAAAAAATCCATACATACCTCAAAGGCAAAAAATCCACCAGGTTTCAAGAATAAAGCAGCCCCATCACAAAGATGAAGAAGAGCATCCATGCCATCAACACCACCATCTAATGCTACTCTTGGCTCATGTCTTCCAACTTCAGCTTGTAGAACGGGAATATCTTTACTTGGAATATATGGTGGGTTACTAACAAGACCAGACAGCTTTCCTTCAACGTCCTTCAATGGTTCAAACCATGATCCCTCCCTTATTTCAATAATGTCCTGAAGTGGACAACAAAGTGGATCGCATAAATGACTAGACACGAAAGAAATGCCACCAGAAAACATATATAATGTCGATGCCAATACTCTTCCAGAAGCAATAATGCTATGTTGCTACTCTAATCTAAAAGGTGACTGGTTTTCTTTCCATTTTTATTATCTCCCTAAAATATTATAGTCCGATGTGATAAGCGATAATCATGAATTGTGAAAGTTAAATTACTAACCTTTAAACCATACCTCTGCACATTGTAAGCTGCTACAGCAACTGCTACAGGGTTTAAATCTGTGGCAATAACCCTCCCCTCAGTCCCTAAGATCCTACTAAATCCAATAGCAAGGGCACCACTTCCTGTCCCCAAATCTGCCCAAACACCTCTTTTCAACTCATCATCTTTTGAAAAAACATCAGACACCAAATCAACAATATGTTCTGTCTCAGGTCTAGGAATCAAGACGCCCTCCTGGACGCTCAACACCAAATCCCTCCAATGCTGACATCCAACTATGTACTGAAAAGGTCTCCTCTCATGGATTCTCTGCTTCCATAGATTGTAAAGCTCATCTATTCCTGCCCTCATTGTTACTTTCCTATCATTTTCAATACCCATTAGGGAAAAGAGAGTGTGGTCTTCAACAGCATCCTCCAAAAGCCATTTCAGCTCCCTACACAAAAGACTTGAGTCTGGCCCATTGTCAGACCGCTCAAAAGTTGACCCTATTGAAGAAGCAAGATTTTTGGCCCAATCACGCCACTTTTTAACTGCATTTAGTGTGGCTGAGTATTTGGGTGGCCTCAGAAAAAGCGGAATTTGGGGTTTCAAAGATGTTGGAGGAGATGATAGCGAGGAAAAACAAAAGGATCGACAAGGACTACTAGAAGCAGACGATTTAAGGATTAAAGGGAAGTCTGACGAACGATATGAACTGCTTAAGCTTAACTTCATTTCAAGAGAAAGAATTGGAGGAACATTAATGCCTCACAACTTCATAATCAGTAGTAATGGATGCACAATCCAACAAAGAAAACTTAGTACGAACTACTTTCACTAGTTGCGTTGTCTAAACTGTTAGCCTTCTACCATAACAGAAGCAAATCCAAATGAACTTAGGTAGCGAAAAAGGAAGTGATTCCAAGAAATAATCAGAAGCTTCTGAAATGAAACTTTCTAAATATCCAACTTCTTTTTCCTCAGTAATTATGACATAGGGTTCAAGCCAAGCCTCAATATGCCCCCAAAGCACTGATTTTCAAGTTAATTTTCCTCTTTCAAGCCAAAAAAATGTTTGTTTACCTCTTAGCTCAGCAACTTTGAAGAAAATGGTACTTGAAAAGAATAAATCAATAGAACCTCAAGAAATCAATCCGTGCAACAGTTCACTGCAACACCACCCTTCATTCGTTGTCAACCAAGGAGATAAAAATTAGAAGGGTAAAGGCGACACGCCGAGGGAAGCGCGACAAGACCGTGGAAGAAGATGGACGGTCAAGATTACCTTATATCGAATGGTGTGGATCATACTTCATGACCTGGATGACGTGGCGATCTGTGTACCCTTCAATTACATGGACGGCTCGGATCTGGATGTTGCACAAAGATGAGTGGAAAACTGTTTCTCTGGGCACTGGACGCGCAGCGAACTCACTTTTTTTTTTTCCCGTGATTGGAGGCCTTATTCAAGAAACAGAATATACAAAGGATGTATAGAAGGGGAGCCAATCAAAATAATCTGGATTCCCCTTGATATGTATGGTATAAGAAACAAAAGCAAGTACAGTAATAACGCAGCGAACCCACTTTTATATTTTGTAACTATAGTTATAAATTTTAGGCTGGATTTGAACATTTAGTGGGTTTATTAGCATAATTGACGGTAATCTTTTTTAAATAAATTAATATAAATTCGGAAAGTGTAATAACTTGTATAATGAAGTTATATCCAACTTTGAAATGCTTCTTCTCACCTTGAATATGAGGTTTTTTGTCTTAAAACTAAATATAAGATATTTTATAAAATATATAATGATATTTATTATGCAATCATCTTCCCAACACCTTAACTCTGTAGGGTGCCACATTGTTGAAGGATCCATGTATCCTTTACAAAGCTCCCTCTGAGGTGGAGGTCATTCTCCTAGATGACTTGATGGGAACCTAGTTCCCTTTGTTTCTTTCGTTTTCATTGTGTTTTCTTGTTTAATTAAAAAAGAAACTCTATTTAATTTATGAGAAAGAGAAAAAAGTTTAATAATATTAATTTTATAAATACATTATAATTTTTTAAAAGAAAATTAATATAACTAATTAATTTTAGTCCATATTTTTAATTTATGTAATTTGATTAAAAATATTTTATATTAAGAATTGAATGAAATATTTCTTATTTAAATTAGTATAAGTGGGTAGAGGGTTTTTTTTTGTGGCAACAAGTGCTCAAATATTATTCAAAAGACAGCAAAACAATGTGTCAATAGTTCCAATGATGCAATTGAAGGCTCAGTACATGATGCAAACCGTATCAAATATTCACTGCCTTGTAGAAAGACACAAGTACAAATGGGTACAAGCAGAAAATCCTCCAAATCGAAGAGACAAATGAAGGCGCCGCCAGAAAATACCATCAGGATTGACGTTGACGGGTCTGTTGATTGTCAAGGGCACCTTCAGAGATGCAGGAAAAATTGGAAGCTGGGATTTAAACGTAGTCTGGGCTTTATGCCATCTACTGCAACAGAACTACATGCTGTTCTCACGGGATTGCAGATTTGCAAATTAAGGGGCTTCGCAAAATTTCGCCTTTATACCAATTCTCTGGAAGTTATTAACCTCATTTGGAGAGATGGTAATCCAACTCATCCTTTTTGGAGTGAAATACAGCAACCAAGGTCCTTGGTGAGTGACAGTTAGGATATTGAGCTTTAGAACTCTATTAGTTGTGCTGACCATCCACTTGGCCAGAAGCCCGCACGAGGAGGAAGGAGAGTGCACTTTCCTCAAGGAACCTCCTCCTGATTGTGTAGAATTCCTCTAAGCTATTTCGGTCCTCTCAAGGGGCCTTAGTTTTCCTTCTCAAGTACTTGTACTCGCCACTGTAATTTAAACAGAAAAAAAAGTTCCAAAGGAAGAAACCACGAGACCAAAAACACAGCAAAAGAAAACAGAAACAAACATCAATCAATTGCAGATCCTGCAATGTCAACAGGATAGGAAAGAGCACCGTTGCCAACTTCATCACATCCAGCATCATTAGCAAAAATAAATAATAAAGAAGGTCATAGTACCATAACCCACCCATAAGGGCACACCTCCTTGACAATAACCACTGCATGCCAATCTAAAACCAAGTTTCCTGAATGACAAACTCAAAAAAAGAAAAAGTAGCTTCAGATACTAGATCTTCAAGAACATCAGCAACAAATATATGCCATCTCCAATCTGCTAGCAAAATATACTTCTTATTAATAATACTAATCCACTCAAGATAGTCAGGTTTAATCATTACTTGGTAGAGCTTCAAATCTCTAATTATTGTTTAAATGGTGGGAGTTTGATTTCTGACCTTTAATTATATAATAAACCTAGTTATTTAGAATAATAAAAAATGAACCATTGAAAATACATGCAATTCTAAAGCTTGATTGTTATTTTGGCCAAATATGTGATTCTAAAACTAGACCTCATGATACTACAAATTATTACCTCAAACCTTGTGATCATGTTGGGTTTTTTGGATAAACAACATACTAGCAAGGCAGACTAATGAGTCTCAATACAAGAGGCATCACATATTAGCATATTGGGTTTTTCCTCCTGACATACCTGCGGGCTTGACTTGCAGGTTAAAAGAGCCCATTTGTTTTTTTTTTTAAATCACAGAAAAATCCTGTAATGAGAAAATAATTATTACAAAGTTCCAAAATCCCAAAAACTATACACAAGTTTTATTGGTGTAAAATCTTAAAAAATGAGCATAAAAAATTTATTATTATGAATAAAATTGTAAAGTAAAAGTATAAAATATTTAAACATGATTTTACACTCAATAATAAATTTTTTTATATTTATTTTCCAAATTTTTACATCAATGAGATTTAGGAGTAATTTAATATTGAAATACGATTTTATACTTAATAATAAATTTTTTATATTTATTTTCCAAGATTTTACACTAAATGCGAGCTGGGTGTAGTTTTTTAGGATTTTGGGACTTTATAATAATTATTTTAGTGCTTTAAGATTTTTATGTGATTTTCCCTTTTTTTTTAGGCCAATAAAAGAGTTAAGCTAAAATTCATTTGTTTCCAAATGGGTTGTAATATTTATTATAATATAACTAGTTATATTAATTAGTAATGAGTTGTACCAATTTAACTAGAAATCTCAAATTCAAATCCAAGGAATGTAGCTACCTTAAATATTTGGTGGTAGCTTGCCATTCAAAAGAATTTTACTTAACTAGATTCGGTTTAATTTAGTCCTCAATAAATTATTTAATTGAATTGAGATAAATTGAGGATACTAGATAATGTAACTCATTATATAACTCATTTTAAATGGGTAAAGTGTTTCCATCTCTACATTGCACCCTCTAATGGCTATTATAATATGCTTGTAAATAACATGATGTTTTAAAAAGATATAATTTTATTTATTTCTTAGAGTGGATTTACTTTTTCATTACATATATCTCAGTTTGATGGATCCGGCGCAATATATATTTTCTTTATCTAGATAAAATTAGGAAAGATACACCTATTTGCCTAAACAGAATATTCTTCGATGAATTTTATGTGCTAAAACCACAAAGCATTATGCTAGTTTTTTAATTTTTAACATTCCACCTTATAAAGGTATTGATCGTTGTTCCTTGTGTGTCAAACATGTGTGCCAACTTTTCTCGTGATTCTTGTCTTCTATTTTTTTTAAGATGCTATTAAATAACACAAAATACTAACATTTTATGTAGAATTTCATTTTTAGAGGCTCAAACTTCAAAGGTTTTCATTTGATGGAAGTTCCAAAAATCACGTTTCAGGAAAGAACAGGACAAATATTTCAAGGGAACTTGTTTGGACTTAACTCAGCAATGTTGTGAAAGTTACAGTAATTATATAGTAATAATTAGAAGATGACGCCCCATAAGTTCATTATTCACAATTTGTTATCAGTGTGGCTTTTAATAGATATAGATTATATATGTATATAGAGACCTTTTTAAAATTTAGGAACAGGTTTTTTATTTTCAGTTTTCTAAAGAAGTTCTTAAAACATTTAATAATAACTTTAGCCACTAAAATTAATTATTTTTTAATATTAAAAAATATATTTAAAAATTTAAATTTTAAAATATTTATGTTAAAGAATCTTGAAAATTGTAATTATTTTTACGAATCAAATTACTATTAGGTTTTACAAAATTTTCTGTTAGATTCAAAAAAAATAGCTATCAAATTTTAATTACAATTCTCTTAAAAATGAATAGTACTTGTCCTAAAATTTGGTGATAAATTACATGAAAGCTTAATAAAATATTTTGTTTTCGATAATAATTTGGCAATAAGGTACTATTAGGTTTTTTAAAATTTAGGTCACTAATTATAATTTTTTTCAACAAAAAATTGTTGGAAGTTGTAGTAAGTAGGTATTCCTTTTATTTTTTCCCCTTTTATGCTTGAGGATTATTAATAATGCTAAGGTGCATATTTATGGAGGACTTATATAAAGAAGACAAACTTATAAAAGCTCATAACTAAAACCTTTCTCCTTGGAAGGAATTGAGATGAACAGGGGAAGAGGGAATGAAGGAGAAGACCGAATGCTTTTGCCAACGTAAATATTAAAAAACTTAAACTAACAATATGTATATGTGTTTGTATATTAGTTTTCCAAAAATGTGGTCCCTCCTTCCTTGTATGTAATTACAATTCATTTCAAAAAGTATCCGTTAAAATCAAATTTTCCATTTGTTTAAAAAAATTGCCAATTTACAATGTATATTTAAAATCATAGCATTTAATTTTTTAATAAAAAACTGTTGTCATAATTAAGAGCCAACAGAGGAGAAAAAAGCAAGCTAATACATCTTATAGTGGCATTAATTAGATTAATTAGTCCACTTTTAGAATATCAAATTTATGTAATCTTTGGTATAATCGCAAGGCATCCCATGCAAATTTATGTGTGTCTATACAAAATTGTTTTTTATTTCATAAATATCATAAAATTAAGTTAAATTCAAGGAAAAAATTACAAATAAATGCCATGAGGGAAAAAATTTATAAAAACATATCTTGGACTTGTGTATTTACAAAAACATATTAAAGTATTAAATTGTAAATATTATTATCACACGAAAAAATGATTTTATCTCTCCCTCTTTTTCCCCTTTCCTGTCTCCCATTTTCTCCCTCTCTCTCCTCCTTCTTCCTTCCTCCTTCCTCTTTCTCCTCACACCGTCCCTCCCATCCTTTGCCGATCAAAATGATGTCTTCCCTCCTCCATTCCTCTTCTTTCTTCTTTGATTAGAACTAAGCCTTTCCCTTTGATCAAAATGAGCACAGATCTGAGACCCAACAATGTCGTCGAACATGGAGAAGAACAAAGTAGATTAGTGTAGGTGAAGGACCTACGTGTACGAAGATCCATGTGTACAGAGAAGAGTGGAGTAGATCGGTGTTTCTCCCTCCCTTACCAGTGCTTCTTGCTTCCTCATCTTTTTTCTCTTTCGCTGCCCACAGCCCATAGTCATCTTCTCCGATGAGTTCTTTTTTTTTTTTTTACTACTGTTGGGTTTTTTATAATTTTGGTTTGTTGGGTTTAAAATATTGTAGATTTGTTGGTTTACAACTTTCACAAAATAGAAATGTATGTAGATTTTTTGTTAATCTAAATGGATCAATTGTAAATTTATATAGATCAATTACAAAAATGTGTGAGTTTTTTTTTTTATCTTCAGTTGAAAATTTATATGTAAGTTGCAAATCTATATAAATTGGTTGCAAATTTATATGTATTAGTTGCAAATGTGTGTGAGATTTTTTTTGTGTGGATGATATTGCCTATGAAGTTATATTATATTCAATTGCAAATCACCATGTGATAGTTGCAAATATAGGATTGTCAATTACAAATGCATCATAATTAGTTACAAATCCTTGAGTTTAAGTTGCAAATTATCAATTGCCAGTTTGTAATAGATAATGGTTAACCATCTAAAGGGGTCCCTCAATGGTCTTCTAGATTAGCGGCTCAATAAGAGCTACTGCTATTAGTGTATTTGACCTGGTCAGCCATTAGATAAACCTTCCTCTGATGATGGACATCACTTCAATTGCAATTGACAAATCAATTATTGTCCTTTGCAAATTTATTAGCCTCTATTGCAAATTACTGGACATCAGTTGCAAATGAATATATTCAATTTATTTGTAATTCGAGCACAAATGGAGAGAGGGCAAAATCATATTTTCATGTGACAGAAATATTTACAATTTGATACATTGATATGTTTTTGTAATTTCGCAAGTTTATGGTATGTTTTTATAATTTTTTGCTCTCAGAGATACTTATCTATAATTTTCCTAAATTCAAATGTAATTTTACTTTTTTAAATGTAATTTAAAACAAACTTTGGATGAACTTTGAAATAGTCTTACATCCTAATATTAATAAATTTATTCTTCATATATATTTAGTTCATATATTATATATGGCATTTCCTCACATAATTTATGCATATATACTAGAGTATATTCTTATGGCTTGCATTAAATATAACAACACACAATGCATTGCATATTGTATTGAGAAATGTACAAGGAAGCATATATATCATAAACAAGATGAGACAGATTGTCTTCAATCTTAAAAGTGGTATCCACACACACACACACACACACATATATATATATATACACACCATATACAAACACCATATTTTGAAACTTTCCATATATATTCCATAATGAGTTTGAGCAAGCTTATAACTTTTTTCTTTAATTCAACATTCTTGGGATTGCAGACCAATATTATCATCCATGCAAAACCAGAAGTAAGAGTGATCGCTAGTTTGAATCCAGGTGATCAGTTGAACCACACAACCATGATATGTTTTATAAACAATAGGTTTTGCATGCGCATGATGATGATGTTAGACAATAGCCAAGTTTACTTTGCAATATTTGAGAATTTAAATGATCCAAATTTCATTGTATGGATTGCAAACCGAAACGATACCATCTTCAAGTACAATGGAGGATATCTATCTCAAGACAATTTTGGTTCTCTGCAAACATTACATTAAAGTGGTAGACCAATCAACCTATACTCTCCAATTAAAGGTATAAACAACACTAAGGTTGTCTTGCTTGATACAAGCAACTTTGTGCTATAAGAAGTTCACACAAATGGGTCAGTAAAGAGGGTGTTGTGGCAAAGTTTTGATCATCCCACAAATCAACTTCTTCCATGGATGAAACTAGGTGAAAACCATAAAACTGGGCATAAATGGGAATTGGTCTCTTATTTAACTGGAGATATTCCAGCTTTGGGTCCATTTACACTTGAATGGGAACCGAAAAGTAGTCAATTGATCATTAAGAGAAGGGGGCAGGTTTAGTGGGCAAGTGGGGTGTTAAAGAATAAAAGATTTGAATATGTTCTAGAAGAAGCTCAAGCCATGTATGAGTATTCTATTGTTTCAAATGTGGATGAAAAGTACTTCTCATACACAGCTAGTCATGAAGGTTATGCAACATGGGTTTTGTTTGATGATAGGTAGTTATTTAATGACAAAAGAGACTATCTTGGAAGGGCTAATCTGTGTGATGGATACAATAATGATGGAGGGTGCCAAGTATAGGGGCAACCTACATGTAGGCATGCTGGTGATATATTTGATATCTGGACTATTAACTTGAGTAATCTAGACTCATCTAATTTCAGTTCTATTGACAATGGAAATCTTACATTAAGTGATTGTAAGGCCTTTTGTTGGAGTAATTGTAACTGTATTGGATTCAAAAGTTTATATGATAATAGCATTTGATGTGTTTTTTATAATGGACAGTCATGGGTTGAGTATCTTGATGCCAATGGGGGTGATAGGTTTTTCTTGCTCAAAACCACATTTCAAAAACACCAAAGGCAAGGTAAGCCTATTCTAAATTATGTCATGTTATTTGACATATTTTTCAAGGGATTCTCTGGACTTCCTCTCTTTGCAATATATGTATTATGCTTGTAAACAAACATAGGGAAGTAGAGAAACCAAATTCAAACTTACTTTCAAATAGAAAGTATCATTAACCAACTATATAATACATTGGCACTTATTTCCCTCTACACAAGCTACCTCTTGTCACTCCAATTCCCTTACACATCTAACTGTTACCTTACAATGCTATATAATTTTTGCTAAACATCTTTTATATTTTTTATCACCTTTAAAAATAGAGAGATGATGCGTTTATCTTAAAATTATTTTATTTTATTTTATATTCAATTACCTTTTGTTTTGTATACCAAACAAAAATTTTTAAGGTATATCTCTTGAAACCAGGGGAGGGGAAATTATCATTCAACCATCCATTTACTTTCTTTCTCTTTCCTTTCATCTTCCTTGGATAATAATCCCAACTCCAAAACACACCCTTAAGAAAAAAGAAAGAAATGAACAAGAAGATAATCCCAATTGAGAAATATTATGATTCTTGAAGCAATGTCCAAAAAGAATAGTTTTAGAAAAAGAAGAAAAATTAGTCAAGTTATTGTCTTATTCACAAGGTTTTCTGCACTTATATTTATTTTGTTCTCATCTTTAGCATTTCTCTAAAAAAAATTTCTTTCAAACCATTAAAATTCTGTTACATGAAATAATTATAACTTCATAGTTTGCAGGTCAATGCAGAGTCAAAGAAATTGATTAGGATTTTTGCTGTAATAGTTGTTGCTCTATTCATTTGTTGTGTAGGCATTTTGTGCCTAATGCACAAGAGGAAAAAAATCGAAGGTAAAAGTATCTTGAAACCTAATAGAATAACACATAATGTAAAGTAAAAGTCACAACTACCTTCATTTTTTCTCTTTCTCTTCCATATTTAGGCCATGTTTGATAAACATGATAGGAATTTCCTAAAAGAGAGAATGAGAGAAGAAATCTTTACATGATATGTTTGATATATATTATTCATGCTTTCTAAGGATTAAAGATAACTTTTCGTGGAGACCTATTCTCTTGACTTCTCTATTTCCATTTCTCTAAAACTTGACTCCTTTATACCAAATATGCATGACCTTAATTCTCAATATGCAAAAAATAACAAATATGAATAATGAAAATATTGACTTCTAAATTTATATTTATGTCCAAATATTAACAAATTTGAAAATAATCAAATAAGAGAACATGATTTGAGAGTATTCAGCTATGCTTCTATTATGGTTGCTACAAATGGCTTCTCATCAGCAAATAAGCTAGGAGAGGGAGGCTTTGGGCCTATTTATAAGTTATTTCAAGGATTTTTTATCCTTATTCCAACATTATGCTATATACAGAAAACTTAAATATTTGATAAAAGTAATAATTAATATTTTTGTGATCATTAATTTAGGGAAAATTAAGAAATGGAAGAGAAATAGCATTAAAGAGACTCTTAAGAACTTCCAAACAAGGAGTAAATGAATTCAAAAATGAGATAAAACTCATATCTGAACTCCAACACACTAATTTTGTCTAATTATTGGGTGGCTACATCGATGGGGATGAGAGAATTTTAATTTATGAATTTATACTCAACAAAAGCTTGGACTTTTTCTTTTTTGGTAAAATAGAATATCTTTTCAAGTTTGAATATCTATATATATATATATATGCTTATCTAGCTATAACAAATTATTTTAGTTGTTTTCCTTGAAATATGATTCATTAATGACATCTAAGTATGATTTGCAAGATTCTATTCAAAAAAGACTACTAGATTGGCTAATACGTTTCAACATAATAAATGGAGTAGCTCAAGGATTACTATATCTTCATAAATACTCAAGATTGAGAGCTGTGCATAGAGACTTGAAGGCAGTAATATAGTACTTGACGAAAACATGACTCCCAAGATTTTAGATTTTGGTAGGGCAAGAATTTTCACATAAGAATCAAAATGAAACACTTGCAGGATTGCTGGTACACGGTGACTATAATTTGGCTATTGAGTAGTTCTTTTTAAAGTTGAATACTGCTTACTATCATCACTCTTTTTAAAGTTGAATACTGCTTACTATCACCACTCTTATATAGTATATTGACTCATAATAAGTTTTAAGTAACTTGTTACTTATGATGTTATTTGGTAGTGGTTATATGCCTCCTAAGTATGCTATGGGTAGAGTTTTCTCTATGAAATCATATGTTTAAAGTTTTGGCATCTTAATTCTTGAAATTATAGGCGGTAGAAGAAATAACAGTTTCAACAATAGCAATCAACCACAAACTTTAGTGGGACATGTATGCCAAAAAGCACTTACTGTGAGATTTCTTCATGTCTTATTTGTATTATCTTTGTACCTTTGTGATATGGAAAACAATGATGCCTTAGGGTTGGGATCTATGGATGAAAGTGTGGGACTAAACTTAATGGATCCATCAATCATTGAATCATTTGTGGAAGCACAAGTTTTGAGATACATTCACGTTGGTCTTTTATGTGTAGAAGAAAATGCAATTGACCGGCCTACCATGTCAAACATTGTATCAATGTTGACAAATGAAAGTGCATTGCTTCCTCCTCCTAAAAGACCAGCATTTTACTTTGAAAGTATGGTCAATCCAACCAATAAGTCTCCAGCAAGACCTCAAATATGTTCAATTAATGGCTTGTCCATTTCTAGCATAGATTGAAGATAGTATGATTTATGGGTGGACTCAGAATTTCTGGTATGAAAATAAAAAAGAATAACAAGCTTTATTATAATATTAGGCTTTGTTGAGATTTTACAATTGTATTCTATTTTGAGTCTTTCTTGTGTTTCTGGTTTGAGGCACTTGGTGTGAATCTATCAATAATAAGTGAAAAAATTGTATTCAAATTATATGCGATAATAAAGGCATGCAATGGCCTCTATATGATGGGTTTCATATATTCATTTCTTTACATACTCTATGCAAAAACTTGTAATTATTTGTCAAAAGAACTTCATAGAGTCACTTAACTATTTAAAACTTATCAAATATATTTGTAAAAGTTATGTTCATGTAATTGTCTGTCATCTCTAAATATGTAAATTGAACATATTCCAAGACTATATATCTCGTTAATTGTTATTTGGCTAGTCTTAGAGAAAAAACAGTTGTGGTAGATTTTGTACGAACATATATAACTCTTTAGTTAATGTCATGAAAGTCAAAGTAATTTAACAATAATTTTTAAAAATTTCGTTACTAACTTGAGTTGTTAAAATTAATTATAATTTTTAACATTTAAAAATTACATTTAAAAAATACAAATTCTAAAATACTATTTTTGGTGTATAAATATTATATTGAAATTTTACTTTTTTAAATTAATCATGGATCAATATTAATTTATGTAGATTTTAATATTAAATTATGGAGTTTATTAATAATAGTTTTTCAATTTTTTTTATATAATATACAATAATAAAATTAAAAATATGTTATTAGGCTCTGTAGCCCGCCAAAATGACATTCTTTTTTATTTCCTTGTCTTTCTTTCTTTCCATTGATTAAGTCACACCAAAAATTTCATGAGGTACATCTCTAAGTAAGAAGAAAGGGTCTTATTCTACCTCATTTGTTTCTGGAATTAAATCATTTTTTAGTTTTATAACAACTCTTCAATTCCAAACCCAAAGTGAAATCTAAGCCAAAAAGTGAGCCTAAAAAAGATGAACAAGCAAAATGGTGATGGTAGTAGACTAGCAAGTGGGTTTTCCTTTTTATTTTTGTATTGTTCCTTTTATGCTTGATCAGGATTTATACTTGCTTGGCTAGATATGAAAAGCCATATTTATCTGGTCTTATATGTATTTATTTAACTCCTTTGTAGAGTAAAAGGAATTTATATAATTGCAACTCATTTCTAAAAGAGTCTGTTGAAACATATTATGGCAATTACAATGTATATTTGTTGTTTGTAGTGTTTAACTTTTAATAAAAATGTGCTATGACAAGAGTCAAGAGAGGGGGAAAAAGCTACTCATACATCTTACATTGGCATTATATTGACTTATTTTTAGAATATCAAATTTACATAAACTTTGGTGCAATTAATTGAAAGGCATCATATGACTCATTATGTGAGAATATACATGCAGATATAATTATATATATATATATTTATAATTGTTTTGCACTTAATGAATATAATAAATTAAAGTCAAATAAAATTTGCAAGCAAATTTTAAATGAGATTTTCAAATCATCTTAAACCCCTCATCAATGAACTCATTCATCATGTATATTAATTTCACATGTAGATATTGTATATGGCATATCCTTATACATAATTTATACATATAAGATCAATGGTATATCCTAATGGCTTGCTTATATATAAGGACACAATGCATTGCATATTATGTTAAGAAATATCCGACGAAGCATATACATATAAATGAGATGAGAGAGAAGGATTGTCTTCATTGTTAAAAGCTTTATGCACATATGTATATATACACCATATAAACACTACATTTGAAACCTTCCTTATCTGATTAAAAAAAAACCTTCCTTATACATACCATCTTGAGTTTGAGCAAGCATATGATTTTCTTCTTTAATTTAGCATTCTTAGTGTTGTGAATTAGTTTTGTTATCTAGGCAAAAGCAGAAGTAAGAGCAAACAATAGTTTGAATCCAAGTGATCAATTGAACAACTATAACAAGCTATGTTCTTCTAGCCATAGGTTCTACATATGCTCATGTCAATAGTGATAGACGGTAGCTAGATATACTTTACAATACATCAAAACTTAATAGCTTCATATGTGGGTGTGTGAATTGCAAACCAGCACGATCCCATCTTTGGCTATGAAGGAGGATATCTATTTCTGGGCAACTCTAGTTCTTTGCAAATAATATGTCAAGATGGTAAACCAATCAATCTATACTCTTCAATTCATGCTCTTCCTAACACTAACCAGTTTGAATTCAAGTGACGAATTGAACAATTATAACGAGCAATGTTCTTCTAATCATAGGTTCTACATATGCTTATGTCAATAGTGACAGACAGTAGCCAAATTTACTTTATAATATATCAAAACTTAATAGCATTGGATGTGTGTGTATGGATTGCAAACTAGAATGATCCTATCTCTGGCTATGAAGAAGGATATTTATTTCTGAACAACTCTGGTTTTCTACAAATAATACGTCAAGGTGGTAAACCAATCAATCTATACTCTCCTATTCATGCTCTTTCCAACACTAAGGCCACCTTGCTTGACATAGGCAACATTGTTTTGCAAGAACTTTACACAAATAGGTCAATGAAGAGGGTATTGTGGTAAAGTTTTGATTATTCCACTGATCATCTTATCCCACAAATGAAACTAGGTGTCAACAAAACTAGGCATAAATAGGAACTAGTCTCTTATCTAACTAGAGATAATCTAGCTTCAAGTCCATTCACACTTGAATGGGAACCGAAAAGGGGTCAACTGATCATTAAGAGAAGAGAGCATGTTTATTGGGCAAGTGGGGTATTAAAGAACAATAGATTTGAATACATTTCAGAAGAAGCTCAAGCCATGTATGAGTATACCATTGTTTCAAATAAACATGAAGAGTGCTTCAGTTTCATAATAGTGATGGAGATTACGTAGAATAGATTCTGTATACAAGTGGGCATCTAGTTGATACCAAAGGACACCATATTGCAAGGACTGATATGTGTTATGGATACAACATTGATAGGTGCCAACTATGGAATCAACCTACTTATAGGCATGTTGGTGATATATTTGATGTTAGAAGTGCTAACTTTAGAAATTTAGACAAGTCTAATTTTTGTTAAAGATGGAAATCTTACACTTAGTGATTGCAAGGTCTTTTACTAAGAGAATTGTAACTATATTGGATTCACAAGCTTGCATGATAGTGGCATTGGACATGTCATTTATAATTGACCATTAAATGTTGACTTTCTTGATGCCAACAATGGCTATAGCATGTTCTTGCTTGAAACAACCTTTCAAAAATGCTAAGGTAAGTCAACTTTGAATTGTGTAATGTTGTTTTGCTTAAATTCTCCATCTCTTAATGTCCCATTTGGTAAATTATTTCCTTGCAATGTTTATTACTTGTAAAAGTAAGAGAATCATTTCATCTATATATATTGTTCTTGTGCTTAACATTTATCTGAGAACAAGTTTTTTTCCTTTCAAACTATTGAGATTTTGACACACATGAAATAATGCTAACATTGTAGTTTGTAAGGCCAATGCAGATACAAAGAAATAGATATGGATTGTTGCTATATATAATAGTTGATGCTCTATTCATTTGTTGTATAGGTATTCTATGCCTAATATGAAAGAGACAAAAACTTGAAGGTAAAAAGGATCTTAAAACGTGACAGAATAATAGATAGTGTAGAGTATGGAGTAGAAGTCACAACACCTACCTCCTTGCTCTGTCTCTTCCATAATTTATTCTCAATGTGCAGAAAATAACAAACATGGATAATGCAAATATTGACTACTAAATTTTTATAGATGTATAAATATTAATGAACTTGACAACAATCAAAAGAGAGAACATGATTTAAGATTATTTAATTATGCTTCTATTATGGCTATTACAAGTGGCTTCTTATCAACAAATAAGTTAGGAGCGGAGGGATTTGGACTTGTTTATAATGTATTTCTAGATTCTATTTCTAACATTCTACTATACTTGACTGAAATGTTTAACAAAGTAATGAGTTTGTGATAATCAATGCTAGGAAAATAAAAAAAGAGAAAAGAAATAGCAAGGAGTAAATGAATTTAAAAATGAGCTAAAACTTATATCTAAACTTCAACACCCAAATTTCGTTCAATTATTAGGATGTAGCATTGATAAAGATGAGAGTATTTTAATTTATGAATATATGCTCAACAAAAGCTTGGACTTCTTCTTATTTGGTAAAATAGAATATCTTTTTTAATTATCAATAACTAAATATATGCTTATATTCTACAAGTTATTTTAATTGTTTCCCTTGCATTTTGGTTCATCAATGACATTTAAGTTTGCTATACAAAATTCTACTCAAAGAAGGCTATTAGATTGGTCAAAAAGTTTCAGCATAATCGATGGAATAGCTCAAGAATTACGCTATCTTCACAAATACTCAAGATTGAGAGTTGTACATAGAGACTTGAAGGCTAGTAATATACTACTTGATGAAAACATGAACCCAAAGATTTCAGATTTTGGAATGTAAAAAATTTTCACACAAGAATCAGAAGGAAACACTTCTAGGATTGTTGGTAAACATTAACTATTCTTTGGATGGTACCTAGTTTCTTTAATTGTAGCTAGATTATTATCTATTAACATTTATAATAAGTAACTCTTTACTTATAATGCCAAGTAGTGGTTACATGCCATTAAGATATTTATAGTTCTAGAATTCTAATTCTTGAAATCATAAGCAGTGGAAGAAACAATAGTTTCAACAATAGTGATCACCCACATAATCTAGTGGAACATGTATGTCAAACAACACTCATTGAGATTTCTTCATGTCTTGTTTATTTTAGTGTTGTATTTCTATCTTTTGACAAGGAAAAAATAATGTCTTAGGCTTGGGAGCTATGGACAGAAGGTATAGGACTAAACTTGATGGATCCAACAATAATGGATTCATATGTGGAATTTCAAGTTTGGAGATGTATTCACATTGGTCTTTTATGTGTAGAAGAAAATGTAGCTGATCAACCTAAAATGTCAGACATTGTATTAATGTTGACAAATGAAAGTGCATTGCTTCCTCCTCCTAGAAGACTGGCATTTTACTTTGGAAGTATGGTTAATGCAACAAATGAGTCTCTAGCAGAACCTCAAACATACTAAATCAATGACTTGTCTATTTCTAGATAGCTACAAGATAATATGATTTATTGTGAATTCTCTAGTCAGTGGACATGCTTTGACAAGGATCTTTTTGCCTTTATAAAGTGTTGGAAACTCATGATTACTACTTTTGTTAGGATTTTGCTACTGTATATTCTATTTTGAGTCATTCTTGTTTTTTTTTGGTTTGAGGATTTCATATTGTCCAAGCAATAAAGAATCAATTACTGCCTGATTGGTTCAATTACCAAGTGGGTTAGGTGATGTAATGGAAAGGGTGTGAGAGAATGTGATGGGATGATGATTATATATGAGCTTTAAATAAGTTTGTTTGGCATGCCATTGGGGATGGGGGAAATAAATTTATTTTTTATATTTAATTAAACATAAATAAATAGAAAATGACTAAAATACCCATAGATAAAAAAAATCCCATACTTTCTTCTTCTTTCCTTGCTGGCCAATAGTGTTGAAGAGGTCTCACCATTGGCGTCACCTCAACTCCCACCACAACCACCGGTGGCACCCTTCCTTCCTTCCACAAACATAACACAGAGAGATCAACCACCAGTAGCACCTTTCCTTTCTTCCACAAACAACATAGAGAGAGAGAGAGCACAACACAAAGAGATTGAGAGCAAGAGAGAGAGTGAGAGAGGCCCAAATCTTGGATGAAGAAGACAAGATTTGAGAGATAGAGATGAAGATGAATTGAAGACCCTAGAGCTCGAGATCTGAAAGTTGGAAGACAAAGAAGGAATGTCGATTGAATGGAGGGGTGGAAGACGGTAGTCAAAGTTCCTTCTAGATTTGAAAGTCAAGTTCAAGTTAGTGGCCGGTGATTTCTTCCTCTATCATCGCAGGTTGTAGGAGAGGGTCAGATTGGAAGTTGCGATTTTATTTCATCTATCTTTTTCTAATTTTTTGAGGGTATAAGCGTCATTTTAATCCCATTCACCTCACTATGAAGCCCTTCACATTGCAAAATAAGTGTGTTCTTGAGCACCTTAATTTGGGTAATCCTGATTACCTATGTGAGCTGCATCACCTGAGATCTTGCACAACCAAATGCATACACTCAGATAATGTGATTATAATCACTTTCACCACCCCCCATGGTGAGTTAACCAAATGGGCTCTTGGTGGATCCATCAATAATAAGTGAAAAGGATGCATTAAATTATGTGCAGCAGTAAAGGTATGCAATTGTCTGTATGTGTTCTATGCATTTATTTCTTCATACTTCATGCCAAAACTAGTTGACTTATTTACCAATAGAAGTTCTAAAGAGCCATTACAATTATTTAAGATTTACCAAATATATTTGTAGAAGTGATGCCTATGTAATAACATCCTATCTTTTCTAAAGACAAATGGGATTAAATTTAAAACACGTGGTGCCTCCCAGTGAGCATTATAATAGTTTTATTTTAGTGCTAATACGTAAAGGTTATAACGGTTAATTTAGATAGATAAAATGAATAATTAAATATATATTTTATCGAGCTTTTGATGATATTATACCAATTATTTAAGCGATGCAATTATATAACATTAAATTATAAAAATTATACATTTATTATTTTTATAAAAAAAAATAATAAAAAGCATTATTCTTTTAATTTTTAGGAATAGTTTAGCAAAAGTAAAGCCGTAAAGGCATAATGTAATTTGGAGCGAGTTCCATCATAGAAGCGGGGTGGCCTTATGGGCCTACCGGGTTTAGCAATGCACGAGGAAACGGGCCATGGCCCGTTTCTCTGTTTTCTTGTTCCCGACGTATACCTCTCACGATAGAAGAGTTGCAAAAATTGCTCACGATCATGTGCAACTGAGGTTGAAGTTGAAGTTTTTCTTTCATTTTCAGTAAGGTAATAAAGGCCAAATCGCAATAAAGGGTTCTTTGCACTAACGAAAAGTTTTGAAATTTTTGGCTGTATATTGTTTTCTGCTAAACCAGTCCCTTGAGGGCAAGCTGATAAGGACTTTTTTTGCCCCAGCTTTGATTTATCGTGTGCATTTGACATTGCTAGAATTAGATGTTTATGGGCATTAGGAGAATCTTTCATTGATCGAAGTACTATGCGTTAACTTTTCATCGTTTTGAGTTGGAATTGCATATTAAAAAAGAAAAAAAAAATTCGATTTTCAGTGACTTAGAATAATTATTTAAAATTCATATTCAATTCTCAAGATGGTGCATTTTTTGTTTTTTAGACACTCTGATTATCGATACTAGTAGTTTTTCGTATCAGGTTCTTCTACAGTATCATGGGGGATAGTCAATACTCGTTCTCACTTACCACTTTTAGGTATGGCTACCGGTAGACTTTTACTTATGAGTCAATGCAAGTGTTTTTCCATCATATCAACTAATTTGTGCTGCCCTGTTCAACAGTCCTTCTGGAAAACTTGTTCAGATTGAACATGCTCTTACTGCTGTTGGGTCTGGACAAACCTCTCTTGGGATTAAAGGTGACACTGTCTATAACGTTTCATATTCCTGCTTTCTCAAGTCTTTAGATTGTACAGCACTGCTTCTTTTTCATCTAGAAAGGCTACTCTTGTAAGTAGCAGAAATAAACTATTGCTGATTTTTGGAACGAAGAAAGTTAAATAACTGTCATTTGGTTTGATGGATTCTAGCTGTGTGATTTTAGCAAGATGTTTTGAACTTCAAACCTTTTGTTTAAGCATAGGTTGGTGACATGGGTACTGGGGAGAAATACTGAAATTGGTCATGCTCTGCAAAAACATTGCTTATCTACTATGTAGAAATTCTGGGGAAGAGTAGGTGTCAGATGTGGATAGAGTTAGATATGTGTATTGGTTTGTGGAAAAGCATGATAAGTAGTATTATTTCTTTGCTCAGCCCGATGGAGTGGCGGGCTTTATGAATTTTTTATTTTATATTTTGTTACTTTTTGTCTTGTCCTGCAAAGATTTTTCTTTTTAAAATTTCAAAGGGCCATCAAACAACTAAATAAGTAAATTAGATGCTGCCATCATTCACCAAATCATGGAGAATTTATCTAAAATGTATAGCCCTATTTTTTGGCATCATTTTCATAGTTAAGGTTTGATTCTTACATGATAAAAGTCTGTTTTGTTGGCTAAAATAATCTGTTTCTATGTTTGACTCTTCACCTTACTTCTCCTTGTAGATTCTTGTATCTTGTATATAATTTGAATATATCATGTTTCTTGTAGTTTTTGTTATTTACAAGTCTCTTTTGATTCTTGCAGCTGCAAATGGAGTTGTCGTTGCAACAGAAAAAAAACTACCATCTATATTGGTTGATGAAACATCAGTGAGTTTTCGTATGGTTTGATCCTTGTTTGTGCATGAAAACTTCATAAATTTATAATTATAATCTGTTCTATCCAAGGTTGTATGACCTTTGGATATGGTATTTTTTTTTTCTCCATTTTTGTGGTGCCCCAACTTCCTTGAATGATTCAGCACTTCCCAATGTTGACCTAGATATAAAATGATGAGTTGTTCAGGGCTTCATAAGTGAAAACTTCTGTGTCACCTCTGTGAATCAGCAGTATTGTACTGCCTTATAAGCCTTGCCTGCAATTTGTCCAGAGCTTTGAGTAATGCAATATGGATTCATTTGGGCATCTACGAAGCATCAAAGATGGAGCAATCACCATTTTCTATGGTGGCGGATGTGATGCCTTTGGACTGAAATGAACTTATTTTACTAGATTGTCACATTCCCAAATAGTGTTTGATAGTTGAATCTGTTATCAATGTGGTATTATTTTCACTCTAAGCTTATGCTTAGTGGAGGAATTTTAATACTGCTTTTTTGATATTTTAAGGGCATGTGGAAGTATAGCCTTTGATAAAATCTAGATTTTATGCAGTGTTTATAAGCTTCTATTGTTCATGTTTTATATTTTGCTTGCCTAAAAGTGTTGTAGTTATTTGATTCCTGCCTCACCATCTATCAGAAATTTGACACATTCTGGTTATTTGTTGTATTTGGCTGTAGGTCCAGAAAATTCAGATATTAACACCAAATATTGGCGTCGTTTACAGGTTTATTACCAAAACATCTTTGTATAATTTTGATATATATATATATATATACTCTTTAGATATAATTGATTTTGTATACCTCAATAAGTGTCTTACATTTTACAGGGCACTTGATTGTCATAACAAGTTTAAATATGAGTGAAAGTTAAACGTAAAAGGTTGCTCAATCCCTATGCAAGTGAGATGTTGAGGTGGGACACAAGGTTGCTGCTCCAGTGAAGTGAGGCATCCATGTTGGAAAATTAAGAATATTAAACATATATAGAAGAACAGGAGTTGAAATTTCTTAAAGATTAGATGGATGAAAAGGATATATTTCAACTATAGTGTTGCCATTGGCTAAATATGCCTTGTGCCAATGTCTAAGTGGCGGGGAGAGGTTTTGCTTGTGCTTCCTGCATAGAAGCCATTTTTATGCCAGAAGATACATGTCCGTGTCACTGTATTTGTCATTTTAGGTCTGATGTTGAAGAATAAAGTGGTCATGGCAAGCTATTCTCTGATTTTAATGAACTATTTTATGAGACAAGATATGGATGCCAACCCATAAACTCATGACCATGACTAGGAATCTAGGACTTGAACTTTCTATTCATTTTTTGGTCTGAATGATCACTTCACAAAAATTATAGGGTTTTCTTGGTTCTTTCCAGACAACAGTTCTGCTATGAATTAAAAATGGGAACCATTAATAGCACCGTGTTGCTTTTGTTCTGTTTCCAATTGTCACTTTTTAAGGGATAAAACTAAAAAATAATTCACGAGGTAAACCCAAAAATAATAATATATGCTTGTTGAAAACTTAAGTTGGTTAATTCTCATGAAGTGAGTTATTATTTTTACTCGTCTCCTTAACATAAATTTTCACTTTGTTGTTTAGTGGCATGGGTCCTGATTTCCGGGTTCTAGTTCGAAAAAGTAGGAAGCAAGCGGAGCAGTATCATCGATTATATAAGGCACTGTGCAGAATCATTTTCTAGTTTAACATTTCATTCTTTTGCTACTGTTCTCTGTATAGACATGACTTGGTCAGTTGGATTCTGTCATTTCTTCTTATTATATTCATCTAAAATATTGGCTTCTACACAATTTTTTCTTTATATAGTTTCTCAACTGTGGCACCTGTCATTCTTTATGCAAACTATATTGACATAATTAAATCAATTGCTTGAGTTCATCAGTAACACGTGATTTATCAAGAGTAACAACTAATACATACGAAGATGGAGAAACTATTATTTCTGGTGCCAACCTCTTGCTCTTCTTTTTTTTTTTGGGTTGGAGAGGGGGGGGGGGGGCAGAGAACAAATGAGAAAACCTTATTAGTTAGAACAAGAAAAGGAAAATGAGGATTGAAGAAGGAGGATAATTTATCCTGCAGGACAGAAACTTAAAAAAGAAATAAAAGAATATTTTTAGAAAATGGAGTGAAGTTAGAAAAGGGGATCTCTTGGTAAACAATATACTTGAAGAGTTAGTTTTACATAAAATCTGATAGCATCGTGTGATCCATGTGGCCAACCTTACTCAGCAGGAGAAGGATATTGATGCTGTAGGTAAAAGAGCCTGGAAGGCATAACATGCATCAAAGCTGTTCAATATCTGTACATATCAGACAGTGAGACCCCTTGAAACAAATATATTATTTTTGTAGACAACGCCAAACTGAAACCACGAACACTATCCCATAACGTGTATGGGAAAAAGGTTCTCTTGAAAGTACAAGCGTTCTGGTGTGTAGTTTTCTGTATATTTCAAAAAATTAGAATTATGTATTCATGATAATTCTTACAATTTTGTGTATTCCCTTGTTTATGTCTTTTCTGTTTGATTTTTGTGTATTCTCCAATGGACCTTTTCTGAATTGTAGTTTATATCTGATACATGAATGGAAATCTGCAGGAACCAATCCCTGTAACTCAGCTTGTGAGGGAAATTGCTACTGTCATGCAGGAATTTACTCAGTCTGGGTAATTTTTTTTTTTAAAAAAACTATATTTCATTTGCATTCTGGCCATATGGGTGGGTTGACTTTGTGTACTTCCATATTGGAATTTGAAATGTGAACTATATGGTTTAGCACCAACCTGATTGATCTTTATAGCAGACAAACTCTTTATAATTCTCCATCAGAAAAAGGGAAAAAGGGGTATTAAATGAGCTTTTGAGCTTTAAGTGTTGAACTAAGGCGGAACTACCTCTTGTTCTCATAATTTCCCCTTTTTATATTTTAAATTCTAATTTTCATGTTTTGCCTTGATAGTGGTGTTAGGCCTTTTGGAGTATCCCTGCTGGTTGCTGGGTTTGATGATAAAGGACCACAATTATTTCAGGTATGCCAATATGTATTATCCTAATCATTCAACTTTTATTCCTATGGTAACCATCTTGATTTTAATGCATTCCTGGCTTTTGACTGGTAAATTAAAAGTAGGCCATTCTCATGAAGATTCTAGAACGATGCTCCTTAAATTTTAGAAAGATAATGTGAACTATGGGAAACTAATAATTTCATTATACATTAGTGATAGATTATTTGGGAAATCCTATTCTAGGAGGAATATTGCTTTTGTATTTTAATTATATTTTCTCATGAATATTTTAAGTTTCTTAGTCTTAAGGTTTTTACTTTCGTTATTTTATTAGAAGAGTAGCTGCTGCAAGTTGCAATAGGTTTCCTTCCCATGAAGGAAACCTCACTCTTATGTATGGCTGTCTTTTGTAATGTTTCGGAGGTTGATGAATGATATTTTGAAATGAAAAGTTCAGTTCTGTCCCTGTCGTGCTCCCTCTCCCTTCCTCTGTTTTCATTCCAGTCTCTCTCTCTCAGTTCCCTCTCTCCTCCCTATCTCTCCCCTTAACGCACCATTGGTTCTGCATCAATTAGTCTCTACTGCCTCTAATATTTCTGGGTCAGAATGAAGCCTATTCTGTAATTATTTATGCTGTATAAACGTAATATTGATTTGCCCTTGAGGTTTGGTCGAGAAATTTTTTTCTTCTCTTTCAGCATGTACTTGCTGTATGTTTGATGAGCTCTTGGTGAGATCTTTCATCTTACACTTGGAATTGTTTTATATAACTAGTTTGTATTTATCCAAAGAAAAGAAACATAAGATAAAGAGAAACGAAGGCTGTTGTTTAATGTGAATGTTTTTGCTGCAGGTGGATCCGTCAGGTTCTTATTTTTCTTGGAAAGCTTCTGCTGTGGGGAAAAATGTTTCTAATGCCAAGACATTTCTTGAGAAAAGGTATACTGCTCTGATCATTGAGACCAATGCTATCGGAAAGTGTGATTTGCATTTATTGTGTTGTAAGTTGTAAGCCTCTCACTCTAGTTTGGTATTATGAAGCACCGATTCTCCAAACAAGGAGATGTATCCGTAGTTGATATGTACTTATGCATATTGTATTCTAACATCTGTGATACTGATTTTTTGTTTTGATCCAACACATTTTGAAACATTTCAAAACATAGCAGTTCATTTTGAAATGCTTTGAAACAACTCAAATTTATGAAGAATCCTACTAGTGTGAACGGAGATGAAGATGAACATTTAATTTAATTTGAATTGAAAATTACAGTTGTAATTTGTTTTGTGTTTTTATTGGTAATTTGTTATGGACTTTTATGTTGTTTTTTCTCCATATGTTAGTTTGTTGTATATATCTGTAATTATATGTATATGCACACTTCTAATATTTCTATTCTAAAATTATAAAAATTTTCATATTTGATGTGTCATATGTGCTTCCTATGGTATTAGCCATCACTAAGCTTTCTCACAATTATTACCATGAGACGAGCAAGAAATTGTGATATAACTTGAAATTTTTTATGACAATTTGATCTATATGTTAGTATATTATAGGGAAAAAAATTTCTGACCAAATAAAGGGAGGACGGGAATGAGCAGTAATCGGTAGACATATATCATGTTATATCTTTTTGTTTGATAATTTCAGGAGTTGATTATTTCTTGTTATGCAGGTACACAGATGATATGGAGCTTGATGATGCAGTTCATACAGCAATATTGACACTGAAGGAAGGGTAGGAGGATACGATTATGAGATAACGCACTAATTAAAACCTCTATGAAAACTAATCTCTGATTACTATTCTCCCTTGATAAGTCCAAAAGCCATTCTTAATTTTCAAAAACAATAAATAATTGTTCCCTTTCTGGAGGGAGTTTTGGCCGTTCAATGTCCCTTGTTGACATTTCTCATTATTTTGTCTTTAAAATTTTTGTCGGCTATGTCGTACTTCAACCAAATTAGATCATCTACAACTGTGTCGTTATGTATTCGGAAAAGGAGTGACACAGAACACAGAAGAGTGTGATTGTTGTGTATGAGATACACTTCCCCTTTTTACACTCATTTTTTTATCCCTCTTATACTGTCTTACATACATTAACAAGATATGTGATATCATATGATTCTTCTATTGCTTGTGCCGTGTAGGTTTGAAGGACAAATCTCAGGCAAAAACATTGAAATTGGCATAATCGGCGCAGACAGAAAATTCAGGTACTTCTATACTTCCCCGCAAGATATAATAACACCTGTGCTTTCATACTATCATGTAACTTTATGCTTGTCAGTTGAAGACTTGTAAGTTCCTGGAGTTTTTTCCCCCTCTTGTCCAAATAAAAGTGAACCAGTAATATATAAAGCTTCATTAACATGCTTGAGACATTTTATATTTTCTTCCTATTTTGAGGGGCAAAGTCTATGTTAATTATTTCTAGTGAGTCATGTTTACAAAAATTTCTCTAAATGATGGGGGAGGATTTTCTTTCTGAGTAAATTGCACTGCACAGACTCTGTAAGTTTTGAGGGGCAAAGTCTATGTTAATTATTTCTAGTGAGTCATGTTTACAAAAATTTCTCTAAATGATGGGGGAGGATTTTCTTTGAGTAAATTGCATTGCACAGACTCTGTAAGTTTTATTTGGAATACATTTCAATTTCAAATATTTTTAAATTTTCTTCCCATTTTTTAAGGTGGAGTCTATCTTAATTGTTGCAGTGAGTCATGTTTATAGAAAGTCATCTAATGATAAGGTGGTGGAGTATCTATTTTAGTATATTACACAGGTTCTATTTTTATTTATATCCAATTTTAATTCTTTCACTAAAATATCCTCCATTAGGGTAAATATATCTTTGAAATAAAAAATATTCTCTTTTGCCACCAAACTTGACAAGTATTGACCTCTCCTTCAAACCAGAGGGTTGGTGTTCATTTTCAGATCTTTTAATGTGTATATGTTGAGACTTGAAGGAATGATAATAAATGTTTCAGGGTACTGACTCCTGCTGAAATTGATGATTATTTGGGTGAAGTTGAATGATCTGCCTGCCCCTGCCATGAAGGAGGGAAGGAAGCTTTCTTATTCGCCAACATCATTTTTTGTTTGTTTGTGTGTTTTTTTTAGTGTATTATTTAAGTGTAGTTAAGTGGATTTGTGAGCTGAGCCACTTCATCTCAGACAAGCCTTGCAAAAAGCACTCGAATGATCATCAAACCAATGTGGCTGCTTTTAAAGCAAAAAAATTATGTCATCATAATAACGTTTCTTTTTCTCTCTTTTTTTTTAATTTGTTAAAATAGTAATTCTTTCCATCTTATTTGATATTATCTTTTTTTATTTGAGGGTTTTCTGGCGAAGTTCAACTTTCAAAGAATATATATCTCACGGATGAAGCAAAATTTTTTAACCATGTATCCCTGAGTCATCCTACAGATTTTTATTCTGGCCATTGGTAGAATCTGCTTTTTGAATGGGGATTTTTTACCCCATTCAAATCATATAGTCAAAAACAAAGTTTTTACATTGGACGTTATATACTTTTAATTTATCTCTCTCTTACATCAGCATCAGAACGTCATTTTTTTTTTTACTTCAAAAGATTAATTTTTGTACATAGTTTATATACGTGAATAATATTATTTTAATTAACATTGGTAAGTTGATAAATAGATTTCAAAAGTTTTATTTTAATTAATTCTTTGAATTTCATATTACGTGAATAAGATTATAAATTTAGATGAATATTTTGCCGGAAAAAAAGTGAATATTTATTCAATATTGTATACCTTGTAAGAGAACCAAATCTACAAATGTGCTTCATTGAAAAATCTGACAAAAAAAAATTAAACGGAAACGTAAAGAGAAAATGAAAACAAATAAACAAAGGAAAAGATTTTAAGCATACATATATATTTTATTTATTTATATAACAAATGCTACTAAAATAACGAGCATGGTTCATCATGTAAATCAGTGGTGTGGAATGGATGTTAATATAGCAATGATGAATGTGATCAGTGAACAGTGATGATGATATTTCATAACGTAAAACATAGGATTCAAATTCTAACAACATGGTTGATAGTCATAATAAAGCAAAGCTCCAACGAGAATCTTGTTAAATTCAAGAATCCTAAGTACTAAATTACTAGCTTTGATTTCTCTCAAGCCTATCACTTAACTTCTCGCGTCAGAGTTGCTTCTTGGCCTTAACAAACTCAAAAGACTGGATAACATTGAAGAGAAAAAATGTTGGAAAAATGAAACAAAACAAAGAGCATAAGATACAGACAAAGAGATAGGTAGGTAAAGGTATATATACCTGGGTAGCGAAAAAGGAACTTGGTTGGAAGAGGAGCATAGTATGAGAATTGTTGGAAGAATAGGATGTTGAAGAGGAAGTAGATGATGGGTTCCAACTCCATGGGGTAAGGAATGAGTTATGTTTTTGAAGGAAAGAGAGGAATGGAGGAAGAATAGGATGAACCATATTAATAACAACGTTGTTGTTGTTGTCGTCGTCGTCGTCTTGCTGCTCCATAGATTCTTCTTGTTTCTGATATTTCGCAGGTTGAGGTTGAGGTTGAGGTTGAGGTTGTACTTGTTCAATCTCAACCATGATGACTTTTCTGGGTGACAAGTTTAGATTTTGTTAGTGTTGCTGTGTTGGGAAGATCATTAGATAATTTAGATTACATGTGCTCAATACTTACCCTTAATATATATATATATATATATAACAACTGTAACAAATAGGAAAGTCCTCGCTGTACAAGTACAATACAAAGCTGAATCTCAGAATTTCATTTCCTTTTTCTTCTTAATGTAAATCCTAGTAGTTTTAGTTTTAGGAGGGGTGTTCTGTCCATTGATTATGGGCCTCCAAGCCCACAATATCCCGGCTCTTATTGGGCTCTGCAATGACATTAGCAGACACAGGTTAGGCCCAATTTCTTGAGGGTATTTTCATGGTTTAAATTGCTTTTAATTACTCTTCTTCTTCTTCAAAGTGATAAGTCGGTCAGTATAGCTTGTTTGCAATTCTTGGCACACAAGAAAAATTTTGCAATTCCAGCTAATTTATTTATTTATTTTTTAGTTTTTTTGGCCAAAGATTTATTTATTTTTTCTGTTGGATTCTAATATCACATCCTGATTTTTACTATGAAATTTATCTTTAAATGATATTCAGTGTGAATGAAGATTTTAATTTCCCAAATATTTAGAAATTGGAGTTAGTTAAAATGCCTCCTAAAATATATTTTAACCAAATATCTGCGATTTTTATTTATAAATATATTGATATTAAATAAATTAATATCGTATCGGGCATCACATGGGTGTATAATTTGTAGATTCAATTATAACACTGAATATTAGCTGAAACTTAGTTTAATAAGTATGCTTTAGAAAGTATCCGTCATATTAACTCTATCATTGAGAAAGAAAATTCCTATCATAACTACTTGTGTTGTGTATCTCAGAGATTAATTAATTTACATATTCTTCGTGTCCCAATAAGAATTATTAAGAAAATTAATCACTTTCCTTTGCTAAAGTTTATGTTTGAAGTTATATATGTGTATCAAATGTACTCACGCCCAAACAACCTCTTGCACACCGAAAACGAAACAATAATTAACATGTAAAATAGTGGAAAGATGATCCTAATAGTCTAATGAATGATTAGTGAAATAAATGACAAAATTTAATAATTTAAAAACACAGACGATTCTAATTCTAAGCACATAGTTAATGATAACGCTCAAAAGAAAATCTGCTTTAGGAATTCATAAAATTTCAAAACATAAGCCAGAAAAAATTTTAAAAAGAAAGGGAGAAAAGAGTCTGAAATCCATGAATCATGAATATCCTAAACCAATCACTTAATTACTCGCTAAAGAGTTCCTTGGGCTTAATGAAGTTAAAAACCTGCAAAACAAACCACATGTTGTTCATGTTCCTCCTTGTCAGCCATTTGCAAGACTTGTATGTTTCAGACTTTCAGAATATGAGGACTTCTATATCAATGGAGGGAAATTCGGTTTGAGTCAGATTCTATATCCTTAATCCTTATTCTTATTATATACTCCCCTTGATTAAAATATAACTACTTTTTAATTATCTTACATATTTTAAAAAAATGAGTTAAAAGTTGGTTATATAATTTAATTTAGTAAACACATTCAATACTTTTCGCCATTTACTCTTTTTTGGTGAATATCAAGGTTATCGCTCAACTCATAGTAAAAAAATAATCTCTTCAAGGTATAAAGATCACCAAAAAAACTTAAAATAATATATTTAAGAGACCTAACTATTTACCAACTGTGGCAGAATCTTATTAGTTCCTCCTTTTTTTTTTTAATTACATTAACCATTTTATCTATTACATCTTAATTGTAGACTAATGGCATAAATGGAATAAAATAATATTAACACAATATATATTTTTCACAAAAGACTTGTATTTTGGACCAAGATATCATTCTAAAATGTCTTTGAACTGGAGTAGTAAACCTTAGATTTTAAAATTGTAATTTAAGCAAGTTTATGTTTTGGTGATCGTAATTTAAGAAAGTTTAACACAAATAGGAAAGTCCTTATTGTTCTAGGACAAAGCTTCAAATTTTTTTCAAATAAAAACCTTTTTGTTTTAGGTCTTAGGAGTAGGACCATGAGTAGAAGTGATTATGGGCTCAACATTTGTTAAAGGCCTCCAAGCCCACGAATATCCCTTTCATGGCGGGTTCAAGTAGAAGACTTCCTACGGCCCAGGTTAGGCCCAATTGCTTTACAGTATCTCCTTTTTCTTTTTCAGGCGGTAGTGGTCGTTTCACTTTTTTTTTTGGTTGAATTAAGGCTTCATTCTGACAAAATAACAAGTTTTGGGTAAAAAAAAACAAGAAGAAATTAAAATTTACTAGCGATGGAATAAATCTTACAAATTAAAGAATGGTTGGAGTCACATACTGTTACGTTTAAGTCAAATATTTAGAGAAGAAATGTTTTACACCATAAGATAAATAGAAGAGACAAGGATTGGTTGATTAAGTTGCTTTAATGACCAAGTATTGATAGAGAAACTCTTAAAATATTTATGTCTGCAATGGGTAAATATTTTAAGCAATGGCAATCGAATAATTATAAAGAAAAAAAAGAAGACCAAATTGATCTTGTCTATTAACATATGGAAAATTAATCTATATATAGTTGGAAGAAAAAATTTATATAGAATATTAACTTGTATATAGAGACTGTGGGTCAATGATACATTCAATAATTGGGAGGTTTATCTGGACTTAATAATAAAGATGGACTAAATATTCATATTTATTAACTTATATTCAAATCAATGATAGGTGGCAGAAATTAAAATCTCATATTATAAATATTGACTTGTAAGGTATTGTATATATATCATAGCCCTGTATATTATTAGTTTTAGTCGTCGTCTATATTTCAAAAGCTGTCAGATTCATCATTCATATATTTTAAGTTAGAATATATGGTTATACAAATTATTTGCCTGTCAAACTATACATTTTTGGCCAAAAGAAAAAAAAAAAGACTATACATTCAAGCCTAAACATGCATACATAATTTTATCAGGTTGTGCCTGGATTTATTGTGAAAATATCAATCATCATACTGGACATTGTAACAAGGAAGTAAAGCTCAATATTTAAATTTAGGTCCAAATTCATTCATTATATATATAATTTAAAATTTAATTTTTCTTACTCACAATTATTGTATAAATACAAAGTTTTTAATTTTTTTAATCTCCTGCATGTTAATGCATGGGCTGATATCTTCTATCTTAAATTAGGTTTTGCATAAAAAAAAATTATCAATTTAAATACAGGAAAAAGTTTTTTTTTAAATGAAACTAAGGAGTTAGAATTATAATAATAACCAAAAGAATTTCTAAAATTATCATAAAACTAAATTATCATCAATGATTTTTGCTTTCAAGCATATGGTGTCTAGTACTGATATTGATTCAGGTATGAAGCATTGTCGGGTCTACATGATATTAAATTTCTTCCACTTGACTCGACCACCGCTAGTCAATTATCATTAATATTTCTTCAAATTAATAGTTGTATTTTTAAAATTATAATATAATCTATCCAATGTTACTATAATACCTTAAATACTTATTGTTTTTAAATGAAGATACCCTTATAATATTTACAAGATCAACTAGACCAATTTTTTCCCACATATTATATAAAGTTAGAGATGAGTCACATTATTTATGACTTGCATATTGTTATAAATATTATATTATATATTAATATGTCAACGTTTAAACTTTTGTTGAGTTTTTTTTTTGGACCAGTTACTTCAATAGAGTATGAGAAATTTATAATATATGGATATAGATGTTCAATTTTTAATTATACTAATTCTTAAATGAAGAGAATAAAAACAAATATAAAAGATCAATATGTTTCTTTGAAGGAAATCCTACCTAAAAAAAGAAAGATGATCAATTAATTATATTTTCCCCAAAATCAAATGGTGAAGTTCCTTGTTCATCCTTTGATTAGATTAGATGAGCCACAATTTTGGGGTTATGAAGTTCATAGTTCACACTTCCTTGTCAGCGACTCAAAGGTTAGCTTTCACAACAACTAGTCAGTTCTAGTTTGGTAAGATTCACAACAAACGGAAAAATCCCATCATGCTGGCAAATAGAGTAAATCTAATATTAAAACCGTGTCACCACTTAAAAAATGTTTAATGTAAATAACATTCTTATGTTTAAAATTTGATATTAAAAAAATGGAGATAAGGGTTGACAATGAAAATGATCAATGCCTTCATTTTATACAACTATTTAGTAACCAGTAATATGAAATTAAATTTAAATATTGTTGGACTCAATTAGAAATAGTTATCTCAATGTGATTTTTTTTATCTATAATATTTAAATCCTCAACCTTACTTAATCAGAATCATCTCCCATTTATTTGACCCAACCATAGTTGATAATAATGAATGTTTTCTTGTATTTATTTATTTTTACATTACTTCACTTCCTATCACTATTCTTCTTCACACCAACTATGCGTGTAAGATTTTATGGGTGGTCAAATCCTCTGCATCTTCCTAGCGAGATGTACAGTTAGATTCCTTTGTGCAGCAACTAGTTTGTTTGTACTTGTTGATTAATTGGCTTTTTGTGTTAATTTGTTTGCATTATTTTTAACATCTTGAATTAGGGATATCATCTACTGATAAATTATAATAGAGACTAAGTAAAAATATATATATTTTTTCAATTAGATTCATTATATGTATAAATGTTGAAAATTGAATCTAGCCACTTGTTTAAGGGGTGAAAATTTTTACCATTCACATTCATTTAAATTGACACTCTCCCTCATCCATACTATAAGGTGTCTTACAGAATATTTTCTTGGTCTGCAATATAAAATAATATGTATTAATTTACCTTTTTTTACCCCTTATTCATTTAATATTAAAAAGAAATCTTGTAATTTATTTATTTTTTCTAATTAATAGGGATAAAAATGATATTTTTATTTTTTATAAAAGTTTAAGAATGTAACAATATTTCTTTAAAATGCATGAAATTCTTAAAAATCGAAGAGTAATTTATTTGAATTAGTTTGTCTGTCCCTGTTGAGACCTGCCGTCCTGAATTGAGTCTTTGGTAAATTTTGTGAAGTGAGCGGCATGCATCTCGGTGGAAAGATGTAGAGGATTTGGATCGTCCGATAGTCAGCAATAAAAATGAGTTAGATTCCAATTGCACAAAAGTTGAGATGCATAAGATTTATTGTACTCATATTATTATTATTTAATGGTAACTATTTTTTCTTTAATTTTTATTTAATTTAAATAGATAAAAGACATTTCAAATCTACAAAATCTCCCTTTTTATTTTCTTCAATTTCTTTTTTTGTTCTTCATTTCACTTCATTTGGTATACTAAAAGGCATGTCAAAACCTATTTTAGGTTTTTTTTTTAATAATGTTTAAAGTTCATGCCTCACATCCTAGTACTTCCTTGGGTCCTTGTAATTAAAGGTTTTCTAACCAAATCATATAAATTAAGGTAGCTAATTAAACCTAGCTAGAAGTTTTGATTTTGTGGAGAATTATTATAATATTATTAAAATATTCTTAACAAAAGCCACTAGCATCTTAATGCTTAGAAAGAGTTAAAATTACCAGGAGCAGTTTTGAAAATTACACATTAATACTTCTCTATAATTTGCAACAGCCTTTATATTAAGAATTATAAAGATCTTTAGAAGAACCCAGTATATTACTTCAAATCAGAAATCATAGTCATATATTGCTTCAATAAATTTGATTAACGTGTTTGGGTTCTTGATCTACTTAATTTGGGGCTCTGAGTGATTTGCTTGGGATATATCCGGGTCATGATAGACTGGGTATTTTATGCCTCACATCTTAATATTCCCTAAAATTATTGTGAAGGAGATTTTATCTCTCATTTGAATGCAGTTTTTCTACTTTTTATGGACTTCAATTATATTAATCCAAATCAGAAATCATTATCAATTTGGCTTGTTCTAACCATCCTAGATTGTCTCAAGTAGCAGTACTACCTAATCAAGGCTGTTTTCATCCTTCAAATTTGGTAGAAAATTTGAAAGAGAAAATGTCACACTCATGTTAGTAATCAAGTGCAAGAATATATCACCTACTCACCCACCCATCCACTTGCAAAGTGTTTGATAGTTCTTGTTTACCAACAAAATATTCAACACTACTCATAGTCATATATAGCTTGAATAACCTGTATCATATTTGCATGTATACTTCAGTGTTCTAACAATCATACATCTAATCACCTTGCTTCTTGTTTGACGGTCTGTCGTCAGAAATCAGAAATAAGAAATACCCACTAATAAAAAAAATAAATAATCTAAAATACTTTAGGACAATGAAGTTTAAAAAGAGATAAAAATAGAGGCAGATAGGTTTTATCTGGCGGATGTGGGTTCCACATAAGTTGGACCCACTCCTCTGTTTTTATCTTTCAAACTTCATAATCCTCTTCCCAATGAAAATCATATAGTGATCATTTGGATTTATAATCACTTGGACTTTATCACTAAGAAACTATACTTATGACCTGTATTAATTTATTTGATTAGTTAAAGACCACAAATTTCAGGCCAAGAGGACCATGATGATTCCAGAAAAGCCATATCTGCATCATCAATATTCCTTGCTGGGTTTAATCCCTCTGATGTCCCTAATCCAAGTTCCATCTCCAACTCACGAAACCATTCATTATTTTCTGCAAAATCCTCTGCACTTGAGTTTTGGTCGTTTTTTGATTGGAAGGATTCTGGATTCTCCAGAAGATTCCAAATATCCAAGTCGAATGATTCCAATGGTATTTCTAGCAGAGGATCCTCTATAATCTGTTCTTCTTCTCCTGGTTTTGAATGTTCAGAGGAAGAAGATGAAGGAGGTGACCGTTTTGGGTCCTCTGTGATGCCACTGTTTGGTTCATGGGAAACTTGTTTTTCTGAGTCTTGCTCAATTTTCTCAGAGGAAGACGAATCAGAGGACAGAGTAGTGTTGGATGTTTCGTCGGCAATATTGGATTTTGATGAGTGAGTCTTTAATCTCTTCTTGAGATGAGTGTTCCACACATTTTTTATCTCATTGTCTGTCCTTCCAGGCAAATAAGATGCGATCTTCGACCACCTGAAACCAATTGGTTTGAAAGTATAATTAATCATATACCCTGTTAAACGTTAACCCCTAGTTGAAAATAAACTTATTCATGAAAAAAAAAAAAAGGCATATTTTATCAAATATAATGCCTAGAAGTATCCCTGCCAAGAACAATTAGGTTTTTTCTATCGATATAGATTGAGAATTGAATCTCAATCATTTGTTTAAAGAACAAGAATATGTATTATTTACGTCAACCTAAATTAATTGGTGAATGGTATTATATTTATCTAATCAAAAGTGAATTCAAATAACCAATTTAAGTTGGTATAAGTGGTAGGAGTTCTTGTTCATTAAGCAAATGATTAAAAATTCAATTTCTAACTTTTGTATATGAAACAAACTTATTTATAAAAAAAATATTTTATCAAGTGGAATGCCTTTAATTTTTTTTTAATGGATTAGGAGTATCTTCTATCATATCAACGAGTAACCAGGTTATTTTTGTATATACATATACATATATGTTGGATATCATACTCTAACAATTTATTTAAAGAATAAGAGTCTCTACCATTTATACATACTTAAATGAAATTGGTGAATATTCTCATATTTAATGAATCAAAGACAAATTCAAAAGCTATGATTTGAAGTTAGTTGCCTCCCTTTCTTTTTTTTTTTCTTTAAATATCAAAATATTTAACACAAAAAAATTGTTCAAATGTCATCGTCATCAATATATTGATATTAATCCGTATAATCAATTATTTTCATTTTTTAACAGCTATCGTTACATTTTATTTGTATTATTTTCTTAAAATAAGAGTATGAGAGGAAAGAAATATTACTTGTTTCCGAAGGCATTATGAAGCCTTATGACGGTATCTTCTTCTTCCTTAGAAAAATTGCCTCGCTTGACATCAGGCCTCAAGTAGTTGATCCATCTCAAACGACAGCTTTTCCCACATCTTACAAGTCCTACCATCCACAAATTTATTCAAAAAATTTCAGGTACATAGCCTTACCATTTATCTGGTACACCAACAAAAAAATAAAATAAAAATAATAATTTTGAAGATAAAAACGACATTCAAATTCTTGCTTTTAAAAAATGCAAAAATATAGTGTTAAATAGTAATTACAATTACAAATATTATATAAAAAGAATCAAAATAAAAATAAATCAGACGGATCCTTCATTGTTAGGTAATATTTAGCCATATTACCAAAGGGAAAAAAATAAAAAAGGAGGAGGGAAAACTTGAAAAGGGAATTTAGTTTTTTTTTTTACTTTTTCTCTCCCACTTTTATTTTAGTGTCTTTTTTTTTTTAACTTTTAAGGAAGATTGAAATTAGAGAATTTTGTATTCACTTAATGGCACAGAAATATGAAATAAACACATTTTTCCATCTATGGAATCAAACTCAAGCCGGCTATAGGTTGGTGAACATGCATCATCAGGGATTAAAATATATATGCATATATATATTATATTTGATTTTCTGGGGTCCAAGATTCCAATATCTGGCCGTGGGAGGGCCCGCAATTTGACCCAATAAAAAACATTATAAAATAAAGCATTGTGTTTTATTATAATTTAAAACATTATAAATTAATATTAATATCAATAAACATCAGTTTTATAATAAAAAATAAAATTTATTTAATTTTTACTATTTACAAATCTTAAATAGTATTTTTTTAAAAAAAAAATTCTGCGCAATGAATAAAACTCATCAAATTATGCTTTAAACAGAAAAAATGACTGCAAATTTGCATAAAAGCCATCCATTTGATCATCGCATAGACAAAGTAATAAGATAAAATTAATCAAAATAGAAGAAATAAATAAGTATATATTAATATTACTTTTATTTTGAAAAAGATCATAGCGGGTAAGTGTTACTATCAATCACTATAATCAAAAAATACCGCACGCGTCAATTACAATCATCTCCAACAAAATACAGTTTCAGAATCAAAGTCTGAAAATTTTGCAGATCAGCAGAGAGAAGACATACATTTGCTGATAAAAATGGCATACTCTTCCATATATGAACAAACAAAACCAATACCGACACTTTAGATTGAATGTTAAATTATAAGCTCTAAGCCAGAGCCTAAAGTCAAGTTTACTGTTTAAAGGAAAATAAAAACGGCAGATTTAAGAGAAAACAGAGCAATGCATTTAGAAGCTCTGAAACTGCAAACTTGAAGATTCAAATGAGAAAGAGAATGAGAATTGAGAAATAAACGATGGTTTAAACGTGCACGCATGCGTACAGAACACACAGAGAGTTTAAATTTAGAAACAAGCGCGTGCGTACTCACACAAATACATACACATACCTGCAAGTTTAGGAAGTGCTCTCCAATTGTCATGGCCATGTTTGTGGATGAACGTGATCAGCTTGAGGTCTTCTTCAGGACTCCAAGGTCCTCTCTTCACTTTAGTCTTATCACAGCAAGGTGCTCTTCCTTTCCCCATTATTCTCTTGTCCCTGCAGAGACCTTGATTTCTTGGTTTTCTCTGATAAACTAGCAGACTGCTTCATATATATCTCAAGTGAGAATAAAAGGGGAAGGGTGTTTAGAGTAGGAGCCCACAAATAAGGATGCTGCAATAAATAGAAGGATATCCAGCCAAGATTATGATATATTAATATAGCATTTTATTTAATGTGCTGTATTTTTATTTGTAATTTTTTATCATTCTCTGTTTCATTTACTGAAATCTCCCTCTCCCTGACTTGAGTTGCTTCAAAACCATTTAACTTGTTAGATTTTTTTATTATATATCTTTTTTTTTCCCTGTGTAAAGCTTACTACCATATAGGTCAATACCAATAGTCAAGGTGAGTATTGAGATTATGGCCAATCATTTCTAATGATTCATAATGAGTTTGGATTCTCTATATTCAAAAATCATTTTTTTTGTCATTTTGCCATTTTAGTTATTAATTTTCTAAATTTATTTGAACCGTTCAAATCAATCAAACAATTCCACCTATATTTCTTCATAGTTGATCCGAAGCCTGAGTAATAAAGAAGGGTTATGTTAAACTCTCAACAACCAATATAAAACTTTGTCAAATTTATATGATATGAATAAGAGACATTATTGTGCTAATATTAAGTCATTACCCAAAAGTAATGTACTATATGAACAAAAAGTAATGTCAAATGTGCTAGAGTCATTACATCGACAACTAGATGTAATGTTAAATGAGCAAGGTCACTACCATATAAGTCACAATACCAATAATCAAGGTGAGTATTGGGATCATAGCCCATCATTTCTATTGATTCATAATGAATTTGGATTCTCTATATTAAAAAATCATTTATTTTAAATACATTTTTTCAGTTAGCTCTTTTAGTAATTAGATTTTCAAATATATTTAAACTGTTCAAATCTCTTAAACTATTAGAATTTATTTAAAATCATCATTATTTTTTCCAAAGTTAAAAGAATCTTTGAACTTTTTGATTACTCATTGAAGTCATGACTTTCAGTACAAGAAATTAGGTTCTCTCCTTTTTTATGAGAGCTAGGGTTCACTATCGTTGAGCGTGTTTAGTCTTAGGTCTTGGGTTTCTTGACACTTCTCTCCCCAGTGATCACCAGATGAGCAAGGGTTCATGGTCTTTCATTGTGTCTATTTTGATATGTGCAAGTGCTGGTTGGTGCATGTGATATGCATCTAAAGTACTCAATTAACACATTATATGATCAAACTCATATGTTGGACTTTACTTAAAGAAGCTCATTGTTAAAATGACCATTCAACATATTAGAAGTTTGTTTTTAAGCATATTTTATCACACTGAAGGCTCAAAGTACTAATATATACTTGGAAGAGTCAAACAATCTAGTCCAAATGCATGCTGAATTGGGATATGCAAATAAAATGACGTACTAAACGAGCCTAACGAAAAAAGTAACATTTTTTTAAACTTACATGGAGAAAAAAACTCAAGTCCAAAAGCTCAACACATAAAAGATTACTTAAGTGAGCACATAACCTTATTAAAAGTCACATCACAAGAGTGTCCCACTTAGAGTATTTTAAGATTATCTTATTTATTTGATTTAATTTGATTTAAATTATAATATGATATTTTGTAGTTTCCAACTTGTATTCCATTGGGCCAAATCTTATATTTAAGTTAGTTTAACTTATTTCTATTAAATAAACCTTATCTTTAAAGAATATCTAATAGTATTATGATTAAAATATTATTTTTTATTATTTCCTTTAGTATTTTTGTTTTATTTTTAAATCTTTAGATAATTAGTTTTTTTTTAGGATTTACTAGATTTATTAGAATTATTTGGGTCCTAAATATTCCTAGTTACTTTAGAATATTTATTTGCCTATTTGTAAGCATCTTTTATACACACAATTGAGACAGGTCAATCAATTTAAAATATTTTTTACTTATGAGTTCTTCATGTTCTTTTGAGAATATAGTCAACTTATCAAGGGAGTGACATACCCTTATCATGTGACTTTTAATGAGGTCATGTAGCTACTTAAGTAATCTCTTTTGTGTTGAGCTTTTAAATTTGAGTTTTTCTCTCCATTTGGGCTTTATTACTTTTTTCCTTAGACTTTTTGAGTATATCACTTTATTTGCATAACCCAATTCAACAAGCATTTGGACTCAATTGTTTGACTCCTCTAAGTGTATATTAGCACGTTGAGTCTTCAGTGTGATGAAATATGCTTCAAAAAGAACTTTTAATATACTAAATGGTCCTCTTAATAATGAGCTTCTCAAAGCAAAGTCCAATACATGAGTTGGATCATATAATGTGTTAATTAAACCCTTCAGATTCATATCAGCATGTGTGTGTTGGGGTGGTTTGGTAGGCTAAAAATGTTAGATTTACTATAATATAAATTTTGATAATGACAAATATAGAGTAATAAGAAACAAATGCACCATATCTATTTAATATATATGTTGTTCCTAACTGAAGTAAAATGTGTATTAGTATATGTTTAATTGTGTTTATAATGCATATATCATATTAATATATCCACTATACTTGTATATTTTAGATATATAAATTGGACTAACTACTTAACTTGTAAGTGTAATACATTAAATATAAGATTGTCAAAAAAAGAAGAGTGAGCATTGAAATAAAGAAAAGAAAATCAACATCATGACTCACTCAAAGAAGAAGAAGGAAAATGATGCTCCAAGATGTGAAAAATTCAAATGTCAACGAATTGAAGATTTGGAAGATTGCTTTCATCAAGATAGTCTTTGGACTTTGATAGGTATATACTTCATAGGCTAAGAGTTTTCATGTGAAACTCAATGATTTATAATTGCATTTGATTGACTCAAGAAATTTTGATTATCAAAGTAACCCATCCTTACTTTTAAAAATAGTGAAATCTGGTTTTCAAGAATTTAGAGCTTGACCTTTGATTAGTATTTTTAAGATATCTCTCAAAATAAATATGTCTTTGATATGAAAATTATTTCATATGAAACTAGACTTAACAATATTTTCAAATAAGGTTATTTCACTCAAAATAAAAGTCATATGAAAAAGTTATAGTCATTTAAAATTGAATAGTGAGATATAAATTTTCAGTTTTGATCTCTTATCATTTCTTTCATCAAATCTCACAAAATACGTTTCTTTTTGAAGTGAAACTTATTTCATTTAAAAGTAGACATTGAGAGCTTTCTAACCATAGGTCATTTGCTTAATTTGGAGTCAAAATAAGAGAGTTATAACTTTTGTAAAATTATCTATAGTGCAAAGTTTGAAGTTATAGAGGTTCCGCCTCTAACAGACAAATTTTGACTTCTGAAATTTGACTTTTAGGTGTGGCATATGAATGTTGGCTTTCAAAATTTGAATTCTAAATCTTTAGAATGTGAAAATGCTTCTAGCATAGCCAACAGTCGAATTTCCATATCCAAAATTTGAATTTCAAGTCTGATAGACGAATGTTGGTCCTCCAAAATTTGAATTTCGAATCTCCAGAATGTGGAAATGCTTCTGGAACAACCAACAGTTGAATTTTCACACCCAACATTCAAATTTCAAGTCTGATAGACGAATGTTGGTCTTCCAAAATTCGAATTTTGAACATCCAAAATGTGAAAATGCTTCTGGAATAGCCAACAGTCAAATTTCCACATCCAAAATTCGAATTTCAAATTTCCAGAATGTGAAAATGCTCTCTGGAACGACCAACAGTCGAATGTCCACACCCGAAATTCAAATTTCACAATTGCAAACACCTTGTAACGGCTAGTAATGACTAGTTTTTTTATCTAACAGCTATATTCCATTATTTCCTATAAATATGATCTTGTAAACTCATTTTTACAACTTTCTGAACAAATATCAAGCTAGAATGTGATCCAAAACGTCATTTTGATTTTTACAAAGAGAGAAACACAAATCTTAAGTCAATCCTTGCAAAATATACATTCTTTGAGTTCTTAGAGTTACATTGTATCTATCCACTCTTAGAAAGAGTTCAATCACGATTTGCTCTATATTCTTCTTGGAGAGATTACTCAAGGTATGATATCCTTGAGGGGATTTGGGTTAATCTTGTAAAAAAGAGTGAACCTAGGAGTTGAAGACTCAAGAGGAGTCTTGGTTTGTATTGTGACAACAAGAGCCCATTGAATCTTACAAAGATAGTAGAAAATCTCGGGTGATGATTTGAAGACTAGATGTAGGCCAAGTGGTTTCGGTCGAACTAGTATAAATTTTTGTGTCTTACTCTTCATCTTCTCATTTCATCTATTTACTTAATTATACTCTGTTTATCTCTATTTTGCTACAACAGTTGGTGAAATTGGGCTGCATTTCAAAAGAGGTGAAAATTTGCATTACCCAATTCACCCCTCTCTTGGGTGACTAGCCAACCTATCAAAAAAGAGACTATGGTGAGCATAATCAAGTGAAGGATAGAGGATTGATGGTGTTATTCCCATTTTTTATAAGAAGCTTGAAGTGAAGCTGTTCTTTCAGAGACTGAAAATTTGCAACACTTCTTTAATGTGAGTGTTTGGCCGATTGATTATGATTCAGTGACGTTCAACCTCCTCTTCTCTAGAGAAATCATTGATTACTTCCTCCAACAAATGGTTTTGGAGGTCACAAATTGTAACAATACAATTGCAAACTAGAGGTGGATGAAGATGGAGGTCCTCTTAACATGTGTTATAGTATGCTGTGATTTTGTTCTATTGTTGCCCTTGTTGGATTGGGGGAGATCTTAAGCTATGGGGATGCCAAGCTTTGGCAAAAGATTGAAGGGATTTTTGTTCTAAGTTTTTTTTTTATGGATGATTACAAATGGATTAGCTTTGTTGTTTGTTCTAATATTTTGGAAGTTCTCAGTGGCTTTCAAGTTAGTATTCCCTTTCTTGTTGAAAGGGAGCATCTCATGGTTAAGATTGATAATGCAACATTGGCGATAAAGCAATTGGGCTCAAATGAGCAAATCTTTGGACAACCACCCCCTCTAAATGTTTTTTTAATTCTTAGTGCACAAGGAATTGGTCAATATAGGTAGGGCTAATTATACAAACCTGAAACCCAATGAACCTGGTCCAATCAAATTAAGAAAAAGAAAACCATGAAATTTTGAGCTAACTGCACCAGATTAGACAATAGATCAAACTAGTTTCTAGCCTAAACCTTAAAATGAGATGGTCTAGCCTGGCCTGATATTTATTTATTTACATTTTTAATTTTATAATACAACATCATTTTTAACCCTTGCCTCACAGACCAAATGCTTCAACCCAAATACATACCATTGGTTAAGGCTCTCCTTCTCTTCTCTCCTCGATCTCTATGATTCCGTGTCGTGCCTCTTCTCCTCTCCTCTTCTTCATCTCCATGTTTGTCCTTCACAATTGGCTATGTCTCTACATCTGTTGATGACAAATATGAAGATTAAAAGATCCATTCCATCTTAATCATTATCGTCTTTGTGCTCTATCGTTGTCACCTTGCCATATCCATGTAAATCTTTGACCTATTGAAGGTGGTTATTTTAATAACCACCTACAAATCCCTTATTCCACTCTCTGCCTCACTTTTGTTAACGTTTTTCCAAACAATCACCAACTATTAAGTTCCAACAAAAGCAAATCTAACATAATGTCAAGATAGGTCTCATAGCTCAAAAAGTACTTATAAAGAAATGTATTTATAAATTAGCCACTAATACATTATCACATGGGCGGCAGGATTTGAATTCACATTTTTATGGAATATGGATCAACTCCTTATCAACTAAACCAACATTTGTTGGTTAAAATGAGAGGCTTTTACATATGTTAAAATGAGCTTTTTATGTCAAGTAAGGAAATGAAGTAAAAGTGAGTGACAAAGAAAGTACCACTTTCTACATTGATGCCTTAAGCATATTATTTTAAGTTTGATTCCTAACCGTATATATAAAAAAGATATTTTTGGAAGAAGCAAAACATATATCAATATTTATATGTCTCGAAAGATTAGACTTCAACTGTTGATTAAATGATGCCCTTGATGCTAAAAAAATCACATTATATTTATTACCTCGTTTTCATTCCTTTATTCATTTTTTCCCTTCATTTTTCAATTTAGTATTAATCATTTTTTGTATAAATCAATATGCTGGCATGTGGCTTTTATTATTATTATTATTTACTCCATAGGGAGATGACTACCAACTCCAACTTTGATAGTTTTGAGGAGATTAAAATCCATGCTCATAGGCAAGATACTAAAAATTGGACTGGACATTGAAGTGAAAGTGACAGATAAAGAAAGTACCACTTTCTACATTGATGCTTTAATTACATTGTTCTAAGTTCGATCTATGACTGTGTGTATTGAAAAGATATTACTGGGAGAAGTAGCACCTATTTCGATATTTCTACGTCTCAAAAATATTAGTTTTTAGCTGTTGGTTGGATGATATGCTAAAAAAATCACATTATATTTATTACCTCATTTTCATTCCTTTATTCATTTTCCTTCACTTTTGAATTTAGTATTAATCGTTTTTGGCATAAATCAATATGCTTGCATGTGGCTTTTATTTTTTATTTTTTTTCTCTATTGGTACCAAATGGAAATTTGATGGTTTTGAGGAGATTAAAATTCATGCCCATAGGTAAGGTATTAAAAATTAAACTGGACATTGGACTAGTCAAGGTACTGAACTAGTCAGAACATTAATTTAAGGTTCAATGGTTCAACTGGTATTAAGCTGATAGTAATAAAATTAATAATTTTTAAATTTTATATGTCATATAGAAAAATTAAAAAAAATATTATTAATAAATTTCATAACATAATATTAAAATCTAAACAACTTAATATTCATATATAATTATATTTTGAATTCAAAATAGTTAACTATTATTTTATTTTCATATTATTTGTTAAGGAAGTTTATCACTATTAATAATTATGTATTATCATAAAGTTTATACAATATTATAATGTACAAAGAAAAAAAGTTATACAAAAAAATTATGTTATGTAGTACTAAAAATAATGATATTTTATCTTAAAAACTAAAAAATAAAACAAATTTAGACCGATTCAAATCGGTTCTTGACTGATTTCCACCAGTTTTTAGATGGCTCTTACCAGTTCTAAAATTCATTGGTTTTTCTCTTCTTCTAAACTAGATTTGACACTAGTTTCTAGTCAAACTAACCAGTTTGGTCTGATCCAATTTTTTGTACTATACTCATAGGTGACAAAACATTTCTTTTCTTGAATCATTGAGTGCTTGTGTCAATATGTATTGATAATATAAGTTTTTCCATTCAGTATTATTACATTTTTTCTACCAAGCATATATAAATTCACAATTTAGTTACGCATATAACAAAGTTATAATTAAATGTTTATTATGGGTTGATATTATCGAGTAATAAAAAAATAAAATAAAACGTAAAAAAATAACTGTAAATATAATAGTTTATCATTCAACCACCAGGCCCTATTTTTGATTACTTAGTGATGTCATGGATGATATAATTTAGTTTTGGATGTTCCTTCCCAGATGATTTGTATTACGCAAAGCCAACAAAAATTAATTAGTAGAAGTAGGTACTGCTTCGACTTATTAATTATATAAAATTAATCAGCGGCTTCGCCCTCATTTGACTAATTGATGTGTAAATTCACCAACTAATAACAATAATCGGTAAAAATAATAATAATAATAACAATAACAGTAGAATTTTAGTACCAGCTAGCTAGTTAGATGTAAATTATTAAACAATTACATCTAAGGACCCAGATTTAAAAATAATTATATTAAAAGAATTTCAAATTATAACTGTTTTTAATAAATCTCTAATTATTATTACATCTTATGGAAATTATTACACATTTTTTTAAAAGATATTATTAAGTTTTACTCCTTGCATCCCATTTTATCTTAAATAAATTAATAAAATTATTAAATAACTTAAGTCATAATAAAATTTAATGATAATTTATCAAAATATTCTTAAAATTAAATGTTAAAAAATTACTTGTATCTCACCTACTATTGCTTTTAATTAATGGTATAATAGTAAAAAAGTTAATTAATGTTTCATTGGTAATGTAAAATTATAAATAAATTAAAAAATTTAAAATTTTCTAACACGATAGATAAAATGGTGTGAATGGAGTATCTTTTCAAAAAAATATATATCTTCAGCAATAAGCGAGTAACATTCTTAAATTTAAATAGTAATTAATATATTAATATATATTAAAATTTATAAAATGGTCAAATTATTCATTATCTATTAACAGTACAGCACATTTCAAGACCTTGTGCAATGTACTAAGCCCACCTCTCATTTATATAAAATGAAATATAATAATAAAACATGTAAAATCTAATATTAACTTTATTCCTTAAAAATAATCAAATTTTGAGGATCTCTTCACATAATATTTTAAGTTCTCTAGGTCCTTAAATATATTTTTCCCTAAATCACATATATGATCATTTGGCTGGTGTTTTCCCTTTCACTTAATTATTTCTAAGAGGACAACGGCATTTCATATTTTTTTTTAAAAAAATTGTTTTATCTTTAAGGTCACGATTATACTAATTGAATGACATAATAGTAATATTAACCAATCTAAATTGGACTAATTGCTCATGTCTGCAGATATTCTTAATTGTTTTTGAATTTTGGGCGTGCTGGGACACGTTAATAAAGAGAGATACTTGTACAAGGAATTGAAAAGTATTTAGATAAATCACGTCCATTAAAAATAAAGGCAAACAAAACTATTCTATCTGATTCTTGTCTTCGATTTTTCATTGCCATTCGTTGATTTTTACCAAGGGGAAAATACACGTTCTAAAAGTAAACGTAAAGAATCTTATCTCAACCATAGTTGTACTACCCTGGTCCCAAAATTAAGATTTTTTTTTTTATAAACAGGAAAAGCCCAAAATTAAGAATTATAATTGTACTACATATCCAGCCATTTTTTAAAACTTTCAGACAAAAGCCAAAAACGAAAGGTTTATAATAAAATAAATAAATATGTCAAGTGTAATTTTGAGATATTAATCATGGTTAGATGAAGCTAAAGAAAAATTCAAAATATAAGTCATCTTTTAAAAATTATTTTTTTCAAAATATAAGTTTTATTTAGTAAATTTTAATATATTAAATATTATTTCTTCTATATTACTGTTATCCATAATTAAATATAAAAAATAGTAAATTTTAAATATAATATATTAAATATGAACACTATTAAAAAATAATATATTTTTTAATAAATTTAATAAATTAAACTATTTTTATTTTTATATAATTAATTAAATAGAACTTATATTATTAACTAACACAATAAAAAGCACTATCACTGATTACAATTGTAGGTAAGGACCATCACTGATTACAATTGTAGGTAAGGCTAGCCAAACTCTATGGCTTCTTTTGACTCATGTTTTTGTGGCCTACGTTTCCCACTCTATGCGAACAAATATCTCAAATGTTGAATAGTAATTTTGTTGGTCATATTTAATTATCACTAAATATGGCAACGTACTTATGGCTAACTTCATGTTCAAATTCAACTAATCGCATGGCCCGATTCACATTATAAGCTTAAATTAAGCCTATTACTAATTACATTCAGAGTCAATTCACTCAATTCTATATTATGATCAACATCCAAAATATAAAATTTATAACAAGCGACACAAATTATAAATATTGTATTTATTTTTTAGACTCTGTGTTGCGTAGGAAAAATTTACTTTGAGTATCAAATTAAATTCATTCTGCTCAAGTCAATTATTAATATTGGCCAAAAAATTAATTTATTTTAAGAAATTATTGTGGTTGGGATTTATTAGAAGGAAAAGTATAATCTGAGAGACAGGTGCTTTCATTCCCACCGTTTGTAATATATGAAGTAATGTTGACCAGTAAGGTGAAGCACAATTATTAGATAGAGATGTGGGGGGGTGTGTGTTCAACCACAATTATCTTTCCTTGAAGAAAACTCCAAATATTGTTGCTACACAGGACCATGCAATGCACAATCCTTGTACAAAAGTTATATTATATGGGTTCTTTTCACTTTATGCCAAATATTTTATACACTTTCTGCAATGCTATTTATAAGGTGTTTTTTATAAGATTTTTTTTGTTTCAAATATAAGATGTTATGTGATATTATTGTATAATTTTTCTTTTTTACCTTTAATTATTTAATTTTTACCTTCTAAATCACTATAATCAGTAGGCCTCTTTCCATATAGTGAAACTAATTTAATAAAATTTACATTATTTTAATTATTAAAACTAAAATTGGGATCTTATGCTCTTTTTTATAAATTTAATAATATAACTAATTTTTCTTAATACTTGTGTAATAATTAAAAACACCTCATAAAAAGGATCCGAGAGTAATATATATGGGTCTAAATCCTTTGTATTTGTCCCTATTTTAATTCATGATGTTGATTTAATCTAGCTTTTTACTCCACTACAAAATACACATACACACGCACACGGAAAATAACTACCAAATGATTATTTTACAATAATTAAGTCAATTGCACTTTATCCTCCTATTTACTGTATACGTGTATATTTATTTATACATATAATTTCTACCTAAATATAATTCTAATTCATATGGCAAACAAATTCAAAGTAGTATGTTTCAAAGGGCTGAAAATATATTCAATCAATGAATTAAGTCTACTTTATGGAAGCGAGAAACTAATACTTTAAGTTGAGTGAAACATGATGCATGCATGACGAGAATGTTATGGTGTGACTATAATTTTTTTAAAAAAAAAAAAGTTAACTCATGATCATGTCGAAAAATATGTTTAATATGGCTAAATTTTATAGGCCAATAGGGTTGGATATATGACTTCATGTTCCACCCTGAAATATTCTTTACCAACTCGCAAAATAAACTAGCATATTACATCAAATAGTAGATAATGTCGTAAGATTGATGTTGTGCTTGCATGTAAAATATAGGGAAATTTACATTTAACGGCCCAAATTTTGTTTTTAGAGAAAAAAGAAGAATCTCAAAAATCATGATCCTTTTTAAAAAATAAAGTTACTATAAAATTTTGTAAGAATTTTTTTTTATAAAATTACTACAAAATATATATAGTTGACAAACCCACAAGTCTATGATTTAGGTGACCATCCAAATTATTGCTTATCAAATATAATATTATTATTTTTTAAAGATAAAAAAGCTCATTAATTAGTGAAAACAAAACATACAATAATTTAAAGGATCAAACCCTATGCAATGCATCAGGATTAATCCTACCTACCTACACATAATGGAATATAAATCAAGGTTAGTGCCCCACATGAAAAGAACGCTCTAATTAATCAAATCATAATCAAATAAATCAATGGCTCCGAGTCTCTGTTAGAGAATTTAACATTCAGAAGCCATTTTCCATCATTGTATACCTAATTTATTTGACATGTTTTTCTCTTGGGTTAGTAAGCTTTCACTTGCCATTCATGACTTTTAGTGACTACCAAACTAAATCAGTCCAAGGAAGGGGAGAAAAATAAATAAATAATTGAAGAAACTTTAAAGTATAAAATAAAAAAATTAACTATTTTAACATTATTAAAATTAATTATTTATGACATATAATATCGCGTAGGTGTGACGTAGTGGTGTGTTTGGTAGGTGTGAACGCAACCTCATCAAATAAAAAGTCTACAATACACGAGTGGTAGGATTTTGTTTGGTGAGAGTTTAAGTTTGACAAGATATATATACGTGTGTCCTTTTTTAAGACATCAGTGAATTATCAGTTCAAAAAAGAAAAAAGACATTCGTGAATTGCATTGCCCTAAGACAGAATTCATTGCCACGTCAATTCACATAAAATGGAAAAAAAGAAAAAGATTGCTCACTACTTAGTAAAATGGCATAATTAGAAATAAATTAAATGACACATTAAAATCTACTAAAGTAATTATTTTCTATTTTTGGATATCAAGTTAAAGTTTTTCTTTTTTCTTTTTTTATGAAGTAAATGAGAAAGTGACTGGCAGGAAAACAAAAAACGAGGAAGAAGGTGAACAGAGAAATAAGAATGTAAATTAATGAAACATAGAAATGTAGGTGCATGGTTCAGCTCGACTTGATTTTAAGTTAATTGATTTGTAAAATAAAACTCTTATTTGGTTTTAAGGACCCATTTGGTTACTTGTAATTTAATCTTTATAATGTAATGCAGTGTAATGACTATTACCTTAATTTTGGTTGACACATCATGTAAACATTTTTAATTTTATTTTTAAATTATTAAAAAAAAGATCAAAAAGATTGAATTGCCCTTGCCCATGAATGGTGACTGGCGGCAGGCAACGGATGGTGAATGGAGACTGACAACGAATGATGGATAGCAACCATTAGCAGAGGATGGCAGAAGGTCGACGACAAACGATAGTAGAGGACAATGCCAGCAGCGAACGGTGGGCAACAGTGGAGGACTATGGATGGTGTGACCATGGGTGGAACCAGAGAAATTGAGTTGGGTGCCAAACTCTAACAAGCTACATTATTATATATTAATTTGGAGTGCTAGCTTATTAATATGGTTTAGACTATGTGGTTTCCACGTTTTATTTTCCACGTTTTATTTGTCCTTTAAGTTCTGTGTTCAACTTTGGGAGGGACCAAACTGTTGTTTTTTTCTTTTGGCTAAAGATTCAAGTAAATATTATTAAAAAGTTCTAGAGAAAGGCTAGTATAACAACCCTCATTACACTATCTTAGATTTAATATTGAACTAAAAAAAAGAGTATACCTGAAGATGTGAGTAGGACCGGAGGAACCGGGATCGTAAAAGAGGTCAAAACTAGACAAAACTGGAAATGAAAACAGAGAGCATCAGTGCCACGACAGTGAATAATGAAGCTGCAACAAGGAACATTATAGATCGTGCATGGGCTAAAACCCGAGAGCCCTAGCGCCGTAGCTCCAATCATAGAATTTGGTTAAATCAGAAGCCAAAGCCAAACGCGGACGGAAAAAGAAAACGGAGGTAGAATGAACTACTCTGCTAGAGTTCAGTATCTGGGAGTAAGAAGGCATGATTTTGAGACTTGGGAAGCTTGATTTTTGTTGGTAAGTTGATTCTCAACCCTCCTCTTCATTTTTCCTCAAGAATATTTGGTGATTTTCATGATTTGGGCTAGGTTCCGATTTAGGTAAGATTCCACCAATTAATTTATGTTTAAATGTGTTTTAGAGGCATTGTTGGATTTTTTATGGATTGGGTGTTGATTTTATGATGTTTAAATGGTACATCTTTCAAACCTAACCCTTAAACCTTGATGTAATTAGAAATCCAAGATGTATGAGGTTGATTATGATGTGAATGGTTAATTAGAGTTTATTAGTGTACAATTGTGTTGTTGGAACTCTGGGTTAGGCTTGAAAGGCTAGATTGTAGATTTTAGTTGTTATGGGTATTAAGTTAATTAAAGGTATTATGATATTATAGTGGTTCATTGATTGATTGGAAGCGTGTGGTTCGTGGTTGGTGCTTCGGAGGCTTGCCCAACTCCCCTGAGTGCGTGGTATCGGTAATCGGGTGTTTGTGGTATATGTGTATTATATTGATATGTATATAGGTATATATGTATGATCATGTTCATACCACAATAATGTTATGTGTATGTATTTCTTTTTCATATCGTGGTATGTACACGATTAGTAGAGGTATATAAGCCTTTCTTCTTGATATTCATATGTGATGGATAAGGATGTGGTATATATGTGTATAGGTATGTTTATAGGTATCCCCACATAATAGTATATCGATGCAATGGTTATAATGATTATGAGGATGATTGATTGCATATGGTATTCTGCTAGCATGACATTGATGATGATTCCACGATTATGTAGATGCGTGGCACAACATTATGCATCATCATCGCATTGAGCATAGGGAGATATAATGGATGAGGTGATGATGATGAGATGAAATATGATATGATATGATGATATGAAGAAAGATCTCTGCCACTAAATACTCTCCTATGGGCTGGGGAGTCAAGTGATAGTGGACTGCACCTTCCTGAAATAGCCACCAATTCGACTTCGTTCAAGGGAAGGAAAGTCACGATCCAAGTATTAGTGTGACCTTTAGCCGAGTGCACTAGTGTGAGATAAGCTTGGTAATGTCCTAGAATCAGCTTTCATCAGTTGTTGGAAGGGAATCACCTATTTGAAATATCTTGTGATGATGTCAGCTCTTGATTTTAGCCGTGTATGAGGGAGATCATGTATTTCATAACATTTGGCATTGCAGTGCATCATTGCATATATGTGTGATATTGATAATATTATATATGTGTATGTGTTTGTCCCGGTTACTGAGACATTGTCTCAACCCCCTCCATGATTAACCTTTCAAGTAAAGACTCTGATGCTAGTTTGAGGAAAACTATGGAGTCATAGACTTCTCCACATTTGGGAATTTAAAGTAAAATTGATTGTTGTTATTTAATTTATGTAATATTGTGCCAAGTAAGATGTTGTTATGTGTATTGCCTATTTCGAGCATTCCTAGAGAGTACTATTGGTATGTGACATGATGATGTTGTGTAAGATAATGTTGAATGATGATAAATGGTATAGTTGTGGCTATATGCCAAGTCTGTGGTTGATGTGCTTGGGACTATGATGATGGATGATATGTGATAGGTATGGAAGTACACCAAGAACAATTTATATGTGTGTGGTGATGGCATGAACCCTAGTATGGGTCGTTATTGTTGGAATAAGTGTCTGTGTGTCACAATGGTAGTATAAGAGCCCAACAAGGGATTTCGGGCCTTGGATGTGTGTTTTGGGCATGTAGCCCATTGAGTAGAATTGGAGTTCAAGGGGATCAAATCTCAGAAGAGTGGTTTCTCTGAAACAAAACATTCTTGAACAAGTTAGATGAGCCAAACAGGACCTGTGTAAATGGTCCTTGAGTGCCAAATTACCTTTAGTGGCAAATGGAGGTGTTAAGTTGTGAGCTTTGGCCAAAAAGTGGCCAAATTGGTATTGGACATCTAGAATCTCCATATGGAGTTGGATTCGAGTGAAATTGGTGTTTACGGTTATATTAGGTTGTAAGTGACCTATAAGAGTTGGAATTAGATCAATCAGATATCAAAGTACGAAATTATACGTGTCGAAAGTTTGCCAAAAAATCAACAAATTGCTAATATGGGAACTGATACTGGCACTGCAATGCCAGAAACTTGGCCGTGGTGCCAAGGGTTACTGCTCGGCTACGACTGCGGTGGTACTGTAGCAGGTCATGGCCCTAATCTATACTGGTGACTTTTTAGTGTTTTTTTCGTTGCTCTGATGTTTTGGGAGTTAAAGTTGAAGTGTTTTGATTTTGTTTAGTTAGTTTTTAAAGTAATTGTTGTAATTTGGAGGTGTGTTGAAGTTTGGTACGACAGCTGGAGCCCTCTCTCATACAAGGATTGTGCGCCAATGGGTGTGACAATAAAGGAAGATGGTGGATGATCAACAAACCATGGGTGATGACTAGTGAAAGAGGATGATAGTCGATGGACATGGCTAGCAAGGGACAACGACAACAACTGGGAGCTTCGGATATTTTAGTCTTTTGACAAGAATTACACGGATATAATTTAGTTTGATTTTAGTTAGTGTAGCAATGTAAAAGCTTTAACATTGCATTACCTTCTAGTTAATGTATATAGCTAAATGGACCTTGAGTTTTAATAGATTTAGTTTGATTTTAGTTTATATTTTTTAAGTGATTTAAATTTCTTAGATTTTTTAATTTCTAAATACTTATTTTTTTTCATATAATTTAGTTTGGTTTCTATGTCAACATAAGTAAAAAATTAAAATTAATTTGAAGAATATATTGGATAAATTTTTTTAAAAAATACCATGTTTTTTTGGGTAAAATATACCATGTTATTGTTGGTCCAATACATTCTTCCTATTGAATCAAGTGTTTTGATGATTCCAAACCAACATTCTAGAGTTTGAAAAGAAGATATTAAAGGTGCATGGAAGATTTCAAATGAAGAAATCCAAGTAAAATCAGCACAAGATTAAATATAGGATTTAGTATTGTGTTTGAGTTGAGTAAAAGACTTTGAATTGGCAAAAGAAAGTTTTTAGAAATGTGATTTCATGTTGATTCATGGAATACTTGAAAAACACCCAGTAACAGACGAATTTTAAAGTTTTAAAGTTGATCTATTGCTTTGAAAAGTTGAACTTTGCCTTTTGAATTCGAATTTCGAATTGAAAATTAGTTAGTCAGAAAAGAGACTCTTATGACAAACGAACTTTGAGTACAGAAATTCGAACTTTGAGATGAATTTGACAAGAGCCCTTCTTGACAGACGAACTTCGAGTTTTGAAAATTCGAATTTCTGATATAACACAATTTATGAAAATGAAAAATTCATCTAAGGATATGTCAAAGTTCATCTGAAAAATAAAGTCTAGAAAGAGTTCAAAATGAGCTCACTGACAGACGAACTTTGCTTATGAAAATTTGAATTTTAGAAACAAAGTTTACAAGTCTGTTATGACAATCTGTTGACATACGAATATTGGTATTTAGAAATTCGAACTTTGAACTAAGTCTGATAAGAGCTCTCTCTAACAGAAGAACTTTAAATCTTGAAAATTTGAATTTCGAAAAGATGAACTATTGTGCCTTATTGAGCTGCCCACTGACAGACAAATTTTGGGTACCAAAATTCGAACTTCGAAGGCACTGTAACAATATGGCACTACTGTTCACACCAATAAGAAGAACTTTAACTTGAAAATTCGTATGTTCCAGCACAAAAATATTTTTCAATAATGGAAATTCGAACTTTGATTTATAACAGACGAACTTTAAAGCTCAATGTTAAAGTCTTTAACTTTCGGTATCTTCGAAATTTATCTGTTGACCAACCAAAATTCAAACTTTGAGTGTCAGAAGCATTAAATGCGGTTGGTGAACGGATAGTTTTTCAGAATAACCATTGGGTAACTTCTCTAACGGATAGATTTTGTCTCTAACGTATGGTTAAGACCTAAATCTATAAATAAAACCTCATTTGAAGTTGCAAGTAACGATTTTAACAAAGTATTTATTGAAACTTTGTCAAATTTTCAACTCAAAGTCTTTTGCTCTCATACTTCATACTTCTGCACTTACACTTTCATATACACTCTAAATTAGAGAGTTCATTCTTTGTAATTAATCTGATCTTCATCTGGAAGAAAGATTTTCCTGTGAGGGGATATCACAAGGGATTTGGGAAGCACTTAGTTAGAGTGCAAAGAGAGAAGTTGTAAGCTCTAAGAACAGAGCATCAATGTTGTACTGAAGCAATTGTAAGAAGCCTACTGAATTTTTACAGGATAGTTGAAAATCTTAAGAAATTGCTTGGGGACTGGACGTAGGTCAAGATAGAGAGACCGAACTAGGATAAACTTCTATGTCTACCCTTCTTCTTTACTGCTTTTACATTACTATTATTTTATACTCTGTTTTACTGTCTCTTCTATCTTCACTATACTCTTGATTTTTGCAAAAAAAATTAATCTTCCTAATTTACTCCCCCTCTTAGAAAGTCAGCATATCTAACACTTTCATCATCACCCGAGAGAAAAAACGCCCCATCATTAGCAGTCAAACCGGCACATGTAAACTCAGGCCAAAAAAAAAAGGGCACACGTAAACTAACTAAATCAATTTAGTGGTAAACAAATAACTAAATCAATTTTAAAATGTGAGAAATTAATTTTGACTTGTTTTCTTTTCATTCAAAAATCACGTTTTAGAAAAAGGTTTTTCACTTGAATATTGGATAATGTGAATATTAAGATATTTTTTTAAAAAGATTAAGATAAAGGGTTTTTAGAAAAACATATTAAGAAATTAATATGTGAATACATCAACTTATTACAAAATCAGTTCCCTCTAAAACACATTTTGGAAAAAAGTTTCCAACCATAAATAACGATCAACCAAATTTATTTTTAATCAAAATTAATTTTTAAAGTTACTTAATTTAAAATAACTTTTTTTCCAACACTAATCCAAACATGCACTTAAATCATGTGGTCAATTTATATTTTTTTCATATTGATATGTCTTTTTATTTAAGAAACACTCCACCAAATTAAAATCTAAATCTTAAAAGGGTACCGGAAAAAAATTCAAAATCTTAAGAGACACATGTATCAGAAGAAAGAAACCGAGAACAGGAAAGCAATATTAGTACATGAACTTCCTCCGCCAACACTATGACACTGTAAACACATTTATAACACCTAAACAGTCCCTAATAAAATAAAATAGATCCGAATTCAACAAAATACAACCTCAAGAACAGAAGCTTGAGAGTGGCAACACGTGGTTGTGAGTCAAAAGATGGAATTTGAGTTTAATGTGTTTAAGTTTGTATTTATTAGTCTTAAATTAAAATATCAAAGTTTAAAAAAAAAATTGAGCCCATAATTATTTGAGAAATTTAGGGGCTCAAAACAGTAGAATTAGGGGTGCAAAATATTAAATTTTAGCATCACTACATGTAATTTTCCAGAGTTGAGGGGTGCATGGGCATCCCGTCAATTACACGAGGCTCTACCACTAAAAACTACCTCCATTTCTGTTTATTTTTTATTTAAAATTTTAATATATAAATTAAAAAATATAATTAATGTGTTACAATTTATTTTAAATTTATTTAATAAATAGATAGATAAAAAAATTAATTAATGTCAAACTTTAATTTTAAAAGAATATATAAAGTTAGAATTAGAAAAATAATAATTAATGTTGTCTTAAAATTTAAAAATAATAAATAAATAAAAATAAAAATTTTATTTAAAAGTGACAAATAAAAAAACATAGAATAAATGTATAAATATATATATATATTAAAATATCTAATAAGTTGTAATATTAACAAATTATAAACAGTTTAATTCAATTTCTTAAATTCGGTGTCGTATCTAGCTTTTTTTGTGAAAAGAATAACTATTAGGAAAAGCACTTCTAAAACCACTGGATAGATGTCAATGCTAGGGACTGGGGATTCACTAACCAACATAGGCCCCCACTAAGGGTAAGGTACCTATGTAACCAATTATGGCCCCAAGCCACCTATGTTATTAATTAATTATTTATTATTAATATTAATGGATACGACACATAGGTTTATTTCATCGACATTTCTTGTTTAAGTTGTAATATGTGTTGTCTATGCTGCAATTGGTAAATTAAAAAATTATAAATTTATAATTATTGTCTCTTTTTTTTTTTTTGGTGGGGAGGGGGGCCTGTGATTGCCTCTTAACTAACAACCATATCTTTTAGGTCAATAATTGGTGCCACATTTTTGTTATGGTGCAAATTAATCAAATTGTTCCTGGCCTACTCAAATTGAGATCGTTAGAAGTTTGAATTGTTGAATTCGTTTATTAAAGGAAAGAAACTTAATGGAGTTTTAATTAAAACAGTTGAATTTAATAAATATTATCAATTTTGACTCACTAAACTTGCGAATAACTAATTATTAATAAAGTGTTTGTGTGTGCATGTAGCTTTGTTTCGTCAACACACGCTTGATAATATAGAAGGTCTCAAGCTTCTATTGATTTACTTATACATATTAATTATAGGTCATATCTATATTTGTAGTGCTGTTAAGGAACTATTCGTATTCAATAATTATTATAGAATCATAATTTTTTAAAATTGATTGAAGCTCAGTTCAAAATAAGAATATTTCTTTCAAATGAACAGCTGTGTGTTTATCTGATATTGTGTCGGGAACCAACCCAGTACAAACGTGCCAAAGAGAAAAACAACTTGGAAGAAATACATTTAAGGAATTTTAAAATCATAATCATTTTTAAAAAAAATCAAAATTATTGTTAAATTTTTGCGGGGCTTACTATGAGAGTTTAAGAAATTCAATTAATTTTAAATTTTAAGAAAGATACAATTTGAAGTTACTTTATAGTTTTTTTATTAAATTATTAGTAATTTTTTAAATAAAACATAATGATAATTTTGGCTATCCTAAATAATTATACTTTTTAAGTTTTTTTAATCTGAAAATTCAAAGATTCGGGTCTTTAAAAGAAATCTCCTCAAACAATTTTCTTAGGGGGATTTAACATAATATAGCACATACCAACATTCTTTTTCTTTTTCTTTTTTTATGGAATAAACTTTAGGTGATTTGGGCTTAAGAACTCACTAGAATTATGATAAGTCTTATGACTAATAAATGCTTACAGATTACTCATCAATAAAATTTTTATATCAAGCAATGAGATTCAAATCTAAGTTCTTATAGAACATGAGTCAACAATTTATCAAATCAAACATTTGATGGCACATCCAAAGATTCCTGATTTACAGGATTATTAAAGCAAGCAGAGACACGTAATAACTTGAGGGGAAAGCAAGAGAACAAAGGGACAAGTATGAAGTGGGGCTTGGGTTTGGTAAAATCATAAACGGATATGGTGACGGCTTCAACTATTGATCAGAGGAAGAAGAGATTGTGACGACTGAGGATTTTTGATGGATGGATGGATGGATTGGGTTTGGTAATAGCATGTCATGTCAACACTTCACTTCCGCAATTTAATTTAGTGATCGTCGGCTCTTAGGTTTCGTGAACTCAACTCTACTTAATTTAGTCCACCAAATCTAGAGATACCTTGTCCCCTCACCAAATCCACTTTACAAAACCAAGTTTTATTTCCCCACGAAATCACTTTTTAGGAGTTGTCAAAAGGTATTTTTTTTTTAGGAGCTATGTTTATGATGGGCTATATAAAGTTTTAGGCATATTGGCAGGGAAAGGTGGCACATGGTGAGCTGGTTTAAGGGTTTCGGCTGCGAAGAATCCTGGGTCAACCAGAGCTTGCTTGGAAAAAAGTGAAGGAAAGCAAAAAAATATTCACAATATGTGCTGTGAACACCATAGATGCATTTGAATTAGGAAATACCCATTTGCCGATGCGGCATTGCTCATTGTCTGAGTTTTATTTAAGATATACTGGAATAAGGTTATGGAAGATACAAAAAGTGAGCAGTTGATAAGCAAAGGCAAATGTAGAAGAACCATGGAAGGACAAAACGGTGTGGATGGGGAAGGTTACAGTCCTCTTGCACAACACACACAACTTTCTGATTCTGAGAAGCTTGAACAGTGGTTGCTAAATTGGGCAGATAGAAACTCTGGTTGCTGAGCTTGAAGCAGCAAAGACCTGGTTATATACAAGTCTAAAAATTTGGTTTATGGTAGTGTAGAAGATAATAATAATAATAATATCTGCCTTTATTAGTGCAGATAGTCACAGCCACAGGTAGCCTTTTGCTGAATGCATGGCAGTGATCTGCTTTGGACATGTACTTAGAACCCTTTTTGAAACCGTAGAACTAACTAGTAATGTTAGATATCAATCTCTTGTATTATAAATTATGCACAGACTATGATACTACTTGGATAGTATTCCAAGCGTCTGTTAAAACTCCAAGCTATAGTGTTTGGCTGATGGTTTTATAAATTTAATCATATTTTGTGCACATCCTCATGAAAGATTGAGTTAAAGAAAAAAATTACCAGAACTGTAAACTTTACCAGGGGAAGATTGCTTCATTAACGTTATTCATGACTCAGAACTGTAAAATTTGACAGCCAGACTGCTTGGAATATAGTATTATTGTGAATATGTTGAGTTTAGTATTTTTTAATCGTGGACTCACATGCCTTTTTCAAATATTAATGTCATATGAGACACCAGATTATATTTCATTCAAACATTAGTTATCTCGTGTAACACACGGGTTCGCAATCTGGTTAGAATGCGAGTGTCACTTTTGGATCAGATGATTTTTTTTTTTTTTGCCTGAAGCTTCGGATTAGTTGATGGAGTTCTAAGTGTGAGTCCATTCACGGGTCAGGTACGAGACTCAGGTTACGCATCTCAGACAAATAACCCTCACCTGTAAGCTTATTCACATAAAAACCAAAGATAGGTTCGTGTGATAAGGCGAATCATACAACTTATAACCGACAAGTAATGCAATTTTTTTATAAATTTTAATATATATATATATATTAATTGATGCCCATACACAAAAATAAAGGAGATATTTAGAATTATGTTAATTAAAGGAAGATAAAACTCATTAGTCATACTATAAAACTTTGAAAAAAAATAATTGAGTATAAACTAAAAAAAGAGTATTATATTTCAGAAAACCAATATGAATTCATACCAGAACGATCTATAATAGAATCTATTTATTTGTTAAGAGGTTTGATTGAAAAATAGCGGAATAAAGAGAGAGACTTGCATATGATTTTCATTAATTTGAAAAAAACCTATAATAAAATACCAAGAAATGTATTGTGAAAAATAATAGAGAAGAAAGATATTCATTCAATCCATAAGGGATATGTATGAATGGACAACAAGTGCGAGAACTCCTGGAGATGAGACAAAGGAGTTTCCTATAAGGATATGTTTACATCAAAAATCTTTCTTGATTTCATACTTATTTGATTTGGTTTTGAATGTTCTAACAGAACATATGCAGGAAAAAAATTATTAATTGTACGCTTTTTGTGGATAATATAATCTTAATTGAGGACTCAAGAGAAGAGATCAATTCTAACCTTGAATTATAGAGACATACCTTGAAATCAAACAGTTTATGCTTGAATAGAAATAAAACAAAATATATATTGCAAATCTAACAAGAAATTAGTTAAAAATGATTTAGAGTAAAAATTGAAAAGTAAGGGCCTGTTTGATAGTGTTTTCTGTTTTCTTATTCTCAAAATAATTTTGTAAAAATATTTTTGAAAATAAGTTTTGAAAACAAGAAAACAAAAAAATCTGTTTGAATAATTATTCTCAAAATCATAGTTAGTGAGTGATAAATGAGTTGTTCAAAATTTATAACTTTATCATTAATAAGATGCATGCTTTTCACCTTTTCTTTTATTTTCCAGAACAAAAACTACAAAACAACTCAAAGATGTTTTAAGTTTTCTATTTTTTTTTATTTCTCAGAACAGTTTATTAAAAATAGATTTAACAAATAAGTATTTTTATTTTTCTTTTTTCAAAAATAGAAAAATTGTTTTTAACAAATGCACCAAACAAGCCCTAAATCATTCTAGAAATGTCAAAATTCAAGTATTTATGGTCAATTTTACAAAATAATGGTGAAATTGATAAGAATATTAAGCATATGATACAAGTTGAGTGTTTAAAGTGGAGAAAAACTTCAAGAGTTATTTGTGACTGTAAGGCACCTACTAAATTTAAAGAGAAATTTTATCAAATTGCTATAAAGACAGCGAGGCTATATGATATTGAATGTTGGGATCTGAAAAGATAATAAGAGTATAAGACAGGAGTAGTGGAGATGAAAATGTTGAGATAGACGTTTGGTCGTACAAAAATGAATAAAATACGAAATGACTGTATACAAGAAAAAATCAGAGTAGCACATATTAAAGAAAAAATGGTAAAAAATTATTTAAAGTGATTTGGATATGTACAAAAAAGAGAAACAAGTAAAAAAAATTAATCAAATAGCTTGAAACCCTATTAAAAGACGTAAGAAAATCAAGAAGAACATTAAAAGAAATTATACGATGTAATCTCTTAATAAATAAATTATCTGAAAAAACAGTATTTGATAAAATCCACTGACGTCGTATGATCCATGATCCATGTAGCTGCCCCGGATAAGGCAAATGTTATTATTGTATATATATTAATTGATATTGATATATTAATTCCTAATGACAATTTGGTTAGAAAAAACTAACAACCGTCCAGAGCATAAATGTACAGTTAAGCTCACTGGTTGCAGTGTTGTTCCTACAGATTGAAGATGCCATTCTCCATCATTTGTTTTGCTCCATTTTTACAAGAGATCGTGAGACCGGAAGCTATTCAGAAGGAAACAAAGAACTTCAGTTAGAAAATCTGAACTTCCTGGCGACGAGTTCATTGGTGCTTTTCCCCTCACTCCTCATTCCCGTTCACAGAATATTCCACAACTCAATACGTTCTGCCACTGCACCTGATAGTGAACATGCAACGGAAAACTCAGCAAAAACCGCACAAAAGCATGCTTTCCTATGCCGATTCATACGATAAAGAAATGGAAAAGAGAATCAACATAACGCCTTAATGCATGAAAGATTTCAGGTCATAGAGTGACAACTGCTATAAGCGCTCTTGTTTTTTCTTCTGAATTGAACTTGAGCCATTACCACTGCACTATAGATCAGAGGCCTTCAATTTTCTGGGCCTTTTAGACTGAGCCGGTGATGACGGAGCTTCTGAAATCCGCCCCGGCGCCTATATAAAAAAGTGTAAAATAATTGCAGGCATTAACAATACTGAATTACGCAAATGATCCAGAAAGGAGGAGGAAAAAATGAAGAAAACAGAAGCAAGACAAAAAAAGCTATGAACCTTGCGTTTCTGGTCCCTTTTACCAACCCTCTCCCCTGAAATCACAGGTATAATAAACATGGCTTCAACAAAATGCAACTAAAACCCTCATCAACTAAAGAAAACAGGGTAGCAAATGGCCCCAAATTAATATATTACCTCCAAAACTCAGAGAGTCTGGAATAAATGTCCTATCCTGATACCCAACAAGATGTAAACGCTGTCAGTATATTCAGTACTACAAACTCTAGGTTCGGGAACTAGAATCGTGTGCTTGTACAATCACAAAATCAAGACAAGGAAACCAATAAAAGGGAGAAGTAACCCCCAAAAACACTACTTCCCTAACCTTTGGTGTGCCAGGTGTCTCAGTATACGAACCATCACGAAAAGATGAACCTTCTGCCTCCTTATACTGCAGCTGAAACACATAGGTCACAAGAAAATAAATGGAAGAAATCAATATCAATAAATAATTGATTAGAGAAAGGTAGCCTTTGTTGACATAGCTGATAAAAATTTTAAATGAAAAGGCATTTTCAACCCATTCGGCATTCTAAGTGGAGAAACCTTATCTGCATCTAATCATAAAGAAATCATCAAGGCAAATCACACTTTAATCATACAACATCAACAACAACAAATACCTGTTTCTGAAGATTCAGCAGAGTTAGTATTTCTTTTCTTAGTTCGAGATGCTCAGCACAAACAGCTTTGGTTGGAACCCTTGGTTTTAAATTAACCTGAGATCAAGGGCCAAGTTATGAAAGCAATGTATAGGGAAATAAAAGAGGGTATTCTGCACTTCACTACCAACAATAATAAATAGCTACTTGATTATTAAGATTGTCTTACAAAGTTTATTATGAAAATCCATGTAATCAGATTAACATGCACGATTTAAAGAGTTGAGGCTGGAATAAAAATGGTACATAGAATTTCATGACTGCACAAGCAATAAAATAGATAAATCTACAGTGTGTTCAGGGAGTGTGAACAAACCCCAAGTTCTTGCAGTGTTTGTTCCACCCGTTTGATGGTCCGTAGACCAGCAGATGAGCTTGCAGCTTGGACCATTTGCTCAAGCGCATATGTTCTCAGATAAACACGAAGCTGAAACAAATACTCACTGTTAGACTATGATGTCAAGTATAGAAAATAAAAGAATGTTAAAAATTGTCTCTCATGAAAGTTATTAGAAGGATTGTGACCATAGGTAGTAGATCCATTTGCTTACTATGCGAAGTGAAGCAAGAGTGGATGCATTATCTGCTGTCGATGTAGAAGGAACAGCCGAGGATGGAAGCTGAACACTTGATGGGGGATCACCAGAGATAGCCCTCTCTGTAGCTTCTGCACCAGCGTTTGATGTAGCAGCAACCTCAGACTCTTCAACAACCTAAACAAGTAGAAAATCAAGCACATGATATCACCTGTCTCAGGCAAAAATGTATGGAAAACTCTTAGGCAAAGGCTTGTATTACGAGTTTCATTAATCTTGATAATAGTAACCCTAAACAAGTTGATTCAATGCCACTCATTTGACATAATTTTTATTGCCAGTAAAAATGGATAGTTATAAAGTTACATTAGAACAGAGCAGTAACTCACCTCAATGCAAAGCATTAGGTGATTCCATTCTTTAATTTATTTATTTTCATAAAAACCTATTTTATGGCACGCATATGTACAAGGATAAAAAACGTGCACTAATTTGTCAGTTCAATGATATGGCAACACTGAACCACTAAATCAGAATTAGTTAATCTTGATAATAAGTATATCTCTTCATTTACAAGTCAGAATTAAGGGGAAAAAATAAAACACGGATTAATACCTTGGCCGGCATGCGTGACTCAGTAATTCTTTTTGCCTCGGCCAGAACCTGCATAGAATTAACATTAGTACAAACTAAACATAAATGAAGAATTAATCAAATAATGGAAAAGTTAAAACCTCTTGATCTTTTCGCTCTTGCTGCTTTGTCTGAGAGAGATACATGGACAGTGCACGTTTCCGCTCTACCTCTTGTGAAACATTGTATGGTTCCTACAATGCGGCAGATGGACAAAAGCTTAAGTTCACATGGTGTCATGAAATTCAAGTTTCATTTTACAACAAATGGTCTACCCAAAAAGGAATCAGAGTGACTTGAAAGCAACACACAATAACTTCCCAGAGGTATTATATTAAGTTAATGCACCTTAACTAAAGGATGTGTCGCAACATCCCCAGAAGATGGAGCCCTAGTGATTAACAGAGTCCGAGATACTACAGGAAAACAAAATAGTCATCAAGAAATTCAAATTCAAATTTTAATATGAAGTTCCACTTTTTATATCCTATAAATGGCCAGTTAAAGCATAAATCTCAAACTATGAACTGGATATGAAAATGAATTCAATGGCAAGCTAGTAAGCAACAGAACATAGTTCAGCAAATAAACTGACAAGTACCACTATAGTATCGGTCTTTCAATTCCTCTACAGTTCGTGATGAAGGGAACCTGTCAGCTATCACAATGAACCGAAGATCAAACCTCTCACACAAGTCAAACAGTTGATCCGTCTCTTCCTTGGTCCACATCTACATGGTTGAAATATAACAGGAGAGAGCAGCATGCTTTATAAATCATAAAAGAGAAATGCTTTATACATCATAAAAGAGAAAGATGTAGGATACACTGTTAGAATGTAATATCGTTTTGACTCTTCAAGGTCAAAAAGAAAAAATCAACAAAGTGAAATTAAGAATAACAAAAGAAGTAAAGTCAAGAGAATATCCAGATACAGTTCCTATTAAAAAGGTAGCCAAAGGCAAATGGGGCCCTTAAGGTGCCAGACTAATAAAACACCTTAGGCAAGAAACAACAGAAAGGCACTTGCCCAAGTGAATCAAGGCTCTAAAGTAAGACAAAACATGATATATAAACAAAAAATAAATAAGTGTAATTTGAAATAACCCTTCACATATAAGTTCTGAAAATATATGACATATGAACAAAATGAAAAAAGATAAATGTATGACCGTATTAGTCATGAGCTATTAATAAAATAACAAAAGTCGAAATGAAGTAATTCAAAAATTGAAACTGAAATAGAGAAACAACAAATAATGGGCTGTTTGCCAGGTACCTTTCATCAGTATAGCAAACTACAGATGAGATAGAACACATTTATAAAACTTTAATAGTTCATATACAGGCCTTTTCATATATATAAAGATGTTGACAAGATATTTACTTTTTCTAGCCAACTAGGGGTAGGACAGAACATGAAGGATAAACAATAGCCTAAATAATATTTAAAGTAAAATTTACTATTTTAACTTATTATAGTATTCTGGGTGTGTTTCCTAATTTACCGACTCAGGTTGCTTCACAAGAGTAAAGCGCCAAAAGGCGCACATCTTTTACAAGGAAAAGGTGTACCAGGCGAATGCCTTTGACGTCTTAGTGAAGGCAACACTGACTCTCCCAAGCCAAGAGGTTCTGAAGGTGTATGGCACCTCACCTGAGTGCCTTTAACTACAAATGGCATTAAATTTGCCACCCTAATTCACCACTACTTTATCATTTCCTCCCGATCCATAAAACATACACACTGACACAGAAAACATAAACAAGTCTCAGTTACAGTCCTCAAAAGCTTGGAGGAAGCTAAATTATGATGAATATGAACAGCTAAACCATTGATATAGCTAGCTAAAATTTGCGTGGTCATACCCCAAGCCAAAAGTCATTTTAAATAAAAGTTATAATACTATTGTCAATTGGCATCACTTGTAGCATTACAGTCAGAACAACCTCAAAAATAGAAATAAATGGAACTGCCCAAATGCATTCTATTCAAATATGATACTTACTGGATCTGTCAGATACTTCTCATACTCCTCATCTGTGTATTTGATAATGTCTACAGACTGCACCACAGCAAATGAATTAAGATTCAACAATGTGAAGAAAGATACTGAACCCAAAATTGGAATGGTTTAGAAAGAGAAACACTCATGGGCCATGGCACAAGTGTGCACGTGCATTTACCTTGTTATACTTGGCAAAAGAATAGTCCCCAGTTGGTGGAACACCATTTACAACTCGTACCTGGAACACAAGACACAAATAATGAGAATTTCAAGGCTCATAGCTCGTATAAAATTATAAAGAAATTAAGATACAGAACTCACCCAATGGTAAAGTTGAAGATTATCCTTGCGAGCAGAATTGGTGAAGGGAAGCCACTGCCAAGTGATCTGACGGAAGAAATCCCAAACATGTGATAATCAGTAATGAAATTATAATTTCACAGCTTCAATCAAATAAAAGCATTGTATAAGCTTTGAAAACCAAGTAATATGTTGCATGATTTGCTCATAGTTTGTAATAAGTATTAGGCATCTTTTTCCTTTAAATGTTTTTACAGCATATCTGAAATGTATAGCAACTGAAAGTTAAGAAATTAAACTAAGATCTCAACCTATTGAGTAAAAAGTAGAAGATATAGCTCAGCTATCCTCAGTGTGCTCATTTACCAACATAATTAAGCATTGCAGATCATTCTTACATGTGACTGTAACATAGCTACTTCAATTGTAAAAATAAAGTATTAAAAGAATAACCAACTGAAACACAGACTATATTTGCATCCATTGCTCACAATATATAAAAACCGAACGTAAAATGAAGAAGTTATGTATACTGCCATGATTTTAAGTATAATAAGAAAGCTACGCCGCTTCAAATCTCAGTTTAGCTGAAACCAACAATGTGTACTTCTCAAATACTTCAAGCATCAAGATGACGTCGCCAACCAAAATCACTTCCCATAGGAAAAATGGAAAGCATGCGACAAATAGTAAAGAAAAGCAAACGAAAGAACCTTCTCATCTGATGGAGGCCTTTTCTTTAATTGAGAAGAATCAATTGCGGGCATAAGAGGCGCTAAACCACCAGTGAGTGCATACACCTGCAGACACCCCAATAAAGACTTGGTCAAATTCACTGAACTTTAACCTACAAACATAAATGGTAAATAAACATAAAGAACACTGATGGATTAGATACCTCCCGCGAAATGCCATCTGGTTTTCTATGTGAATCTTTCTGGGGTCGAGACTTTTTCTCTTGAATCGGCAAGGAATTTTTGGGCAAGCCTAGTATGTCCTTGGCATCCATTGGAGTTTCCGAGGAAATCTAGGGCTAAGCTACTCCAACTTCCTTGAATACAAAAATTTCAGAACTCACAGCTCATAGGGGCCAACTAGGGTTTCTAAAATTTACCCAAATTTTCCTTTTTCCAAACTACTTGGATTGCGGTATTCAGAGCGAGGAACCGAGATATTCCGATTATTTCTCCTGCAGGTAAAATAATTAGAAGATTTTGCCCTTAGAAGCAGTATCCAATACATACATCACTGAGCCACTGAGCCCCGACGCGGTGCAAAGCATGAACAGTCCTCCCTCCAGCATCCAGATTTCACTTCTGAAAATCGAAAATCAAATATAATTTAATCTTTTTATTAAAAACAAACAAAACATGTTTAATTGTTTTTTACATTTACATGAGTACCTCCATTTTAAAATAATTATCATTTAAAATTATGCATGTAAATTAAAAAATATACTATTAAATGTCCTACATATTTTTATAATAATGAGTTATTTCTAAGTAAGTATTTGGACTCTTTCTATAATTATTTTCATAATATAAAAATAATTAATACTTTATTAAAATTTTAAAGTAATAATAATTATTTTAAATTAAGTGCATTATACTACATCTCAAGCCACCATTGCTTGTTTTTCAGGTAAACAATAATAATGCAACAACATAAATTTTATTAATACAAAAAATAAAAATTTTATCATGAGAAATTTGTAGATCATATAACTAATTATATGATATTACATCTATAATTTACAAAATTCAGAAAAACTAAAATATGTGAAAAAAATTAGAAAATATAAAATATTATTGACAAAAGTGCACATAGTCCATAGAAGTTGCACGGTAAGATGAGAACGAACTCTCTATGTATGATTAATGAGTATAATTAAATTTTCTCCCTCGTGCGTGCATTGCATGGTGTAAGAATATATATTTGATTTATAACCTACAATTAATTAAATAATACTAAAAAATTATCAAAATCACCCTAAAATATTATACATTTTGTGTTGTGAGAAAAATTTATATGCATATGAAATGTATAAATTCCTAATATGAGGGAAAATAATTAGATATTGATAAAGACAAAACTTAAAAATGACAATAAAACATACTAAAATAAATCAGCATTCTAAGCTGAGTGAAATAAGAGAAAGTGAATATCACATATTATCGAATCAAACCATATATTTCAAATTAAAAGACAAAACTATGGTAAAGAATTCATGTATAGAGATAACGTTAAAGGTGATATCACTGAAATTGATATGCTGTGATGTAGAAAATGACACATGATAATACAATCAAAATTTTAGACATTTTGATGTGTTTGCATAAGATTAATGTGTTAGTTTAGAATTCCCACCTTTTAATTCAATTGGAATGCACATAGACAGAAACCCCACAGATTGATTGCACAAAGTGAGTAATCATAAACCGTTAAGAGCGATTAATGAGAATTATGAACCCAATGTTCACTGGCCCAGAGAATGCAAGAAATTTTACATACAGTCGAAAAATGATGATTTTGAAAAAATAGTAGAATATATAGATAAATTTTCCTGCCTGCACTCCGAATCCCACACCGTAATAAATTTACCAATCTTCCACTCCTCCATTGAGCATTACAAACCCTTCTGTGCATTGTTCATAAATTCAGATCGAATATTTCTGGTCAACAAAAAATTCAGATCAAATATTACTGCAATTCCACAATTATGATGCTAAATTCCTCAGCAATCAATCAATCGCCGCATCTGACAGATACTGTTATCCCCGACACAACATCTAATGCACTTCCATGACAGAATAACCGAGACAATTTTCATTTCATTTTCTATTTTCCACCCCAAATTTCCATCATACCATACATAGCATGAAGCAAATTAAGTTTCTAAACTAATGGTTATGAATTTACAGCTCAAGAGTTCATAATAAAGACCGCTGTGGGGTTTACAAGCATACATTTAGAATCTGACTACAACAGTGATAGCCACAAAGTTCAGGTACAGAGCAAATTTATAACATTGTTGTGTATCAGAAACAGACTGAAACCGAGCTTCCATTCTTGTTTTTAGGTGAGACTAGAGATAGAACGTGACCAAGCCTGAAAGAGTAGAGTCCCTGGACACGAAGAGCATTCTACCTAATGGATGCCACCCCTCAGCGCAAGAACCAAATGAAGCACAGAACCACCCTCAATGTTATACTCTTTAGCTGTTTTATCATCCGCAAGCTGCTTACCAGCATATATGAGCCTGCAAAAAGTCACAAATATTGTAATTTTCAATCTTTCCAGTGCAATAACAAAAACTAATTCCGGCATTGCTCATGAAAACACACAGACATCATTCAGAAGATTCAACTAGAACAATTTGAGAACACACAGACGATGGGGATAATATAAACATCACTGTAAGAAGTCAAGGATAGAACTATTACCAGAAATTGTAATCCAAATGCTGAATGAAATTAAAGCACGAAGATTGAAGATGAATAAGCATTCCAAACTAGTTTAAATAATAAAACTTAGCATTACTTATCTTTCATTGAATAGATGACTCAGACAAACAAAAGAAATGTTAAATTAGAAGGAAGAAAAGGATAAACAACAATGGCCTCTGATGCAGTTCACTTTCAGAATTTTGTCATCAACAAGATGACAACTTAATCTAAATAGACCACAAGACTAGCATGCAAAACCCAGCTGGTTTAAACTTCAACAGTACAAGAAGAAAAATAAAACCAATAATATCCAAATATTGCATATATTTATCTTTTATCGAAAGAAAGAGATTATCAGAAACATATAAATGCCGGCAGTCAGAGAGCTACATATTTTCACCCAAGAGTTATTGCTTCAGGTGAAATAATTCTCAATGAATTGCTCAAATCCAATTAAAAAGTCAAGGTAAACAAAGGGCAAACCTCTGCTGCACAGGAGGAATTCCCTCTTTCTCTTCAACCCTTTCCTTGATTCGATCAATGGTATCAGTTGGCTCAATGTCAATTTCAATTTCTTTTCCAGTTAGAGTCTTCACTTTAATCATGGTTCCTCCTCTAAGCCTCAAAACCAAGTGAAGTGTTGATTCCTTTTGGATGTTATAATCAGCAAGTGTACGACCATCTTCCAGCTGCTTACCAGCAAAAATCAACCTCTGCTGATCAGGAGGGATACCTTCCTTGTCCTGCAAATACATGTTCCACCAATAGTTAGAAACTAGTGCTGCAAGTACAAATTGAAGACAGTGCTATGAATCTCATGATTAATGATAAATCCCCAGTGAAAACAGTAGCATTGTATGATGTCATACAAAACACACAAATATATCAACTATCACAGACAAGACACAATTAGTCTTTCAAATTCTAATACCTTCCAAATAAAGCAAGATTCACGTAACCCTTAAAATAAAGGAAAAGCAATATGCACATATGCTTCAATAAACAAACTTAACAATATATTTCTCATAAACTTTCACTTAAATAGGAATAAAATTTAAGGAACATCTTATGTTATTCTAAATACAAATATGAATAAACGACCATTCTGGAATGAAATCACCACACACACATGCAGCAATTTCTGACACATTAACCCACAAAACAAGAAAAATACAATGTTAAAAACAAGTTACTATCTCAAGTATGTAATGATTATACACTTGACCAAAAGCTGGAGTAGTGTTATTCTAAACACCTTAAATTAAATGGCATGAATTTGGCCAGGGCATAGAGTCGAGCTTAAGAACAACAGTGCTGAGGCTTTTGGTCAACCCAAAACTAGTTCAAATTAATGTAGTTTTATTCCACAGAAAGGCTTCAGTTGCAAGAAGTATGCATTTCAATTTCATGCCCGAAGACCAGATCCATTGTAAAACCCTTATTGATCAGGTAGACTTGTGTATCATTGCAGAAACAAAATAGGAATCATATATCACCAAAATCACTCAGCTTCCAGCAAAATCCTAGCCAAAAGCCATCATCAAAAACCCTAAGAGGTCGGATACACGAGAATACACACAACAACAACAAGAACAATTCTAATAACAATCCCAAGCAAATCAACCAAGAATAAAAGCATAACACATTCGATTGAGATTCCAATTTGATGAAATTAAAATCGACAACATTAAAATAAAAGATGCAGTGGAGCTGGGAAAAGCAAAGGAGAACCTGAATCTTGGCCTTGACATTGTCGATGGTGTCACTGCTCTCGACCTCGAGAGTGATGGTCTTTCCGGTCAAAGTCTTGACGAAGATCTGCATCTTGCTGTGGCGGATTCTCCTGATTCTCCTTCGCTAAGAGGAATAGCTGCGTGAGACAGAGTGATGAGAACAGTGAGGGAATGGAGAAGAACTTTACTGAAGGGAAGAAGAGTTTTCGTAATTCGTTAAGTGAGGCATAGAGTTGGTTTGGGAATTTGTGCCTCCATTGGCAATAGGATTGGGCGTAACTTCCTGGGCCCAAAATAGCATTTTCCATTTCAAAGTAAACGCTTTTTACCTAAACTTCTTAAAAAAAAGCTAATGGCCCTTGAAATTTTTATAATGTTTTTTTAGCCAAAAAATTTTTATAATATGATTAGTTTCATGAATGATGCAATTAACTTTGGCCGAAAACATGAATGATGCAATTAACTTTTTTTTCAATTTTTTGACACAGTTATACAATACTCTTAATTAATTTAAATTCAAGCACTGCAATATTAAAATGGGTAATTCTCCCAATACATTCTTATTGATCAAGCTCAAGATCATATTTAAAAATTATCAAATTTCTAGCACTTTTTTTACACAACTTTTTATTGTACTTTTTTGTATTGGGAACTTTTTATTGTACTTCTAAAAAGCAGTCACTAATGTCCTTAGTTCAATTAAAAGAAAACTAATAAAAGCACTAACGTCCAGTTTTAAGCTTTTTTGGGGCGCCGCGCCCGGGGGGATGTGGGGAGAATTTTATTCTTTCAACCATTTCTAATACCAATCAACATAAAATATAAAATAAATCACAAATAGCAGGTACTATTTTTCAAATTCTATGCACGATACATAATTTAATTTTAATACTTCCCCCATTTTGAAATATAAGTCCTTATAAAATTTAGTATACTAATTAAAAAATATAATTAATAAGTCAAATTTGTTCTACATTTTCAAATTTATCCTTAATTCATTTTATATTAATAAAAAGAGAATAAAGAAACAAGTATCCTATTCTCATTGATAAAAGGGTAAATCAGCAAGAGTGTAGTAGGGTGAAAAATCAATAAATGCAGCATTGAATTTTGAAAACATGTAAAATGAAACAAACATTTTCTCTTTAAATGCACTTATATCTTGAAACAAAGAGAGTACTTAAAACTATCAAAAATTGATTAAATAGAATGAGAAATGTGAAGGTAAGAGTGGATTCGCGTCAATGCGTGTAATCAAGCCCCGCTTGTTATTTGTTCCTTTTCTCCTCTTCTTCTGCTTTTTTTTTTTTTCTGGGTGATTTTGACTTGGCTGGCAAGGTCACGGCAATGGGCAAGACGTCCATCGGAATACATATGCACATTTATATAGGTAAAATAAAAAATTTAATTATAAAATAACTAAACTCAAATAATCTTATTAAATCTAAAAAATCTAAAATATATATCTAATTATAAAAAAATCTTAAAAATAAAAAAAATAAAGAAAAATAATTAAATTAATATTCTAATACTAATACTATTAGATAATCTCTTCAATCTAAATCTAGGAAATCTCTTAAAAGATATCTAATAAATTTTATTTATTTTAGTTTAAATCTAATTAATAATTTTAGTCTCAAAGAAAATACAAATTAGAAACCAACAAACATGAATAAATAAAATTATCTAATAAAAAAGGATCTAAAAATTCATAATAAGCAATCATGTGGATATAGTCTAAAAATCTTTTGGATGCCTTTTTTTATTTCCATCACCTTCCTCTTCTTTCTCTTTGAGTTCTTCCTTTCCTCTCTATTTTCTGTCTACCCTCTCTTTCTCCTTCTCTCCTCCTGCATCAATTACATTTGGGTCGGGTAGGGTTTCTTGCTTCTTTTGATTTTGGGCCTTTATTTCCAATGTATTTATTGTCCTTCTTTTATAATTGTGATTTGTTGACAAACAAAAGAAGAAGAAAAAGAAGAGCAATACATTAAATGGGATATTAATTTTAGATGGGCACAATGTTAATGACCTTCTCTACATGCATAGTTGGTAACCGCATCATTAGGTGTTTTCTACTTGAAGCAATTTGTTGCAAATTAATTGCATTCTAGAAGCAAACCATTACAATAAGCATTCAATACTATGCTCTCTACTCCTTATTATAAGCATATATTCCATGATGTTTATTTTTTTTTCCAAGCGGAGTATAAGAACCTCTACAAATTATCAAAAGCATTAATTACTTTTTCCCTAAACCCTTATGATGACGTTTCCTAAGTTCCCTAAATCATTTGGTCACGTTGATTTACTAAATGTGTTTAAACAGAGCAGTAGTAATTTAATAAACTTTAACAAGAGAAATATTAAAAAAAATGAAAGTTTTTGCCCAATTTATAGCCATTAACTATTTTTTTATGAGGAGCCAGTAACTAATTTTAACTGTATTTATTTATCTATTCTTCTGTGCCAAACACTCAATAGTCAATAGGAATACTCTCTCCATTTCTAAAACTCTTGTTGTTTTAGGCTTTTTATTTTTTTTCAAAACTTTCGATATTTTATAGTTTCAAGACAGGGTCAACTTTTGTTTTTCAACTATTCCTTCATTTACTATAATAAATCCCTTTTCTCTTAATGTATGTGTTATAACCCTAATCAATAAGAGTTTAGGAATAAAGGTAGTATTTAATTAAATAGATTTTCATGTATTATTATTATTATTATTATTATTATTATTATTATTATTATTATTTTGCATGGGATGCAATGTTATTTAAATCCATTCAACGGAAGGAACTTTCAGATTGTTTAACTAAGAAATTTTGGTTGTTAATATTTTATTAGAATCTGGTCAAAAGAAATATATTCGATTTACGTAGTTTCGAATTATTACTTGTAATATGTATTATTTTTTAATTTCAATTATTGTTTTTGCAACAATGCATCAAGTATGATACTCCTAACTAATTTATATTTGAGTTGGGCTATGATTTAGGCTTCATTAGATACAAGAGAATAAGTGCTGGGAAATAGGCATAGATGAGGGAAAGACCAAGGCTAAGCGTTTGGCACATGGGAAAGCCTTTGCTTGGAAATGCATGATGGTGGACCATGGGAATGCAACTTGGAGCATGGCAATCATAATTTTCAAACAACAATGTATTGAATTAAAAGTTTTAATGATTTTAAATAACCAGACTTTGGAAATGAAAAAATCAAAGAAATGTGAGAGGATCAAATGAAGAAATACAATAAAAAATATGAGAAAACTTAGTTATTAGAATTTATCCATTTGTAATATGAGAAAAAAGTTTAAAATCTCACTTATTTTTGTTGCCACATATTTTAAACAAGTAATTTCACACCTATCCTATATTAGCATATGTTAGTTTTGAAAAATATTGATTAACAGACAAATTTTACTTATTGACTCATGAGTATTTTGTGCAAAATTCAAACTTTACTTAGTGAAATTTGAAGTTATAGACGTTTCGCCTTTGAACGATGAATTTCAGTTGTAAAATTCAAATTTTAGGCTAAGCAATGTTAATAAACGTGTGCAAAATTTGAATGATGGTGAAGTTCAAAGCGAATTTAAAGTTATCCTCTCTAATAGACAAACTTTGAACTTCAAAATTCAAATTTCAAAATAAAAAACTTGTAAGTTTTGTTAGAGCATACCTCTGACAGACAAATTTTGTAATTTAAAATTCGAATTTCATATAGGAGAACTTTTGTGCCATGTTAAACAAGCCTTTAACAAACAAATTTCAACTTTCAAATTTGAATTTTGAGTGCACTGTAAAAATATGAGACAACTATTCAAACTCAACATATATACGTTTTATATAAAAATTCATATGTTCTAACATGAGATATTTGCAACAAATTCAAAATTCGAATGTTACATTTCAACAAACAAATGTTAAAGTTCAATATTAAAATTTTTAACTTATCATCTCTGTGAAATTTGTCTGTTATACCCCAAATTTCAAATTTCGGCATGTCAGACGTATTAAATACGGTTGGTGAATGCAATTTTTGTAGAGTAACCATTGGTTAAAGTTTCTAATGGCTAGATTTTGTGTTTAACGACTAGTTAAACAACAAATCTATAAATAAAACTTTATTTGAAACTATGAGTAACGAATTTTAAGTCTGTATTACTGAAACTCTGCTGAATTTGTTTGGCAAAGCTTTTTCACCCTTATACTGCATTTATTATACTTCAACATTCATATCTACTATATTCTAAAAAGTTTCTTTCTGTATAAAGTTTTTTTTTTATTTAAAAGAAATATTCTTTGTGAGGGAATTCACAAAAGGCATTGAAAACACTTTATAAGAGAGTAGAATATAGAATTTGAGAGTTTTTAGAATAGAGCACAAGTTTATACTGAAACATTGCAAAGAGCCCATTGAATTCTTGTAGATAGTGAAAATCTTAAGTAGTGGCTTTGAAACTAGACGTAAGTTAAGTGGATCAAACCGAATCAGGATAAATTTTTGAGTCATTTCTTCCTTTATCTTGCATTTACCTTCACTCTTTTTGTACTCTATTTTTCTGCAAACTTTTATTATCATTATAAACCTACATTTTTACAGATAAATTTTAAACTTTTCAATTCATTCTCTCTTGGAAAGCCAGCAATTCTAACACAATACTTTTACTGGTTTGCCCTAATCCTTCAACACAATCGTGTCTCCATCTTTGAACTAATGCCTTCCTCAATGACAATGGCAACGATGACGTCCTCAACAGTAGTGATGTCAATGTTCATGTCTCCTGTTTGACCATGGAGAGGAGAGGCGTCATCAATTTCCAACCCTGGAGAGACACCACCAGCACTAGTGCTAGTGATTTTGACAACTGCAGTAGCCGTCATATTTGGACTTTAGTAGAGAGTGGATAATTTCAAGATAATTAGATTATTCATCTTTATCCTAAAATATTTAGGATTATAAATACTTATTAGGATATTTGAATTTAATTTATTTTGAATTTATTCATTTTCTAGGATTTAATTATATCATTTAGATTTCTTTTTTAGCTTATATTTTATGAAATATTTTAGTTTAATATTTATCTTTTATTATATTTAAATTATTTTATTCTTTTAGGATCCTAATTAAATTAGGATTTAGGGTTATATAAATAAGTCATAGATTAGAATTTAGGGTTTTATAAATAAGTCATAAAACTGCTCATTATGATGATCATCTTTTCCTATTGATAGAATAACATTTGAGAGAGTGGATTTTCTATCCTTCTTAATTTTCTATCTTTTTCTCCTCTTTTCTACCCCATTTCCCCTTGTCTCACATCATTTGCTCAGATGTAAACATTAGGAGAGGTAGGGTAGAGAGAAAGAAAATAGATAAAAAGGAAAAAAGAAAAGAAAAACTCAAGGGAGAGAGATAAAGAAAATATGAGGAAAAAAGTATGAAAGTGTAAGGGAAAAAAGAGAAATCATTGAAAAATTCTCAAATCAATAATCAAAGTTTGAAAACAACTAAACAATGAGGTTCTTAGTTATAGAGCTCAAAATTTAGTCCTATTAAAGTCATAAGAAAAAATATATCTTTTTAAATTGTCTTAAATATAAATAAAAGACAAATTCTAATTTAAATAAATTAAATTCTAGAAATAAATAAAAAATAAATTCTAAATTCTAAAAAATTCAAAATAAACTAAATTAAATTTAAAAGATAATCTAAATATTATAACAAAATATCTATATTTAAAATTCTAATTATTTTATAATAAAAATAAATAATTCTAATTATTTTGGAATTATTTATTTTCCATCACTTTTCTCCATTTGAAAGAATTTTTTTTCAAAGAGTTAAAACTCCATGTGGCATGTAGTTATGGGAAACTTTTCCGGCAAGTAAAATAACAAATGATAGAATTATATGGGAAATAAGCAAGCAATCTAACTATTCCTTATTAGGGCAATAATGATCAATATAGCCTTCATATTTGTAAAACCCTTCTAACAAATAAGATAATGATGGAGAAGATCATTATATAAAAAGATAACATGCTTTTCCATAACAACTTTTGGTCTTGGTGGCATGGTAGATGGATAAGGTGGAACATGTACATGTTGAAATTGAACATCGATAACCTTAGAGGATAAAACTTATGTTTGAGGATATTGTTTTGAAACTTATTCCTTTTACAAACTTTTGCCTTTCAAAGGTAAGGGAGGCATCACTATAAGAGTATAATTAATACTTTTTTCTTAAAGAACTTCACTCTTAGAATCAAAATCTAGAGAACATTGAGATTTTTATCTCCATGCTACTTAGATGAAGGGTCTTAAATGAGGGTGTCATCTTCTCCTACAATCACAACATCAAAATCTTCTTCGAGTTCTAAGAAATTATTTGCATTGATAGACATCTTTTGGTATGTCTTTTCTTCCTTCATCCGAAGTTTACACTACATTGTTCCTTTACATATAAAAAAATTATTTCTATACCCAATTGCTTACCCTATAACTTTATAAGGTACATGTTTTTATGTGCATACAATGCAATTCCTCCAAATGATGAGTCATGCCTTTCTAATGGATTAGAATATGAGAAAACTCACAAAAATATCTCAGAACTGTGGTTCTAATACCAAATGATAGAAGACAAAGGGAGGGATAGGGTATAGAGAAAAAGAATAGAAAAAAGGGAGACAAAAAAGAACTTAAGAGAAAGAAAATAGGAGGAAGAAGGTATAAGATTACTATGAAGAGAGGGAAATCACTGAAAATTCTCAAATCAATAATCAAAGTTGGAAAACAACTAAGCAGTGAGACTTTTATTTATAGAATTTAAATTCTAACTCTACGATAGTCCTAAGATAAGATATCTCTTTTTAAATTATTTTAAATCTAAACAAAAGATAAATCTTAATTTAAATGAACTAAATCCTAAGAATAAACAAGAGATAAAATCTAAATCCTAAAAAATTCAAAATAAACTAAATTAAATCTAAAATATAATTTAAATATTCTAAAAAAATATCTATATTTAAAATCATACTTATTTTATGATAAAGATAAATAATTCTAATTATCTTGAGAATATCCATTCTCTATCAGATTTTTAATGTTTGTGTGGAAGAAATCATGGGATCGAAATAAGGAGGTGAAGCCCATGGTAGTGCCCAAGTATTTGTCAATGAAGGGTGAAGAAGATAATGTTGTGCTCTCCTACGGGATTCGATTCATGGTGACAGTGGTTCCATCAGAATGATGGTCATTTTGTCATAGTAACGACAGTTGATGAGGGAGTAAATGGTGATGGTGGTTTAAGGTTTCTAGGCTCTCTGTCAAGAAATGGATTAGGAAGATATTAGGGGTATTTGGGTCATTTTACTACTTTTTTATGTCACTTTTTTTCATTCCTATTATTTTTTCTTAACATACCAAATATACATTTAAAATTTATTTACAAACATGTTTCCATTCCATAAAAAATCATTTTGCATGCTAACCGGGGACTAGTGAAATAAGCTCTCTCAAGTCATAGTATGATTTTTTTCCCAATCCACAATGCTTGAATTCAAAATATTGCATATCAAATACTAAGTCTCTTATTATTCGACTCAATTATTTTAATAACTTATAAAATATTTTAAAAATATAATTGAAAAATTTGTTTGTTAATTTTATTTTTACTCCTTTTAATCCTTAATATAAATCACTTCTAACATCTTCACACATATTATGAAAATTAGTTGTAATTAGTTGAAGGCATTAAATTTTTAAAAAATTACCACATTTTTCAATATTACCCTTTATTTCATTTATTAAATATTGATACCTATCTTAATTACTATTCTTTCTAGTTCTAAATATAGAACATCTTATAGAAGCAATGTTTAGTAAAAAAAATGTATGATATCTTGTAGGGTTATCTAGTGTATTAATTATTTTTGTATTTATACGACTATAATTAATATGTAAAATAATGAAAATATAAGAGATGGTGTAATTAATAAGAGTAAATAATAAAAATATTTAAATTTCTTAACAAATTTAATGATTCAACCTATTTTTTTAAAACACGTTATCTACGTAAAAATATTTTATAATTATGACTAGAAGGAGTATATCTATCAATCCCTATGTGACTCCCTTCTTTTGATAAAATGTATTTAATAAATAATGGAAAATTTGTAAAAAAAAATATTTAATGCTACACCCATTTTAAAAAGTGACTTCTAATAAGAATTATTAATGCATTCAAAAGAGTCATCTATATTAGGGATAAAAAAAAAAGTAACATGTATTAAGTACTAGAGTATGTTGTTAAAATCATTTCAAAAACTGAGCTAAAACAAAATTACTCCTTGCGTTACATATTATAATGTGTCTTTGTCTTCAAAGTAATGGAAATGAGTGGAATAAATATATGATAAAAATGAGATTTTTGACTTTTATTTTTTAGAGTTTAAGAATATAAAAAAATTTTCTTAAAAGACATGAAATTATTAGAAACACTTTATAATATAAACTAAATTGAGTGAAAAAATTGTTAAACATATACTCTCTCTAATTCTTAATATAAAACTCTTTTAAATAAATCACACAGATCAAGAATGAGAATTAAAATTAGTTTATTACATTAATTTTTTTTTAAATTATAATATTTTTTTTAAAATTACCCTTATTAAATTTGTTTCTCTTTCTCATGAATTGAATAACAATATTTTTTTATAATATATAATAGATATTGTCTCATACTCTGAAAAGCTTTATATTTAGGTTAAAATAAAATATTTTATATTTAGCTTTGGAGGTACTATTTTCAAAAGAAAAAAAGAAGGAAGAAGAATGCGTGAGTTGGGGCATCATGAAGGGACATAAATGAGGCGTGCTGAATTTTATGGTTCACCTTAAATACCTTATCTCACTCCAATATCTAAGAAAGCAAAGGTTCACCAAAAGAGGCGTATTTATTGCTTTTCATTTTTCTCTTTGCGTAGATGTATTTATAAGCATTCAATATCATTACTTAATGTTTACCAAAGAAAGAAGAAAAGCATTTAGTTTCTAACATAAATGTTTTCCAACCACATTAATTAACTCCTCTTCCAATTTCTTCTTTTCTTCTCCTTATGTTCATTTTCAAAAATAGATTTGATTCTCTCAAGTTAATTTTTTTAAATTAGTGAAATAGAAAAAGGAAGAGTAGGATTATTTTTATAAAAAAAAAAAAGATGGCCTTATAAACATTTAAGGATGACAATTTCTGCTTCATATACTTGTCACTCTTGTTCTATTCGGATAAAAAAAAAATGAACTTCTGTTTGATTTAATTATTTTTTAAAGTGTATAATTATTATAAAAGTATTTTGACTTATAAAGAATGTAAATTTAAACATTTTTTTTTTGTAAATGTAAAAATATTGAATCAAGAATCATGCCTTGATGTGGATAACCTCAAGTGAGTAGGTTTTTTCGGAATTAAATGATGCATTTAAAACTTGATAGGTCCTTTTAATTACTCACACCAAATACATGGGACAAAATTTATTACTGGTCCTTAATATATGACTATTTTAACCAAATCACGCGGATTAAGAATTAGATTTAAAATTAATTAACTACCTCGATTTCTCTGAAAATCTCAACATTTTTTCAAAACTATCATTATTTAATCTCTTTCTCTTTCTCTTTAAATACATTAAATAGGGACAGTTTTTTAAAATATATAATAAATACTACCTCATATATTGTAAATAGTTTTATATTTAGGAACAGGACAAAAGATCCTATATATAGGATCGGAAGGAGTATATTTTTATCAAGACAAAATTTATGGTTGGTTCATCTGTTTTTAGGAGTAACCATATATATTTGAATAAAAAAATTACTCCCTCTCTCCCATATGTATTGTTTGTACTATCTCCACTACAAAATGTAGGAATGTTTTTAAATATATTTTATTTCAAAATATAAGAGATAAATAACTTTTATATGATAATTTAAATTTTTTTTAATTTTACTCTTAATTAAATTAAATTTATTATTACGAGAAATGAAATAAAGAAGAGTTAAATGATAATATTAAATGAGTGCATTTAGGAAAAACTTTTTCTTTATGATATATTTGAAATATTTGACTATTTTCTTAATTTTGATGATTTAGTGTTTACTTTTCATATTTCGGAATAGAAGGAGTAGTTTAGAATTGTAGCACAGGATTAAAAGAGCTTTAATTAATGCAATATTATGCAATAACTAGAAAATTCTCATTTAAAAATCTTTAGAAATAAAGAATTCTCTCCGATTTTAAATATAAGACATTTTCAATTATCTTACGTATCTTAAAAAAATAGTTAAATATTAAATTTGTCAAAAAATTTCTAATTTTTTATTATTTATTCTTATTAATTATATTATCTCTCAAACTTCATATCACACTTATTTTTCACCTATTAATTATAGAATAGGGACATAAATAAAAAAATAATTAATGTATCATCTCATCCCACAAGATGTCTTATATTTTGGAGCAAGCATTGCTCCTTAAAAATATCCTATATTTAGAATTGGAGGAAGTATATTTAAAAAGAGCAGCAAGTAAATAAAAGAGAGAAGAAAAAGGGATTAATAAATGAGAGTAGAGTTAGAAAAAAATTAATCATACATTGGATTTCTAAAATAACAATAGTTTTGAGACAAAATAGAAATCCTAAAATACTCCATTCATCCTATATTATAAGGTAATATGATTTTATTTGTCAACATTACCCCTTATTAATATAATGTCTAGTGTTGTAAATTTTATTGATTAATAATCAATAATAGTGATAAAATAAGAATTTTTTGGATATTTTTATAAATTTAAAAATGTTATACATTTTTCTTAATACACATAAAATCTAATTTATTAATTTATAATATAAAATAAAAAGTGTAATAATATATATGTGACAGAGGGAGTACTTCCTTGATCCTTAAATAATTGATGTTTTGGGATTTCAGTTTATTTCCAAAATATTAACCTCAGAGACCTTCAGTAATATTGAAACATAACATCTTAGTCTTCTAAGTATTTCTTATACTAAAATATCCCTTTTGATTATTATTTATATGGTTTTCATACTATGCAATTTTACTAAATTATCCTTATTGTATCTTTTTTCTTTCTTATTAATTAATTACAACATTAATTATTTATTAGGTGTGGAATTGGAAGCAAAACATTTAATTGTGCATTGATTTCATAAAACGATAGTCAAAGTGGAATAAACTTTTTTGTTAAAATGATAATCAAAAGGGACTAACTAACATTGATCTTTGTTAAATGTGTTAGGTTTGGCTTAAGTATGATACATCGAGTTCAATACCATCTACATGCAGAATATGCTTTTGGGAGAAATTTTCTCATTTGAGATTTGACACAACTTGATTAGAATTAGTTTGAATCTAATGCAATTTTAGATATTAAATGATTTGTTAAAAAAAAAGATAATGAAAAGGGAATGGAAGGAGTGATAAATATAACTATTCTAGTAGAATACCGATATATTTTGTTATTCTTTATACTATTCATTGACTTTGCATAACTCTAAAGTACTAATTATTTAAAAATAGATGAAATACATATGCTGGTATACATTGTTTCATGTACTATAAATTTTTTAAAAAAATAAATTATATTATTTATAACTCAAATATTTTTAATTTTTATAAATTTTATTTATATATTGATGTAATGATTGATTTTTTAATTAAGGCATTAATTAATTGTTTGTACATTTAACTTTCAATGTTTATAAGAAATAACTGAAAAATAGTTATATGTAAGTTGACATTGCTAAATGAGAGATTTTTAAAGTTTACTTTTTTAAACTCCTTCCCTGGACTTTTTTACCAGTTTTATTTTTAATAAAATCATTTCATATTTTTTGATTGTTTATATTATTATCATATCTGACGAATATTAAAAGAAAACCTCTTTACCACCGAATCTTGAAGAATATATGTATAATTTGACATTATAGTTAAGTTAATAATATTTGAAACGTGTAAATTTTTTTTTATAATCAAACAACTAATATCTAATAGTCATATTAAATTTAGGACTATTAAGGTTTAAGTTAGATAGAACCGCAATGATGGCAAAATTATTCTAATAAGTATTTAATGCAGTTATATGTCCAAGCTCTTAAATTAATACAACTCTCTACATGCTTAGTAGAAGAATGGATAAATATTGCTAAATATTCATTATGATTAATTTTATTTTTTATTTAATTAACATGTTGGAAAAATTGCATTTGTATTTTTTTCCAAGTGGATTTACAGCACTATACAAAATCACCTAATGTGAATAATAGTCCAATATCTATTTCTCTTATTCTATACACACACCACTCAGTTCTCACCGAATAATTAATTGCTTATGTCAATATATGGATTGTCTTTAAAAATTAATTTTTGTATTTTCTTCTAGCAACAAAATGTTATTTTCACTTACTACAAAAAAAAAAATTTTTACTATCAGTCTAAAACAATTTTTTCAGAAAATAAATTCGACTAAGCACAAATTTATCAAACAAAAACTTTTTTTCTTAAAAGAAGTAACTTAATGTGGTTGTGCCAACACCGAAAATATTAAACACATGAAATTATCATATTGCTAAGGAGTTACTGTGTTCTATTATTTTTATGACTATGTGCTAATTCTAATTTTATGAATATTCACCAAAATTAAAACTATTAATTTGTTTTTCTTCTTTTTAAGAAGGAATGACATTACATACTTGATTTATAGGTTCGGTCCCCAACTTGTTGTATTATGTTGGATGGAATAAGTTAACTTTTTTATTAGATTTTGAAACAAATTATTCGCCTTCTCTGTAATTTTTTATACACGTGTATGGGTGAGACAATTATTTCTCCTATAATTTGTTGAGATATATGATCAACGCAAGGGGAAAAACAGTTACTCGAGGGTTATGTTCATAGAACAGGTTTTAAAGCTCAAAAGAAGCTTACAGAAATAATTAAAAATTACTCATAAATGAAATATTCATATGGACAATATTTGGCTTACCTTTTCTGTAAAAGATTGTTTAAAATAACCATAGTTTACAAAAATGAAGTTTGGATAAAAGTAGAAAAGTTTACCACAAAACTGTTTAAATAACTTTAGAAAAAATGTTGATTAGAAACCATGATTTGGTTTATCAAAAGATAAACCAAACAGGCCAAAATTCAAACCTACAACCTTATAGAAAATGAACTACATTTTTATCATCTAGACCAACTTTCTTTAGTCAAATGAGATGGCTATTCCTCTGCATGTTGTTTATAAGATATTTTGGGGTGAGAAAATTATTCATATGATAGTTTATGATATGTGAATGTGTGATTTATAATGTATATCTTGTATCGTAACCTTTGTTTAATTATCTATTTGTTCAATTAACTGATTAATTAATCAATTTATGCTGGTATAAGTAGTTGAGACTCTCATCTCTTAAGTAAGTAGTTAATAATTTGATTACCAATCTTTGTGTATAAAGTAAACTAACTTGGAATGAGCATACTATTTATCAGTAGTATCTGAAGGGAGATTATCCTCTTGCCTCAACAAAGATACTCCTAATCTTCACCCAAAAATAATTAACTTTACTGAGTCATTCACGCTGTGTGATTTTAGAGGGGGACAAATAAGGGTCTATAAGAACAAGATAATAGACTCCCTAGTGGTTAGTTAGGAAAGCCCACCACGGGTTTCTATTTAGCTATACCTGAAAATTAATTCACTGTTTTTAAAATACATACAATTATTTATACGCTTTAAAATCATCCACATTGCGCTTTTAGGACCCTCTTGGAATTCTATTGATCTCTCAGAGTCAAAACTTGTGTTATCCACAATGGAATTGTCCAAACAAGGACAAAAATATTATTATACTTGAAAATTTTCAATTTTGCAAAGTACGTGACAGGTAGAGGAGAGGTACACATTTGGTAGACGGCTTAGACGCGGCAACTAATACTCCCTCCTGTCACTTTAATAAGCTGTTTTTTCATGATTTAAGATAAATGTCATTTTATAATTTTTAAAATAATATTAATTATTTTTAACATGTTATTTTTCAATAATAATTAAGAAAGAGAGAAATATTAAAGAATATTATATAATTAATAACAGTATTATAGTAAAATATAATCAAACTTTGTTAGTTTTTAAATTACTCCATTCATCCCATATTATAAAATAATAAGACTATGTTCACCTATATTAAGAAAATTTTATTACATTATTAAATTTCTAAAAAAATTAAAATTTCTAATTTTATCCTTATTTATTTTACCCCTTTCATTAAATATAACACAAGTTATAAATACTAATAATCCAATAAATCAAAGGTAAAATAATAAATTATTACATATTACCTTATATAAATCTCCCATATTATCTTATAATATAATATAAAATAGTGAGAATATTGTTTGGCTCTCAGTATGTATATATACAACTCTAAAACCACTATTATTTGAAATGATGGAGTAAAACAATTTCAAAGCCCAAAATTTGTTGAAACTTCCCTTAACGTGCCTCATCCACACGGTCCAATCCTCATGGATCACCTCCAATGTTGAAAGTTGGAACCACCCTCAATTTAATGCTCATTCAATTGGTTTTCATTTCTCATTAACAATTTCATCATTAATCAATATACTTCATCTAATCTTTAATATAAGTCATTTTTAATTTATTGGAATCAAGAAAAATTTATTATATCATTAAAATTATCTTATAAATAATATAATTTCTATCTTCATCCCCTAGTAAATATTACAAATTTAAACAATTCACTTTCTCTTTCATAATTAAATAAAAAATTTTTTTAAATAAAGTAATTAATGTTTCAGAAAATCATGAAAGGTGAACTACTTATATATAGAACTACTAAAACCTTCTAAAATGTAACTAATAAAAAAAAACGGGGGGAATACTTCCTATATGTCTTTTTATTTTTATCTACTCTCTCTATTCTTTTTATCAATACCCTTTTTAAAGAAATTTTTTGTTTTTTTATTTATTTATCATTTTAGGGTTTAAGGCATCAGTAATTATCATTTTTCTAATCATATCATTGCATTATTTTTTATTTTAAAAGTAAAAAACATTAATTGCTTTGTTTTATTTATCTATTTCTTTAAAAGCATAGTAGAAAATTTAAAAAAAAATTCTAACATATTAATTATATTTTTTAATTTATATTTTAAAATCTTAAATAATAAATAAAAAGAAACGTAGAAAGTATCATTTTAGAAATTTTTAAATATTTTAATTTAATTATTATCTTAAAAAACCAACCAAAAATTAATTTTTTTCAATTTTACCCTTAAATAATTAAAGAAGGGTGCATAAAAATTGAAAAATTATAAATAACAAATGAGTAAAGTACTGCACGCAACTCTTTATTTGGGTCTGATAAAGTTCAAATCTGTCCTGATAATACTAGATATCATATAATTATATAAAAAAAATAAAATAATAATTAAGAAAAATTTAGTAAAACTTATACCATTCATTGATTTATTTATTAACTTTTTTAATTTTTATATCAAAACCTTAAACCACTTATAAAATGTGATGGAGGGAATATTCAATAACTAAGAGAGTATCTTTTAAGCAAAGTTATCTACTCAAACTTTATGAATAAAAAAATATTAGGTTGATAGGGATGCTCTACGTTTGGGACTTGACAACACTCGAATAATAGGAATTCTCTCCGTTTCAAAACAAATGACATTTTTTATTTTTTTATTTTAAAATAATTATCATTTTACAATTTTCAAAATAATGTTGATTATTTTTTTATAAATTTACCCTTAATAATATCATTATTAATAAGTGATTTACGGTGTTCATAAATAAATGTAGTATAATAAAATACATTTATATTTTGTTAACCACTAAGTTATTTATTAATTTTTCTTAATTTATGTCCAGAATTCCAAAGTAATGTTGTTTTTAAAAAGAGGGAGTAATATTGAATATCATATACTTAAAAAAAATAATAAATTTTTAATTACGCCCATTCAATTGCTAACTTATTAACTAAAATTTTAAGAATCCGTGTATTTATTAACAATTAATATCATTAATTATAAGAAAAATGAATTCCCTTTATGATAAAATAGAATACAGATTCTTTAATGCTATCTTTAATTTAGACTGTTTGAAGTTTTATTTATTCAGTAAATATTTGCATGTTTATAACTAAAAGATTATTTTTATTTCATGCCTTGATCTTTTGGAACAAAAATGTTATGATTTAAAAACAAAATTAAATCAAAATTGTCAAGAAAAAATTTAGGTAATTCAAATTCACATTAAAATTTACTTCATAAATACTCCAGATAAGATATTTCGCAAATTTAAAAGGAGTTACTAAGTAAATGCGTTTAAATTTTCCCCCAAAAAAAAAAAGTAAATGCGTTTAATTGAAAATGATACAATTAAAGTAATAATATCTCTCAACCATTCCTTACATTTAATGTTCCCATCACTTACACGCCCCCTTTTTCTTGAATTCCCCTCCCACTCCTCCCCTACCCATTATTAATTAATTGCCCCACATTTAATGAACAATTAATCGCTTTAACCAATACATTTCAAAAATTAAAACCACAATAAAATTTAATTTATTTAATAAAGAAATTAAATTTTACTACTATATTTTTTCTATTTTTATTTTAAATAAATAACGGACTCCATTTAATTATATAGTTTATAAATTTATATATTTATTTATATACTCTATGACTACATATGAGTCGCTCGCATATGAACTACATAATCACTTCTTATGTCCCTTCCGCTCTGAAAGCGTCGAGAAGACGAAGAAGTTCCGTGAAACGCAGTAATGGCTGCTGACGTAAGTTCTCTGGTTCGAATACTCGGAGGGGGAGGCTGCAAGGACGACCAGCACCGGACAGAGGGGAATGATTCCACCGTCGAGAAACCGGCGGCCCTGATTACTCGGGACCTTCTTGGCGGGTCCTCTAAGTGTGTCGTCGAATCTCAGGATTTGGACCTTGACTTGCCGGTTCCTAGTGGATGGGAGAAGCGATTGGACCTCGAGGTGCCTTGAATTGATTTCCGTATTTCTGTTTGTTTTCCCGGAAAATAAAATTTATTGCTGTTGCATAGCCTACTCGAATTTGAGGTTTATGGATAGTGAAAAATCCTCTGGTTATTGTCTTAATTATATCTCTGAATCTTCTTTCACGAAAACTGAATGATTGAATTATCATTTTCGGGAGTGGAACTCTCTGTTATTTTTTATTTTCTTGTGTTTCATCCTCGCTATTTTGCTCGGTTTGTGATACAAATTTCTTCAACTGAGACGGTTACTTTATCTTTTTTCTTTTAATTATTGAATTATTGAATTGAATTTTTTCCTTATACTCTACATGATATCGATGCTTGATTTAGAAGTTTTGTGGTTTGGTTTGGTGGCTTTCTGATTGGCTGCTGAGAAACTTGAGTTTCAGAATGATATATGTGTGTGTATATATATATATATATAAGTAAAAGAAAAGAATCACCATTTTTAAATTGATTTGATCTCTCAGAAATACGTTAAGCTTTTGGCTTTTAATGTAACAGCAAGCCTGCAGCCAATCAGTTTCTTATTTGTATTTGTACGTTGGCATTTATATCTTAGAAAACAGGGCATTCATCTTTCCAAGTTTTTACGTTTATTTTGTATCGTTTTGCAGCTTTTCAGATCTTTTCCTTATTGCTATCTTCACAAAATTTCTGATTGTGACATCACGTGCGGTTAAATTTAAATTGATCCTTCATTACATTTGTGAGATTTGTACATTACAAGTAATCTCATCTATAACTTTTATGCTAATTCATCCACGACTTTCTTGAGAAGTAGAAAATTTATTATTGTTGTGGCTGATGCTGAGTTATAAAGATGATATGTAATCTTTTGTTATGTTTGGTATTTCTTTGGATGAGTAATAATGGGAATTTGTTCATCTTTGTCCATGGTTGCAGTCAGGGAAAGTCTACATTCAGAGGTGCAACACTACAAGCTCACCTTCCATGTCTGAACAAAAATCCCAAATGAATCATGAAGGCACATCAACACAGTTAAGACTCAATTCGCCATTGAAGGCACCTTTAAACCTTTCTGATGATACAAGCTTGGATTTGAAGCTTGTTTCCTCTTCAATGTCATCAAGTAATAATTACCAAAGCGTATGCACACTTGACAAAGTGAAATCAGCACTTGAAAGAGTAGAGAAAGATCCAATGAAGAAGCGAGGTTCATTCTGGAAACCATGCTCGTCACTGTCGTCACCATCACCCTCATATTCATCTTCATCCTCTTCCATGAGAGAAGCCCAGGAAGAAGAAAGTGAAGAGAAATTGATGTCATCGCCAATGGCTGCTGGATGCCCTGGATGCTTGTCGTATGTACTGATAACGAAGAGCAATCCCAAATGTCCTAGGTGTAAGTCGGTGGTTCCTTTCCCATTGACGAAGAAACCTAGGATTGACCTCAATATATCAATCTGAGAGATTGAGGTTATTTAATAACTGCGTCTGGAAAAATTCCTTTTGATTCTGTAAATGATAGATAAAATTAGGTCGTTGGAGGATAGGATTATTTGTTCGAGATATGGTAGCCAGGTTTATGTATATTGCAAATGGATTGTGGTTTTATTAGCGAAGCTAATGGAATGTTTTATACTTTATGGTACGTGGTAGTGTGACAAACTTATCTTCATTGAAATTTTAAGGTGTTTAGTATATAATTTGAAGTAAAATTAGACCAATTGAACATCGTGGACTGGACTAAACCATCTTTTAATCTATATACCTACAAATACATTCTCACATATACAGAGTTTAAGAGCATCCACCTTTAACTAATGACTCAAAAAAATAAAATTGGAAAAGTAAAAAAAAGATGGTAGATTCACTTGGGTGGAAATAGAATTCATAATCATAAGAATATAGGTAGACTTAATTTATAATTTTTCTTTTTTTCACTTTTAATTTTATTTGCAATTGATTTGAATTATTTCGTGTTTTGGCTGAAAAACAGAAATTGTTTCACGCGAGTTTGATATATATTTTTTAGTTTTTATCTTAAATGTCAAAGACATTTAAAATTTTGGAAAAACATATAAGAAGTAAGAACACATATCAAAGAAAAAAATACACTAAATTAAAATATTTTTAAAATTATAATTATTTTAAGGACTTATAATTACTATCAATTTTTTAAAAAATTTATAATAAAATTTTAAATAATTTTTCGGGTTTAAATAACTGTAAAAATAATTATTTAAACCTAATGATTTTCTTATCTAAGAGGATAATGCTCTCTTCAGGATTTTTTTAACACAATTTTGTTTTAGGTATTTCAATGTAATTATGAGAATATTTTTATAAGTTATACTAGCAAGAAATGATGAGAATTTCATACTTTTTTTTTATTGAATGCGAATTATATTCAATATGATGATTTTGATTATCGACCCAAGAATGAAACTTTAAATGCTACATTATCTGTTGACCAAAAAAAAAATGCTACATTATCTTGTATATTTATATCCTTTGTAATTTAACCAAACCAATACTAAGAAATGTTAATATATATATTGGTACAACTATGCCTATCAAGGGCAGAGACTAATTTTTGAATAGTCTCTAGTGGTATCAATAGCAAAAGGTAAATCTATCTCAACTAAATGGGTTTGTGGTATTAAGGGCAAAATGTAAATCTATCACAACTAAATATACACAAATGTTAAAAATTAAATCCCACAAGCTTTGACATGCCTAGACCCTGAACCAATACTGAATGAGAGCTACTACCATACACCAACATGAGTTGATAAATGTAAAAGTAAAACAATATTGTAACAACCATATTTAACTTATCTGTGATTAATTGAAAGGTTGAAATATTATACTCCAAAAATAATTAATAATATATAAAATATATTCTATTATACCTTTAATATAGTATTTATTTTTTATCAGTATTTTATATTTATTTTTTTAATTATTGGATGACAATAATCTTTCATATTGTTCGTGAATCTCTTAACTGCTAATGTAATAAATTGTGGTTGTTGAATTAAAGAACACCCTTTTATGAGTAGGCAGCAGCCAGCATGAACGCGGAAGTAATTGATTCATACAATTGATGTTTTTAAATGTCATTTAAAACATTATTTTAAGGAATTGCCTAATTACTTAATCGAAAATTCAAAATTCCCAAAAGTTGTTTATTCATAGTGTATAAATAAAAGTTAAATTGTATTATCATGCTTTTATATATTCAAAAAGAATGTAGTAAGACAAAAAATATTCCCTTAATTCCATATCTATTGTTGTTTTGGATTTTTCTATTTTATTTTAAAAATTTTTTTTTTTACAAATTCAATGCATGATTAATTTCTTTTTTCAACTATACCCTCATTTATTAATCATATTTTTCTTCTATTATCTAGTACTAATTTACTACTCTTTTTCAATTTAGTACTACTATATATTAGAAATCATATTCCAAGACTCTTTAAATGGAGGTACAAGTATTTTAGTTATTGTATAATATTATTTTACATTAATTAAAGCTCCTTTAATCTAAGTATCACAATTTTAAATTACAATAGATATTAGATATGCGATGGAGGAGTATAATTGAATATGAAATCTTCATAAAAGTTGATGCAGAAGATCCTCCGTCCTCACAACAAACTTTAAGAGGCTTCTTGTAAAATTCTTAAAAATAATTACTTAAACTCGAGATACAAGGTGCTATTGAGAAGCTTTTTTTTATTCATAATATTAGATATTATGTTTCTCCCTTCGATCCTATATATAGGACCTTTTACCTTGATCATGAATATAAGATTCTTTACAATATACGAGGTGATATTTATTATATCTTTTCAAAAAATGTCCCTATTTAATCTATCCAGAGAGAAAAAGAGAGAGAATAAATAAGGGTAGTTTTGGAAAAATATTAGAATTTTCGGAGAAATTGAGGTAATTAATTAGTTTTAACTCTCATTTTTAATTCTCGTGATTCGGTTAAAATGGTCTTATATTAAGGATTAGAGGGAGTATTTTGTAATACTACTTTGCATGTTTTTATCCTTATTCATCTATGATCAGTCTCACGATTTGTAATAAAAAAGGATAAAAATAATTTTAGTTATTAATAATTAATAAGTGTAAAAATAAAATATTGGATTTTTTTAGAAATTTAAAAATATAACTATTTTTTTTTAAATGGGTCAGGTAATTAAAAATATTAAAATATTTTGGACGGGAAGGATTACTTTAGTTTGCAATATTTAAAATTTATCAGCCATGATATTATAAAATATTGGCTCTTGCATGTAATTTTTCCAATGTATAATGTACAACCAAGATAGATACGGACAGAGAGAAATGGCTTAGCCCACACGAAAGGGAAAAGAAGGAATGAATAACATATAGTACCTTTTTTTTATGTCCGCACTCAGTACTTTCAGTTTCAACGTCTCATTTCAACTTTCCTTCAGGTACCATGATTCAACCGTCCAATGACTCTTCTGTTTTTTTTTTTTATTCACAAAAACATTATTACCTCATTAACACGAAGTTGCTGTCTGCTGCCACAAGAATTTGGGTAATTTATTCTTGTTTTGAGATACAAGAAGATTGTATGATGATAAGTTTTAAAAATAAACAAAAATATCAAAAACAGTTTTAAAAATAAAATAAAATCCCAATAAGTATTAATTATTTTTATACAAGTTTATCCCTTATCAATAACAATAATCATAAGTCACCATCTTAGAACTCTCTATTTCTTCACTAATTAAGGGAATTTTAGTCAAATAATATAAAATTTTACTGTTATTTGGACTTTTAATAGCTTTCTTAAGTTGGGCACATAGGATTAAAAAAAAAATGTGTGCATAACCTTAAACAAGAGGTAGTAATTATTTAGATATAACTAGAACAATTTAAATTTTAATTTTTAATCACAATCATTAATTTTAAAATTAACAATTAGAACACTTTTTTATCATCTGTAAAAGTGTGGATCAAGCAATGCAAGTAGTTTCGATTTTTGAAACCTTTTTCTTTATTGTTGTTGATGTGTGGTTTTTTTTTTCTTGAAAAAATTTTATTTAGTGGGCATTGACTAGCCTTGATGGGCGGCTCAACGACTTTCTGAGTAAATAATAATAAGTTGTTGGGGGGCAGCATCATTTCATGGGGCACGAGCAACACACTTTTTGATGGAAACGATAAGCAAATTCAAAGGTATGTTATGCATAGGTACTCTCCTTCTTTTCTTCCTCTTTCAATAAATTAGGCCCAACAAGTTATGCTGCCACTTATTATGCTTCACATCTACACCACCAAAAACGCACAAGCACACACAACACAATATTGTGGGTCAGATTTTTTCCATTGAATCAATATTTTATTTTAGATCTTAAATATTAATTATAAGTCACTTTTAACTGTTTAATATAAAGAAATTGCTAAATATAATTAAAATTCTTAAATTTTACAAAATTTACCATCTTTTTTTTAATAGTATTCTTATTAAATTATAACTCATTTAAATTATATATTTTTTAATCCCTCTCCACCATAATTATTTAATGAGGGGTAAACATAGAAATGAATATTTAATACTCACAAAGTAACTTATATTTTATTTTCTTAAATTATTTTAAAGAAACTGAGAAAGGAATAGCTGCACCTTTTGTTAATTTTTTGTTTGGAGGATATACAAATTAGCTGGAAGAAGAGACACCCAAGTTCTATCAAGCGTGAATAACATGTTGAGGATACTAACAGCGGTTCAATCTGAGGATTATTGTACAGCTCTAAACTGTATATAGTTTTACCCAATCATACTTATTTAACAAGATTTTGAGTCTTTGAATGTAGACTTTGAATGGCTTTAGAAAATTTCAAAGACACACCATTAGTGGGACAAAAGTTTTACTTCATATTCTTAAATCTTACTTCCCCTTGTCCTAAATATAGGGTCTTTTATCCTGATCCTAAATATAAGACACTTTATAACATACAATGTAGTATTTATTATATATTTTCAAAAAATATTCATATTTAATGTGTTTAAAAAGAAAGAGAAAGAAATTAAATAAGAGTAGTTTTGAAAAAATATTCAAATTTTCAGAAAAATTGAGATAGTTAATTAACTTTAACTCTCATTCTTAATTCGTGTGATTTGGTTAAAATGGTTTTATATTAACGATCGGATGATGTAATTATTTGTGCCAACTAATTTTGGTCACCTTATGGTAATTTCATTTATAAAACTCTTGTATGCAAATTTTTTATATTTTACAAAAGATGTAGATGATACATATATAGTTTTTTTTAACTTGTTTAAATTTAATTTAAAAAGATTATATTTTTTATGTTTGTTATTTAAATTACACTTTTAAGGTTACAGATGAAAAATCATATTTTTTATTTTTTTAAATAAAAAATCAAAATTAGAACAATAACAAAATCTTAACTATGTAAATTAAATTAAAAGCATCCAACTCCAAATTTGCACAGGATCTCAAACTACTTTCAAAGAGCATATCAACTTTTTTTTTTGGTACTAAATAGAGTATATCAATTTTAATACTCCATTGACTACTTTCAAAAATTAAATAAATGGTAGTAAAACATTCATGCTCATTCAATGTCAAATGGTTATTAAAGAACTTCCTCTCTTACTTCTTATAAGTTACTTTTAATTAATTTATATATATTAAAATAAGTATTTAAAAATAATTAAAATTTTTAAACTTTGATAAATTTACCATAACTTTTTAATATTATCTTTATTAAATCATAATCAATCTTATTTATATTTTTATTAATTTCTATCAATGATAACTTTTAATGAGAGATAAATATAAAAAATAATATTTAATACTCAAAATATGGCTTATATGTTACATATGTGAATTCTTATAAAAAATGTCTTTAAAAAAGTAAAACCATGTGACTCATGAGTCACGACACATATATAGATGACTAATGGATATTTAAGGATTACATCATATCATTCGTATGTGTTAAACTATATTTTATTTGGCTCAGTGTTAATATAATATTAAGATACGATACTTTTTTAAGGAGTATTTTTTTTTATAAGAAGGATTGAAATGATTTTACTAGTATCATCATCTATTAAATATCAATATATCAATTTGCATGTGTGTGTTAAAATTTATAGCCACCTTTTACTCCCTCTATTTCTTAATATAAGGAGCAAAAAATAAAATTATAAAAATAAAAAATAATAATAAATTTATTTGAAATATAATATAGCTTAAAAAATTTTAATTTAATGTTAATAACTTTTATATTGCATAATTAATATAGAGGAAATGTACTAACAAACTTTGGAAAAAAATTATATCTTAATTAGGGGTATTTTTAAAAAAAATTATTAAATATGTCAGACAAACTCCTTGTGTTTCTTATATTTTGAAATATTAAAATTTTTTCAATTATCTTTTATATCAATAAACGGATGAGGTATATTTAAAAATCATAAAAAATAGTTTACCAAAAAACAAATCATAAATAATATAGTAGTTCATAGGACTTCATATACTATATTTAGAAAAATATATCCCTAGTCAATCAAATATATATATTTATTTATTTATTTCGATTTTATAAAGGACGACATCATGTGGTTTAAATGCTTGATAGGGGCATTCACCTACACTTAATTTCAGCACGAAATCAATTAAAGCCATTTACTCTGCCACCAATTCACTAATATACCTAACAAAAACATTAAATGGCCAAATTTAATTTTTCGTTATAACTCTTAAAGTTTCTCACCTAACTTGTCATTCATATGACTCTGATGTTTATTCTCTGAAATCTTGAGATACTCCACACCCACACTATTCAACTCAACTTACTGTCTTTTTTTTTTTTGTAAATTGAAACAGTCCTGCTTCCCCATCATTTCATTGTAAATGATTTTGAAGTATTTGGCCCAAAAGGATGTGAAGCATTGGCATACACCAAAGTTTAAAAAAAGTCCAAACCGATCATTGAATTGGATAAGGTAACGGTTCAAGGCTCAGTGGTCGGATCGGGATCAGACTGATTATAAATAAATTAATATATTTTTAATAATATAGATAAAAAATATAAAAGATATTTATTCATGATTATAAAATTAACATTTATTCTGAAATAAAAAGTAAATTTAATAATATATGAAAAATTAAAAATATTATTAATAAGTTTTACAATCTAATATTAAAACCTAAACAAGTTAATATTCATCTATAATTATATTTTGAATTCAAAATAATCAATTGATATTCTATTTTTATCTTATTTATTAAGTAAATTTATCATTATTAATAATTATGTATTATAATAATATTTATAACATATTATAATATAGAAAGAAAAAAATTTATACAAAAAATAATGCTACTTAATACTAAAAATAATATTATTTTATTTTAAAAAATATTTTAAAAAAAGGGGCAAACTGGTTTTATACCGGTTCTTGATCGGTTCCCACCGATTTCGAAACCCTTCAGTTCCCATCTATTACCGGACCGGACCAGGAGCTGGTCCCCGGTCGGACCGGTTGAACCGACTGATGCGGTCCAAATTTTTGAACCATGGCATACTCTTAAACTTTATATATGTGTGTTGATATATATATATATATATATCTATCTATCAGAGTAGTTTATTTACATCAATTTTGTTGCTCCGAATTAAAGAAATTTCGTTGAATTTATATATTTTTATTTTTACTCATTTACTATAAACTAAGTCATTTAATATGATAAATTCAACCATTACCAAGCCAACACACTTACTCTATCAACTAATTTAAATTCTTTACTTGGTATAAAATTACTATGATGCTTATAAGTTACTTTCGGGAAAAAATTGTATATGTAGTCACAATGTAAAGTGGTTGAATTAGTTTTTTTTTTTTCACAAATGCCTTTATTAGTTACGCTCTACAATTGATATGAGGTTACAAATAAATCAATTTAATTAGAGACAATTTTATAAAGTAATGAAATTTTTTTACAAATTTAATGACTCTAACTATTTTTAACTATTTTTTTTAATTTGTTTGAAATAGTTAAAAGTATTTTATATTAAGAACTAAATGTAGCATTATTCAAAGCTAATTCAAATATCTTAAAACTTGCTATTTGTTTTATTTAAAAGAAATAAAATACAAAATAAATATAATCTTTTTAAGGGTTGAAAATATGCACACTCTATACCATTCTTTCATGCTAAAGGTGGGAGACCTTCTACAGATTTCATCATCTTCATTTCTCCAATTAACTATACACTATAGTATATAATTGCACACTTTTTCCCTATCATCATCATATATTGGAATTCTACTTTTTCTTTAAAAATACAAAAAGGAGAAATGTTCAAATATAATGTAATAACATGTTGAAAATAGCATGTATATTTTCAGGGACATATTATTTACAAGTTCTACTTTGAAACTAACATGGGAATATCTAGGAATAAATCGAGTCTACATCGTCTCAAGTCCTTAAAAAATTATTTTAATAAATTTCAATCTTTTGAATTAATGGGAAAAAAAAGGAAATTATATTTCAAATGAATTTTTAACTAATATGAACATTTAAAATTTATTTAAAATACTAATGGCTGCTGATCTTAGTGAAAGAGGTTAGAGTCACGATGTCTCGGGTTTGAGAGCATTCGAATACAGAAAATACTTTTAGAAGAATTTCTCTTTAACGGGACTCAATCATATACTCAATTTGAATTAGTTGGAGTTTAAAGTAGTAATTGAATACGAGATAATTATTACAAAAAAATCATTTAAAATAATTTAAATTATACAAAGTATTGGAGTGAAAAAAAAAGTAAGATAATGTGTACGTGTGTGTAGGTGTGTGAATTAAATTTTTTTGTTGTAATATGATTTATGGATTGGGAATATAGATGTTGACTTGAAAGCATATGAATACCCACATACATATGGATGTGAGTACCTAACTATTAATAATGAAAGTGACCTCCTCCATTCCAAAATTGATTAACACAAACTTCATGCATATATAGAAGTCAATGACCTATAAGGCAAGAGAAGCAAGGCACAACACAAGTGATGGACATCAAATTTAAGACATAAATTATTAATTTTAGTTTACTCGGGGTTGATTGATTTGAGTAGTAAAAAATTGAATCTTCCAAAAGGAGAAAATGAGTGTTGGGAGAGTTTATTTTCTCAAACTCTATTAATTTGATTTGATTTTGTGACTCAATATAATTTTTTAATATTAAAGAATTTGATTGAAAGAATTAGTTTGGATTTTAAAGGTAAAACTATAGTGTCTAATTTCCATATGAATTATCAAATTATTTGTTGGGTAGGTGTCAAAATTAAATATTAGAAGCTCATTTACATGAAATCTGAATTGGATCATCTGTCCTCACAAAAATTAATCAAGGTTAGTTAGTTCAACAAAAGTAAGTGCTTCCACTATTCTTTATTATAAGTAATATTTGCTTACTTCATATATACTTAGAAAATTAGTTGAAAGTCATGATATTTCTAAAAATTACCATAACTTTTTAAAATTACTCTCATTAAATTATACTCACTCTAGTCCTAAATAAAGGACTATTTACAGTGTACAATGTAGTATTTATTATACATTTACAAAAATACTTCTATTTAATATATTTCAAAGAAAAAGAGAGATAGATTAATAAGGGTATTTTTAGAAAAAATATTATAATTTTTAGAGAAATCGAAATAATTAACTAATGTTAATTCTCATTCTTAATTTGTGTGATTTGGTTAAAATAATCTTATATTAAATATTAGAGGAAATAACTTATTTCAATTGTATTTCTCTTAATTTCTTTATATAATAATTTTTGGAGTATTTTTAAAAAGTATAAAAATAAAAAATAAATATTAAATATTACATAAATTTTATAAAATAACTTAAATATATTTTAAAATCTTAATTCTGAAAAAAACATGATTTATGATACTAGAAAACACAAGGAGTATCAAGAAGTTTTAAGCTTGACCAGGTATGGGTCTCGTTACAGTTGAATCGAAAGGTCATAATCGGAGTAGACACTAAATGATATTTTCGGAGGGCACCATTAATGTTTCTTGAGGTCCCCGATCTCTTACGTTGCCCCTTTGGATTTTCTTTTCCTGGCTTTACTTAATTTCAAAATGCCGGTTTGAATCGAGGCAGTTTTTACTGGATCAGTTATTAAATCAGATAAGATAAAGATAATGATTCAATATTTAATAGTTAGATCGTGGTTAGATCAATTATGAATAAATTAATATATTTTTAATAATACAGATAAAAAATATAAAAGATATTTATCTATGATCATAAAATTAATATTTATTCTAAGGTAAAAAGTAAATTTAATAATATATAAAAAATTAAAAATATTATTAATAAGTTTTACAACCTAATAATAAAATCTAAACAAGTTAATATTTACCTATAATTATATTTTAAATTTAAAATAGTTAATTGATATTTTATTTTCATTTTATTTGTTAAATAAATTTATCATTATTAATAATTATGTATCATAATAATACTTATAACATATTGTAATATAGAAAGAAAAAAATTTATACTAAAAATAATATTACTTAGTACTAAAAATAATATTATTTTAATTTAAAAAAAATTAAAAAAGAAAAAAAAGGTCCAGACCGGTTTAACCCGATTTTATAGCAGTTTTTTACTGGTTTTTGACCAGTTTGCACCGATTCTAAAAACTCTCGATCTGTATCTAAGTCCTGACCAGACCAGGGGCTAATTCCCGAACGGACAGGTTAAATTGGCCAGTTCGATTCGATTTTTTTTCATGGTTCGAACAAGTTATGTAGGTTTTCTTGAATTGAATTAATAAAATAAATTTGTTTTTGCAATTTTAAATTTTTAAAATACAAAAAATTTAGTTTGTATTAAATATTATTAAATATCAATATGCAATGTAAAATCTCATGGATGCTCAATGTTTATAACCACCATCCATAGTGACGGCTTGGCTTTTCATGGGGCTCCTGCAATGACATATTAATTATTTTTTATCTGATTGAGTTTAACAGGTTTAAATTCAAAGATATTTATTTGAATTGAAGATTTTGGTGGCTAATCTTATTTAAGTTGGCCTTTATGCACAAATTAGTGGCATATGTGAGTATGTGACTTTATAATAAAATTTAAGTTTATTTCTTAAGTTTTATGTACTAGCTTCATCATATTGTTTTGCTATTATTTTTTTCAAAATTTAAATTCAAATTTGAAATACTTATTAATCTCACTATTATTATTGAAATTTTCTTGAGATTTATTCTTTTATAGTTTCTTATTAGCCGCTTGCAATACACATGATATTTTCTAGTTATTAATAAAAATATTAAAATTTCAATACTAATTTTTACTCCAATGAGAATAGATTTTGTTACAAATAATTTTGTCGTTAAGTCTTTTTAGTTTTACGCAATTCATTTATTGAGTATGAATAAAAATAAAAAAATCATATCCAACAAAAGTTGTTCGATGTGATATCTTACAAAATCATGGATTTAAATCTACTTCCAAAGACAGGATTTTGTTGATAAGCAATTTATAATTACATATGTAAGCACTGTCACCTCAACTTTTTTGTTAAAGGTTTAAAAGTAAAATTTTTACTTTTATTCGAGCCATAAAGGATATGTATGAGGGGGGCAACAATAAATGTGAGGACCCCTGGAGGTGTGACAAAGGACTTCCCTATAACAATAGGCTTACATCAAGGATCTTCTTTGAGCTCATACCTATTTGATCTGGTTTTGGATGTTCTTACATAACATATACAAGAAGAAATTCTAAAGTGTATGCTCTTCGCAGATGATATAGTTTTAATTGAGGACTCAAGAGAAGAGGTCAACTCTAAACTTGAATTATGGAGACATACCTTGGAATCAAAAGGTTTCCGTCTGAGTAGGAGTAAGATGGAATATATGCATTGCAAATTTAATAAGAGGCCAATTATAGATGTTTCAGAGGTAAAAATTGGAGAGCAAATCATTCCCGAGGTGTCAAAGTTTAAATATTTGGGGTCGATTTTACAGAATAATGGGGAAATTGATGGGGATGTTATGCATAGGATACAAGCTGGGTGGTTAAAGTGGAGGAAAGCAACAGGAGTTATTTGTGACCGCAAGGTGCCTACTAAGCTTAAAGGAAAATTTTACAGAACAGCTATAAGGCCAGCAATGCTATATGGTAGTGAATGTTGGGCTTTGAAAGGACAACAAGAGCATAAGATGGAAGTAGCAGAGATGAGAATGTTGAGATGGATGTGTGGTCATACAAAATTGGATAAGATACGAAATGAATGTATACGAAGGAAAGTTGGGGTAGCACCTATTGAGGAGAAAATGGTGGAACATCGTTTAAGGTGGTTTGGGCATGTACAAAGAAGAGGGCAAGAGGAGCCAGTGAAGAGAGTTGATCAAATGGCCTGGAGCCCGATCAAAAGGCGTAAAGGAAGACCAAAAAGGACATTAAGGGAAGTTATAAGGAATGACCTTTTGAGAAATGATCTATCTGAGGAGATGGTGTTTGATAGAGCTCATTGACGTCGTTTGATCCATGTAGCCGACCCCACCTAGTGGGATAAGGCTATTGTTGTTGTTGTTGTTGTTGTTTAAAAGTAAAATTTTTAATCCATATAATTTTATTGAATATTTTAATATAATTATAATTTAAAATGTCGTAGTCACATTTTTACTACTAAAAATGTTTGTGCTTTATTTCTTTTCAATACATTTTTATTAATATTTCGTTATATATGTAAATTGATTATAGTTTATGATATATATATTTATTCATTTTATTACTATAAATTATATATATTCAAAATATCATAGTGTTTTGTTGTTAATTTTTTGGGCCAAACAATATATAATTTTTTTTGAACAAGACAATTTATAATTTGCTACATCAACCTAATTTAATCGAATACCTATATACATTAATGATAAAAATGTTGAATTTTTTTTTTAAAATTTAATTATAAATTAAATTTTACATAATATTTTAGTAACTACATTTTTTCTTGTGTGGCCCATTCTCTCCAACTTAGTTTGCTTTTGGGCCTGGATCAATTGTCTCCGAATCTACGGGAACAATCATTCGCTTTTCGGGTCAAAGAGGAAAAAAGAGGACTTGCATTCCCTTATTGAGCCTTGTTGACACAGAAATCTCAAAATGAAAGCCCATTAACCCAAATATGGAACTCGTTATTGGACTTCAATAAAATTAAATCCAATATCACTAGTTAGGCCTAAAAGACCATAATAAACCCAACTCAACTAAAGTTTATCCAAAAACAAAATCCTCTCAATATTGGGCCAGCTGTCCAACAAAATATTGATATTCTAATGTTCACAAATTTCCCTCCAAAATAAAAAAAATCCAATATCTGAACTCACTCAAGTTTCAAATATCCTGTTCATCATTTTTTTTATATCCAATATAATTTTTCAAATTGTCTTAAATTTGCTATAGTTCACCATGTATATAGAAGGATGAAGGGACAAAAAAGCAATGTTATCAGAACCAAACCAGACATTAAATTGGATAAGACATTAGTTCAAAGTTCAATGGTTCAACCATAATCTAACCGGAGTTAAACTGATAGTGATTAAAATAATATATTTAAAACAAATAATATAAATTTAAACAAATTTTATAACTTAATTAGAGTTTCAAACTAAGTAATAATGAATTATCAATATATTATTCATCATAAATAAATTATTAATAAGTTTCATAATTCAATATTTAGATATAAATAAGTGAATATTAATCTATAATTACATTTTAAGTTCAAAATAATAAATTAATAATCCATTATTATATTATTTGTTAAGTAAATATACAATTTTTAATAATTATATATCATAATAATACTTATATAATATTATAATATATAAATAAAAAATATTTTGTACTAAAAATGATGTCATTTTATCTTAAAAACTAAAAATATTTTTTTTTAAAAAATATGGGACAGATTAAAAACCAATTTTACTAATTCATGGCTGGTTTCATTGGTTCTTAACTGGTTCTCACTAGTTCTGAACCCTTCCGATCTTCTACCTTAATCAGACCGGACCAGGCATCCATTAACGATTTGACTAGTTGGATCGGCTGGTTCGATCCGGTTCTAACAACAGTGCGGAAAAGAAAGAAATTGCCTTTCAAACTTACTTTATTTCTTTTCAACCTCTTCAACTTTCTATATTTCTCTTCATGTACATCATCATACATTTACTTGCTAAATTCTGAAAAAAACAATCTATGAAAGAAACTTTGTTATGCCCCTTTCTAGAAAGAGAGAAAAGCGGTCAATTAAGTCTCAGAAATTCATAAGAGGTAAAATAACTCACCGCTCAATGAGCTTTTTATAAAATTTACTTACCAATAAAATTCTCATCTAGGAAGATTTGAACACATATCCATGTAAACTATAAAACTGGTTTTTATAAAGTATGGACTTGACTTATCACTCTCCCAAGAGGAAAAAGAAAAAAAGCAGAAAAGGATCTCCCATATGATGACATTATTGCATAGTCAAAATGAACGATGCATTGTCTAAACCAAAAGCAGAAAAATAGGTTAGGTATATATATATATATATAATCCTAAACAAGCAGGCGCTCAAATTTCAAAAGAATAAAAATGATTGGTAAACAAGAAAGAACATTATCATTATGACACAGTTGGGCCTTAATGATTGCGTATAATAAGTATATACACATTAGATGTTGCTGGGCCTTTAATTCTCACGCGTCTTCCCACTTGGATCTCATTCCCTGTTCATCATTTTTCAAACTACTTTCCTCCACATTCTTTTATATATATATATATATATATATGTATAGACACACACACACTCCCTATGGTCCAAGTTAGAAAGAATTCTTCTATAATTCTTATTTGGTCCAAAAAACAAGAGGTCATATAATTTAAGTAAGAGTTTATCTTTTTTATCCTCAGTGATTATCGTCTTCTAAATTGGGAAAAAGGGAGAGGGGTGATGAATTTTTAAAATAAATTTTTTTGACAATTAATAAGAGTAAAATTAAAATATTAAAATTTTTTTAGAATTTCAAAATATATAATAAATTTTTATAATAAATATAAAATAGTTAAATATTCTTTATAATATGAACAGGAGGAGGAGAAGGAGGAGGTACACAATTTAGGTTTATTCCATCTGTAGTCCTCCTGGTTTTAGCTAGAGGGCTATAATATTTGGTATATATATGTCTATATAAAAAGGGTGTAAAGGCATATATTATTCTATTTATGCACATCTTTTGCCTTCTCTCCACTCATATCCGATTCTTTCAATTATTGCAATACACCTTCCTCATATATATATATATATATATATTCTTCATTCACTCCTCTCTTTCTCACTCATCACACATGACATTTTCATTTTACCAACATATCATATTCTGTACTACAAATATATGATTATGATTTATGCTTAAGCACCATTGATTCTCCGGTTTCTTTAATTATTGTTTATGCTTATATATAAATAACGTAATTGATACTTCATAAAATCATCCAAGTGGTTCTATATATATAAACTTTTTCTACACATGTTAGTTAGTAAAATTTCCTAAGTTCTATGCAATAATACATCCATATGAATATCAATATAAAATATAAGTTATTTCATAAACAATACAAAATTTCCTAAGTTCTATGTAATAATACACATGAGATCCAGCTATAGAAAAGTTTTATCCAACATAAATATTGGTTTTTCAAAATCATAGAATTACTGAATATGCCGTGGATGTATGCATGTTTATATCATCATCATCATCTTTGAGTTTCGTACAAAATTTCCTAAGTTCTATGTAATAATACACATGAGATCCAGCTATAGAAAAGTTTCATCCAACATAAATATTGGTTTTTCAAAATCATAGAATTACTGAATATGCCGTGGATGCATGCATGTTTATATCATCATCATCATCTTCGAGTTTCGTAGAGGAATAATGGAATAATAATTTAAAACTGATCATCAATGATTCCTTCAAGTGCAGCATATATTTTGAAAATAGACTAAAGCTATCCAATTTCTTGCTGGCACGCGGAGAGATCTGCCGTGGTATGATGTATAAATACATTTCTATGTAACTAACTATTAGCTTGTATTCAAGGGGGGAAAAAAGACTAGTAGCTTGAGATATATATTTTTTATTAAATCAGGCTGGAGACTATTTTAAATTTTAGATATAGCAAATTAAGAAAAGAAGGGAGAATTTTACTAATATTTTTTAATAATTGCATTAGGCATACGTTAATGTGATGCAATCACGTGTCAGTTCTCTAAATTGCCTGGCATCTAATTAATTATCATTTAGGGCAATCGCATATTTAATCTATTGTTAGTTGCAAATAATTTAGAAATTATTATTGTTGCAAACGGAAAGTATTAAATTAAATATAATTAAATTTGGGATGTTTATTATGATCGAGTGTGTTGTGGGGTCGGACATGCATGCAAAAGCCAAAGAAAGAAAGATAAGGCCAATTCTCTATACCAGTTGTATGCTTGGGCGTGACCTCTTAACCAACCTTCAACGCAACAAAAACCTTGTAATAGTCAGCCACTTATTCAGTACCAATATGCTCAATTTTTTTTTCCAATTTACTAATAATTAAGTATTCAAATATTTGTTTTGTATCAATTATTTTACCCACATTCAATAGAGTTGATGATATATTTCAACTGACATAATTTAAAATTTTCTGTTTGTCTTAATATGTCACACTATTTATAATCTATGAATTGTATAATTTCTGTAAAATTTTGTCGCAGGAGCCTCGGTGATCAATTGGCTTGTGAGGATGATAACACATCACGATCTAGGCATTAGGTCTAGGAGTCTTTATTATTTATATATGTTTTCCTCATTCGATGAGCTCTATATATCTAGCATGAGATTTCTTATAATTCTCCAACTCACACTTGACCCTTGACATTTTTTTCTAATTTGAAGCACATTTTTTAAGTTGATAAGTAATTTTTCTATTCATTTTACGATATGCTTCCTTAATTTCGAATAAAAATTATTCATTTTTTAACATAAAATTTGAATCATGTAAAATAAACAGAACATGCTTATATATATATTGTTATAACATGTAACATAGCACACTCATTAATTTAGGAGTGCCATGTGACTCGCCACTAGATAAAAGTATTACTAAAGCTTAATATTGAGACAAAAAATCTTTAAATTTTACCCAACTTTAGAGGACGAATTTGATATAGATGTTGGCGTATAGGTTCAAAATTTTCCTTAAGAAAGGGAAATAACATGCGAATAATCTGGGACTTGTTTGGTGTCAAGAACCTTATATAAAGTTGGGACCATTTTTCTTATGTACGAAAAAAAAAGTGCAAGTAATTTTCCACGGAATATGAATCAACTTGAAGTGCTAAAGGAACATGGAAGTAGCCCTACTCACATGCATGCCTTAGAAATACCATAAAATTTTCATGTCAAAATGAGTTGGGGACAAACACACACTCTATTGCATTCTACTTCGAATGGACACCGTTCTTTTGTTTTCTTATTTATTAACATTTTTTCAAGTTGGTATCAAATATTATAGGTGTCAAATCGGGTCGGCTCGCCTCACCTCGAGCTGGGCCTAAAATCCCAATTTGACAAAACGGTCTTGAAAAATCAAGCCCAAACCTGCGAGATCAGGTTCATGGGCCAACTCGCGGGCTTTTTTATAATTATTTTTTAATATTTTTCATTTTTTAAATTTTTTTCATATAATTATTTAAATTAATACAACTAATTATTATCATAATTCATCAAAAACTAATATAATATTTAAATTTTATAATTTATATATCACTAATTAATAAAATAATATACATTTTTTTAATATTTTAAACAAAAAAAGGAAAAAAAAAAGAATCAGGCTTTCGAGCCAGCCCATGGCCAGTAACAGGTCGGGCTAGAAAAGCCCGATTTGTATTTTGATACTAAAAATTGAGATCTAGCCTGCTCATCTCTTTGGGCTTTTTGAGCCTACTCATCGGGCTTGACCTTTTTTGCCAACTCTATGATATGTTACTTTGTTGACATTAATTTTTTTTTAACACCAATGATTACCGTAGTTGATAGCTGAAGATTAATCTTTTTTAAGTGTAGAAATAATCGTAATAGATTTTGTCTCTTCCAACAAGACCTTTTTAAAATTCTTAAATACGCCCAAGAATCAAATCCAAGGACGTATATTTAAGAAATCCAACTATTTATCAACTGTGCTAGGACCTTATTGGTAATTTATATTATTATTATTCATTTATTGTCTTATATATATGCATGTTAATTGATTGAGTGAAATTTTTTCACTTTCCTTTTTTTTTTAAATTACATAAATTTTTTTAATTATAAAAATTAAAATATATTCACATTTTTAGAAGTTTGCTAAAATTATGTAAACATCCCTTCTAATTTGAAAAGCTTGCAATTTTTTATGAAGAACTTTTTTTTTTAATTCTGCTGAAATTACATAGACCTCTCTTTTATGTTCAGAAAAATTTTGTGTTTATATTAAAAATAAAGACGATATTTGTAGAATTTTTTTAAAAAAATTTGAAATGATATTTATGCAATTTATTTTTTGTTTTGAGAAAAAGTCTAGATAAAAATAAAAAAATAAAAAGATGTTATGCCTATTTAAATAAAATTTAAGGAAGATTTCTATTAATTTTGAAAATAAATAGGTTCATATATTTCAGAAAAATTCTCAAAAAAAAAGTATGTGTAATTTACTCTATTTAATGTCTCAACTAAGACTTGTCCTATCTAATATCTTTTCCTAATATAACCAATAGTGCATCCGGATTCTGTGATAGTTTTGAATTGCACTAGCGACTGTACCCATTTTGTTAAAGATTATCAAGAAATATAAAGCATTGGTTTTAAATGTGCACATCAAGTTTGAATAAAGTAAGAGTGAAAATAAATCTTACATTGGAAAAAAAATGGGATGAAGAAGAAATATATATATATATATGTGTGTGTGTGCAGAAAGAAATCAAATACATATTATGATTTTTCTTCTAGAGTCCGCGTCAATTTCATTCATATATTTTTTAATTTCTAATTAATAAAGTCCAATAAATCACCTCCTTACCTGTAATTACAAGACTTTTTTATCTATAGAAAAAAAATGTCATAAACTTTAATCACGAGTTAGGATAACATGACTCCTGCTTGATGATACTTAGACTGGTAATACGAAACATATATTATTATATTGTTGACTGAAAAGAAAAAAAAAAAAAACGGAAACATCAACTTTAATGTGGCCATTCGCATCAAATTAATGAATGTAACCAATTCTTTGTGGGTTAGTTAGTTAATTATTGTTCATAAAAATTATTTCCTCTGATCTTTAATAACATAATACCCTTTTAATCGAATCATGCGGATTAAGAATTAGAATTAAAACTAATTAACTAACTCGATTTCTCTGAAAATCTCAATATTTTTTTAAAACTATCCTTATTTAATCTCTTTCTCTTTCTCTTTAAATATATTAAATAGGGATATTTTTTAAAAATGTATAATAAATATTACCTCATATATTATAAAAGATCCTATATTTAGTATCAAGACAAAAAATCCTATATATAAAATCGGATAGAGAAATATATTTGAGAAAATCAAATACATAGAATCCAAATAATAATAATTATTGTGTCTGAATCATTGCGCGTTCCCTCTGAGAGATGATGAAGAGGGAGAATTAATGTAACGCGATGGCTACAGCCAGCTAGAACCGAATTTAATACAGCTATGTGTTTCTGGCAGTTCAACTAAGAAAATTTCTATCATATTTAATTTATAACTTATCGTCATTTTATATCAACTAACTGATATACTAATTAAGTAAAATGATAGTATATTGTTTTGGAAATAAGAAGGTTATTAGGATTTTTGTGGTAACATTAATTACACCCAAAATTCATATAATAGTGTAGAATGAATCCAAAATCATCAGAACTTTGGTTGATATGATATCAACTGGATGTTGACGTGCATGTGCGTGCTGAGTACTTGAAGCGGTTGCAGCTTCACGCTATCTTTTTTTTTTTTCTTTTTTTTTAATACATAAAATCTAAAAAATAAACTATATATATTGTTCCCAAATTTATAAATAGTATAATTTATTATGAATTTTATACAAGGGCTTTTCATATGGTAAAAAATAAATATAAGGGCTTTTCATGAGTTTTACTGCAAACTTTTATAGGAATTTTCTTTGAAATTTGTTAAAATTGATAGACTTTCATTCTATTTTTGAAACATATACATACAACTTTTTTTTTTTTTTAAAATGTAAATTACTTACACAGATCACCTCTAAATTTTATTGAAATTATACAGAATTCCAAGGATATGAGGATAGAAACTTAACACCCACAGAACTTAATTACTCAAATATATACGCACCTTCTTTGGGGTACAATTACTTAATGTTTATTTTTAAAATAAAGTCTCAAAATTTGGATTAGCATATGATATAATTGACTTTATTGATCATGCGGAGGGATAACCCACTTCTTAAGTTCATGCTAATCATGGATTAAGTGGGATCTGATTCAACACTCCAAGAAGGACAAAACTAAACGTACGTGATTGTCAATTTCTTATATTAATATCTCATATATAGTTTTTTGATGTCACACATATATACTAAACAAATTGTCGCATGCCTCAATTTAATTTGACCAATGTTTCTCTTGCGTACCTTCCAAGTTTAAGTATCTCCTTTCCTTGGTCTATCAATATAATATTATATATATATATATATATATCCACAAAATGAAATGAATATTAAACCGCTTGACACCATATTTTAAAAAGTGTGCGCACACATACATAGGGTAAGAAGCTAATGTTTAATATCTTTAAACTCAAATATTTGTATTACTTTTACAAAATTACCTGAAAAACAAGAGTGCCACCAACAATTTTTTTTCGACAACGTAAATTTTGTTGTGGCCTGCATATATATATATATATATATATATATAACCAATTCAATTATAGGGGGTTAAAAGGATAGAATCCGATGGGCATAATAAGGAAACTTCATGTGATGATAATTAAATGTCTTAAAATCTATTTCAACGACTTTGTTGCCCTTATTAATACTACTTAATATTTGAGATATTACGTACCACCACCGCATCTCCCCCTTTAATTAATCGGATTGATTAATATAATTTGATGATTTCAAGAAGAATTAGCATTTAATTTGACTGTATCCATTTGTAAGCTTCCCACATACAACCTCCATTCCAAAGCTCTTGTTGTTTAACGATTTAAAATTATAGCACATAGATTGAGAAATTCCTATTAATTAAAGTAAAATTTTATTGTACATTGACAAAAATATTCTCATTTAGTTAATGTATGCTGTAATTAAGAGAGAAGGAGAAAGAAAAAAATTGATATGGCAATAAATAAGGGTATAGCTAAAGAAAAAATTGGCTTGAGTCTTAAAATTCTAAAACAACATAAAAGTTTTGAAATAAAATAAGTTATAGTCTAAAACAACAAGAATTTTGAAATAGATGGAGTATATACTTAATTTTCAGATTGGATTCATACATTATATTTTTAGACAAAAAGCGTCGTAAAAAATTGATTGTGCACGAGATATCCACATGTCATAATTAATTCCATTCACTATCTTTTTATTATTCTCTCTCTTGATGCACTATATAGATTGACAAAAATAAATTAAGAGGATCCAGAATTCTCTCTTTTCTTTTCGCCTTCTTTTCATCTCTTTGAATATATAGGATGTTTCATTTTATTTTCTTAAATTTAACTTCAAACCGTAGATAAACATCCTTCTTCATTAATTTAGAACAAAACTTATGTTGGATTGTCGTCTTAAATAAATCAATCAATCGAAGCCAATAGTGACAAAAACTTGTGAATTTTGTTGTGTACGTGGAAGCTTATACACATTATAGTGGGGTCGATGTCTAGAGACAAAAACCGAAGAAATGGACAAGTCATTCCCTCAAATTGTCCTTGACATCTTTCTTTGGGACCCCATGAAGATATTCACATGCCATTGAATTTCGAGCTTAGACTTCTGAAACTTTCTCATTTTCCTAAATTTATTATTCTAGTACTCTAATTATTCTCTTTCCTTCATTTCGTCCAAATTAAATTTTGTACTCCCTAGATTCATATCTATGACTATGCTATGTTGGCTTAATTAATTATTACCTAAACTAGGAGAATTGCCATCACACATTTATTATGAGATATTCTATGACTAGTAGATTATGTTAATTTAGCTTAAATTGATGTTATGTCTATTTTTTAAAAAATTACATTCTGCTCCCCTTATTTTTTCACACATATTCAAAAATCTCCTCTTTTCAATTTATTTTTGTTAAAGAAATTAACATAATTTCATAACACGAGTTAATTTGGAGATTTATAAATAAAGTATTTCTAGCTAAAGCACCAAGAAGAGATAAGGATTTAAAATGTACTCACTTCATTTTATTTTATTTATCATTTTAAATTTTTTTAATAGACTAATAAAATTATTGAATGACATAAATTATAGTAAAATTTAATTATATTTTATCAAAATATTCTTAAATTAAATATTAAAAGATGACTTATATATCACCTACTATTATTTTTAGTGAAGAGTAAAATAATAAAAAAGATATAATTAATGTTTAATTGGTAATATACAATAAAAAATAAATTAGGATATTTAAATTTCTCTAAAACGGAAGATAAATAGGGAGGGAAGGAGTCTATGAGGTTATATTCTTCTCTTTTCACTTCCTCATTTCTTTGATCTATTTCCTTATAATATAGCCTTTTACAAATTTCTCACTTTAAAATATCTAAATAAGCAGTAGTACGTACATGATTATGTAATTTTATTTTTATCATGACGATATACAAATGTAGCTCAATTGATATTAAGTTAATTATAACACGAAACTACTAAATTTATTCGTAATATGATTATAAAAATGGGTAACGAAGTTGCTTTTCTTAAATGGACTATATTTCGAGTAAAAAAAATGGAAGACGAGACGAGTATAATTTTAAAATAAAAACAATATAATATTCATTTTTATTTGATTAAATTTAAAAAATAGTATATTTTATTGTAAAAAATTTGTAATTAATAAGTCATTAGAGAATAATATTTTTTTTAAAAAAATGCAAAACACACATACATGCCACGAATCACATTTTTGTACACACAAATAAATGAAATAATATATGATCACAAGAAATTAACAAAAGGTACTTGCTCTCAGCAAAAAAAAAAAAACAAAGCTACTTGCATGATCAAGTTAGAAGCGTGCGCGCGCGCAAGTATTGAGTGTGTTGTAACGAGAAAACATTAAAATTAAAATATATTTAATGCCATAAAATTTTGTATATATCAAGGGATAATGCCCAGGTTTATATATATTCTCTTTCATATTTAATATAAGATTCTTTTAACCTAATTATAGATTAAGGATGAGAGGTAAAATTAGTTAATTATTTTAATTTTTTAAAAAATTATATTTTTTTTCAAAATTATTCTTATTTAATCTCTTTCTCTTTGTAATATATTAAATGTTGATATTTTTTTAAAATACATAATAAATATTATCTCGTATACTATAGTAGAGGATTATATATTTAGGCCTAAAATAAAAAGTCTTATATTTATGATCATAGGGAATAGAATTTATGTAATTAATACCAATGTTGAATGAGTCATGTGGAAAGAACTAAATTGTTCTTAAGTAGGTAGAGAATTTGAACCCAGAAAAAAGAAAATTAGATTGAAAGAGTTAACCCCAACTAACCCAAACAACTATTAATTATCATGGAACAATTAATGATACGATGAAATATTTCAAATATTGTGGTGTTACTGTATAATTCCCCTTTGGCAAAGGTAATATATATATATATATATATATATATATTGGGGTCGATTTTTGTCAGGAGTGAGCGGAGCCAGTGGCTACATTGGGGGGCTCCGCGGCATGCATTTGTTCACAATTCATCCTCATATTTATTGAACTTCACTTCTACTTTTATATATAAATATAAATATATTTATTTTTTTCTGAATCAACATATATCCGTAATTGGTGGAATGTAACCTTGATCAGTTGATCCCTTTGATACACCAAACTTTATATATATATATATATATATATAAAATAAAATAATGCCACTTTAAGACAAAATCTAACCCCGTGGGATAGTAGGTTTTGAAAATAAAATCCTGTCATTAGTTACATGCTCACTGTTTAACTTCCACATACGCACCATTTTTTCCCTAGACTTTGGCTGCCCAATTTTAAATTCCGTCTTATAGTTCATTGAATTTCAACCCATGAATGTACAAAGTTCTTCTAAATTAAAATTTGGTCAATAGAAAAAAGTTCCCTACATTCAGCCATTTCCTCATTCGAACAGAAACCCACTCTTAAACCCTTGAAACATTTACTTTAATTTAATTTCATCATAATTAGCATTGTAATATTGTGATTAACACTGAAATTCCTGATCAATAATCTCCGCTCTTAAATTAAATTTTAAAGGTTATTTTTCTTTTTTTATTAAAATATTTATTATTTTTAAGTTAAGTGTTTTGAAATTAATTTTATGTTATGCTCTTTTTTTTAGAAAACAAAAATAGTGAAATTAACAAAAAATCGAATAAAAAGTAAACAAGGTGCTGATTCCGGAATGTATTTGCTGACTTTCAAGTACCAACTGTTTCTTCAACTGTTTCAGATATATATATATATATTATTTTAAAATGAGGCCTGGTGGTGGGTAGAGTTTTAAATGGGTATAGTACAAGAGGAGCAGAAAGGAAATGACGAATTTGTCCTTGACCAAAATACCTTGACGAAATGACGTTCGCTTTCTAATATCCGACTCTTGATCGTATCGTAGGGTTAGCAAATGCCACTGAAGGTCAAAGAAATTGCAGTCTATACCCCCCTTCCCCAACGGATCTTCACCACGTATCCATCTTCGTCAATCCTCAGGAGTCACTGTTTACTACTAAAACCCCCTTCTGTTTTATAAAATTTTACTCCACTTTATGATGGATACACAAAATATGGAGCACGAGTTTTAGTCCTTTCAATCCAATTTATAAGGTGTTATTTTTTATTGCACGGATATTAAGAAGACATAATTATACTCTTAAATTTATAAAAAAATAGTATAAACTTCCAATCTTATCCCTACTAATTAAAGACTGGAACAATTTATGAGACAAAAAAAGTTATTAAATGAAGAGTAAGGAAGGAAATTCAAACAAAAAAAAAATAACACCTTATAAATAAGACCAAACAAATTTTCAAAACAACATCTTATAAATGGGACTGAAGGGAGTATCATTTATTAATTACAAAAAAGAGTTATTATAAGCTACATGTCTTTCTAATTTAAATGAAAGTGCTCAATTTCTTCGCTAGAAGTTGACAAAGAAGAATGATAGTTGCTTAGAATGGAGCACTTTTATTCTCATAACTTATAAAGAAGATTTTCTAGTTTTAAAAATAAATTTTATTTTTTCAGATTGTTTTTTTGTTGTAAATAGTAGTAATTTGTATATATCCTTCAATGCAAATTTTCCAAAATATAATTATTTTTTAAATAAATGTTACTACCATCTACGAAATGCACGGAACTGCACCTTGCTTTTGTCACAATTTTCTCCAACTTCATGTTCTCACGTCTCCTTTTCCCACCCATTCCTCCGATTTTCTCGCCCCGTAAATGCTTTCTGCTTCTTTTTTCTTTTTCTTTTTTTCATGTTAAGCCAATTTTCTTGCTTCTTGCTTCTTTAGAAACCGAAATTTACACTTTGACCCCTAAAATTACATAACCAATTTGGGCAAAGAAAAGAACAGAGGAACTCCATGGCACAGCCAAATTCTGAAATCTCAATCGTCATCCATCCGCATCCAAATTGCTAATAAGATTGCTACGCGTCTAATCTTTAGTGTCGAAAATAAAATATCTCAGTCCTACCTATTTTACTAGTTATAACACATTCTGAAACTGGAATTGAAGTAAATTACAGGGCAAGTTGACAGATCTCAAAATCTTCTCCATTTTATATTTTCTTTTTTCTCTTTAAATTTTCTGTTTGTTTCCCAAGAAACGAGGAAGAAAGAAGAGCAAAGCGGCTCATGCTTTATCAAAATCTTCGCTTCTAGAGTGAGCATAAGAGTGAAGAAATAAAATTCCTGTCCTCCTTTCCATGTCCATGGGCATATTTACAGCAAAAATAAGAAAAAACGAACTAGAGTAAAGGAAGATGGAAATACACAAAAAGATCTCACTATTTCTTTTGGAAGCGAAACCATATCCATATCCTAGCAAAACTCTTCTTCTTCAGGGGAAGGAGAATTGAGGAGGTCGTGGATGTCACGCGCGTCGTCGTCGTCGACGTGGCCTAGACGGAGCGCCTCGAGCACGCGCTCGAAGACGAAGACGTGGCAGGGAATTCGGAGCACGCCTTTCTGCTCGTACCCGTACTCCTGCGCCGATTTGTTCAGAAGCTTCACGAAGATCGGGTGGTTCAACAGCTCCGCGCTCACCACGAATCTCTCCATCTCGTCCCCTACGTAGACCGGCACATGACCCTCCGGCACCGCACGAGACCGCCGGAGCTTAGCAGATGCCGGCAGTCGGAACGACTCCGACAGGCGCGGCCGCCGGTGCCGCGAGTCAGATCGGAGTAGAGTGTACTGAGACGAATCAGCGACTCGCGAAAGCCTGCGAATCAACTGCTTCATTTTTTTATTCAAGTTTAGAGCCAGGAGGAATCCGACGGCAGGAGATATGGACGGCGGAAGAGGGTGGAGAGAGAAAGGAATGTATGAATTGAGAGAGAGAGAGGGATGAGAATAAGGAAGTGGGGTGGGTGTTAAGGAGAGAGAGGGATGTGCTATGCGTATGTATATATATAAAAGGGAGCGGGATAGTGTGTGTGTGGGCGAGGAGTTTAAGAGGGGGAGAGAGAGAGTAAAGGTGATGATGAGGGGAAGTTTGAGAGGTACAGGAAAGCGTACTTGGCAGGTACGGATATCATCTCCATACCTCCTCTCCATATTTTTCTTATATTTTTTATTAATTATGTGATATAATAATTAAAAAATAATTAATTAAATAAAAAATATATTTTATTTAATAATTTATATTTATTATTATGAGTTAAAGTTTCTTTAAAATAATTTATAATATTTATTTAAAATTATTATTAAAATAAATGATATATTTTATTTAAAGAAACAATCAGTGATCTCTACCATTCAAATCAAAATCAATAAATAGTATTATGTATGGAGAAAGGTATGGAGAGAAAATATGGAGAAGATCCAAATCCGACAAATATACTTGAATGATTTAAATTAAAATTAAAAATAAAATACGGCCAAAATTCCATTGAATGAGCCCGATTGGGTAGTTTACACTTTACATCTATATTAAAATATTTAAAAATTATATTAACCGACAAAGTCATAGATGAGGCGTCCTAAATGCTCCACTTTTTAAAATTTTTTTTATTATTTTTATAAAAAATTATATAATATTTAATAATTTTTTTATTTTATTCCCATCATTTTTTCTCATAAATTATTATTAAATGTTTTAAATAATAGGGACACTCTCAATTGATCAAATAGTATTTAATATAAATTATATTATTATATTAAATAGGGATAAAAATAAAATATTTATTTTTTAAAAAAAAAATTTTAAGAATAACTAATTTTTTTAATCTACTTAAAATAGTTAAAAATCCTTTTTATAAAGGACGGGAGGAAGTATGCCTTTTATGGGAGTGAAAGATATTTCTCTCGTTAACCCCACGCATTAAAAAAAAAGGAATTGAATAATTAAATTTGTCAAAAAAATTTTTATATTTTTTTACTATTTATCCTTATTAATTGCATTATCTTTTACACTTCTCACACTCCATCTAGTCACATTTATAAGGAGAAAAAATTATTTTACGGTTATTAAGAAAAGTATTTTGGTTAATTAAAATTATTAAGTTGTCTCATATTTTTAACTTTTTTTTAAAATTATTTCTACTTAATTTAATACTAATTTGAAGTACTAATGTATTTAATCTCTCATACATAATTAATAAAGGGTAATTTTTTTAAAAAAATTTAGTGCATAATTAATTCTTTTTTTCCTTTTATATAAGACCACCAAAAGAAAGAAATTTTTCTTTATAAATAGGACCAGATGGAGTATCATCTATTTCTCATGTATTAATTATACATCAAGATATGAAAGGAAAAAAATAATTTATGCGCTAAATAATAATACAAATATCTTATATTTGAAATAAAATAATATTTTTAGAAGATGTTTTACATTTAGAACTTAAGAAAATATAGATTATTGAATTAGATTTTACCTTTTTTTAACATTTTTTATATATACGATTAAGAATTAAATTTAGAAAAACACGCTTAACAACTATGATAACGACTTTAATTTAATATAATTATAACTATTAGTTGTATAATTGTCATTTTTCATGAACTTGGATAAGTGTTATTTCAGTGTGCATCGAGCTGATTTTAAATAAATTGAGGGTCAAACAAAATTTCTTCACACACAATTTTTGTTTGGCCGGACTCTTCACACACAATTAATTACGGGGAAATTTGGATTTTTGTGATTAAAGATGACATTTATTTATTTTGGATTTTTTGTTGTTGGCTTTTTGTGGAGGTTTCGGAAGTTACCCTTGGAAGAGGTGAGTGGGAGAGATGTGAATGTCGGAATATTTATCACCGTTCAAATATTATTAGTAATTCATAAATTCATTTTAATTTAAAAGAAAATTTGTTGGGATAAAATCTAAGAGAGTAGATGATACTAATAATAATATAGGTGGCATGCTATCTATCAACCCCATTCACGGTCCAATTATCCCAACGACATTTGTTATGTCTCATAAGTTGTCCCTTTTTTGGTAAAAAAGGGTTTCCCTTTCTTTTAGTTGTTACTTTTATATTTTCTTTTTTCCGAAAAAAAATCCACAATCAACTACTAATTCATATAAAATTACCTACACATCTTCTCTTAAAACAAATAAAAAATTATAGTTTGAATTCTGAAACTAAAAGATGTTATACATTTTTATTTAATTTGTTAAAACAAAATTAATTTTTATTAAAATATTATGAATTATTTATTAAATGTAGTACGTTTGAATAATATATAAAGCCATTTTTTGAGTTGTAAAAATTATTAAAATTTTAATATAAATGACTATTAAATAAAAATAAAACATAATTTTATAATTATTTTGAAAATATTTAATTTAAAATATATACATCACATAAATTAATACAAATAGAAAACTATCATAAAAGATCTATAAGGAACCTTACTACATTAGTTCAAATATTTTATAATTTGTATGAAATTAGGGGAAATAATTTGTCATAAAGTAAAATGCCATAGCAACCCTTCTATTTTATTGTAATTACAGAGACATATCTTCTATTTTGAAAATTCATATAGATTTTTTTTTAAATCAAAAGTTATATTTCATAGTCCTTCCATTTATTTATAAGATTACATTTCCATCCACCCAACCATTAATTAACGATTAAATCATAATTAGATGGACCAAAATACCCCTCTTTAATGTAAATAATATTTAAGAATAATTTAAATACTTATTTCAGCCAAAAAATATTTTGAATAAATATAGTTTTAGAAAATTTTTAATATATTATAAAGTTGATCAATTTTATCATTTTAAAATTTTTAAATACATTTATCTAAATTTATTTATTGTGCGATTTTTAAATACATACATTGGCCAACAAGTTTTTATCATATATAATCTCTACACCTTAAATGAATCAGTTTTTGACTGTCGGTTGTAAGATACTTTTAATGTTTATAAAAAAATAGTATTTAAACATTTATGTGCCAAAAATAATTTTAATATATATTTTTGCTTTTAAAAATAGATGTTGGCGAAGAAAATATTTCAAACATGTGATTTTTTATCAAATTATAAAAATGGTACAATTTTGATAATATTATAAATTTATTAATTTTATATCTCATGAAGAACTAATTAGTCAGTTCATAGAAAAAACAACTAAGTAAATCCTGATCTTTTATAATGAGGGATAAGGAGGTAAATATGATTAAAGCAAATACAATTTTTAACTAATAAGTATTATTTTTAGAATTTTTAAAGAATATTCTAACAGTGTTAATATGTAGGACTAAAATATAGGATTTTAAAATAGAGGAAAGGTCTCCGTGATTAAGATACAATAAAAGGGAAGTTATTGAATTTTACTTTATTACATTACAATGTGTCTATTCTTCACTGCTCGTTTCCTGATAAAGTTAGAGAAGTGGATATTTATCAATCTTATTTAAAATTGCATTAAATTTCATGATATCTCCATGTTATATTTAAAAGCCATGTACGTAATAATATATGGTTAAAATTACATAAAATATAGCTAGAGTTGGGAAGTGAGTCAGCCCACCCTAAAATGGGCTGGCCTGCTGCGGGTTATCAGAAAACGGGTTGGCACCGGGCTAACCAATTTTCTGGCAGGCTGAGATTTGCCCAACTCAGGATCACCAAGATTGATTGGCGGGTTAGCCTACAAACCTGCCATAGATTATATATGTGTATATATATATATATTTTATTTTTTTGGTATTTGAATAATAACTTAAATCACCGATATAAATAAAAAAAACATGATTGATTCATAATTAAATTAGAAATAAAAACCATATAAACCATTAATTTATCAAATATATTAACACATAGTAATAATCATTTATATAAGTATCATAATTCAACAATATTAAATATGAAATATGGAGAAATTTCAACTTCAAGTATAAAACAATTCTAATTTCAAGTTTTAACATTAGACAATATATATATATAAAGAAATAGAAATAAAGTAATTTAAAAATTAAAAAATAAAAGAGCGGGCTAAACGGATTAATCCACGGGTTAAGCGGTTTGAGTTAGAAAAAGATCACTTTAATATGGTCTCTATTTTTTCTATCCCAAAACTGCCATAAAACGGGTCAACCCGCGGGTTGAAGCCCGTTTTCTCGACTCTAAATATAGCAACTTAGCATTTAGGATTTCTTGATCATTCTTGACTAGGAAAGTTAATCTGCATGTTTGATTATGCCAAAGTAACATTAGGGGGTACCTTAATTAATTCTTAGGATATAAATAACTCAATAATCTAAGTTTTGCGTCACAATTTGGAAATCCAACAAATAACAATGAAATTCACTAATATAGGTTATAGTAGAGATAATCATGGGTCAGACTGGGACGTGTTTGACCTCTGTCTGATACCAAGCCCAATGTGCTTCGAGCCAATATCGGGTCAAGTATCGGGCTAGCCCCATACTATATATATATATATATAAATTAAAAAATTTATTTAATAATAAAAAATATACTTATTTATACTAAAAATATATTTTCTTAAAAAATAATCTTAAAAAAATAAAATTTTTCAAAATTTATGAATATTTAACCATTATACATTATTTTTACATAAATATTAAGTTAAAAAATTAATTCAAAATTTAAAAAAATTTGAAACATTAAAATCTTAAAAAGTTTTTATAATATTTACATTGTAAATGTATCTATTAGATACATAAAAAGTAAAAATTCTATAAAATCAATTAAGATATATAAAATAATTCAAAAAAAATAAAAATATATATATGTTGGGTCAAGCCCGAAATGTAGCCTGGCCCGGTTGATCCGATGTAGCCGGGTTGGACTGGGCCAACCGGACACCGAGCCAAGTTATGCAACCCTAGGTTGTAGTCCTTTTTCAAGGCAGAAAAAAGTTATAGCCTTTTCTTTTCTCTCTTTTTTTTTTTTGAAAAAAGAAATAGAAAGAGAAAGAGCATAACTACATGATTCTTAATCTATAAAATTAAGTTAAGGCTCATGTAGTTCACTAATATAGGAAGAGAAAGAGTGAATACGGTGAATCATATTCGAGAATGCATGGGAAGTAGAGACTCTATTTGTAATTAGGCTTGAAGCCACTTTAGAATTACTCTCGAACCAAACATGGTAAAATCCCGAGTTCTAGTGGACACCAAATCTATAAACTTCCCCCAGATTTCCACACCAAAAACACCACAAGAACCCAAGAATCTGGTAAAGCCGCGTGACCAATGCCCAACTTCGGGCTCGTTTAGTTTTCAATTTTGTAAAAATAAATTAGAATAAATGAAGTTTAGTAAAAGTAAGTTTATTTAAGTTGTTATATTTAGATATTCTTTTTACAAAATCATAGTTTAACAAAAAACATGTTTAAATGATAAGAGTTAAAAATGCTTTTAGTTGTATAATATAAAGTCAGTATTCATCTCCTTGCATAGTTTTGGAAAAGGAAAAGTAACTATCTCCCTCATTTTCTAAAATTATGGTTTAACTCATTTTTCATAAAATCAGTTTGTGTTTAACTAAACATATCTTTTTGGAAAACTATCATTGAAAACTATGGTTTCTAATCACCCCCTCCAAATGGCATGGATTTGTCCACATCACCATCAGCATTGCATTTTACCCAACCAGCTTTTGGTCATTGCCACCCAATTTCGTTCCTTTAATTTATATCATAATTTTAGTACTTAATCTTTCACGATAAGCCATGTTAAATTTATAAATAGCAAGTCATGTTATGCATTAAGTCGACTGTCAACTTTCCATACACAAATTCTTCATATATAATTTTAGTGTGTTCACATTAATTACAATCTACCCATTTTATATAACAAGATTTCTTATATATCCTTTTATCACTTTCACTTTCAAATTTTAATTAAGCTGCAACTTAGTTTGTGTGTGCGTAGCTTCAAGTAAATTAATCCATTTTTTTTCTGACATAGATTAATTCATTTGCAAAACAGTGAATTCCAACACAAAAGCACATCATACATACAAAGATTTTTACTTGTCATAAGCAAGCAAGTAATTGGGATAAATTATATGCTTATTAATCAAACTCTGTATTATTATCCGAGTGCCGTATATAATTTGTTTTTCATAAACATTTTAACTTGAATTCAAAAAATTCACACATAAATACATATTAATGAAAAGACATTTTATAGGTCGATGATCTCCCTATAAATTTATAATACACTACATCAAAAATGACTTTTTTTGACGCAAACAATTTGTGGTTATACAAGCAAATACTAAAACAAAAGTACGTGGAAAAGTGGGCAATATTTCCTTTGCAATTATTTAAAGAATTGCCAAGTTTCTTCAAATAACTGAAAAGGAAAGTTGATATTTTCCTTTACGGTTTTTTAAAAAACCACCAATAAAACTTAAATATTTTATTTTATAAGAAATACACTACATGAATCACTATTTCTAACCATTGATTAAAAGTAAATCAATGAACATTATTACTCCTATACATTTCTCTTTCTTTTCTCTTTCTTGCATTCTTGTATAATCTTTCTCTTATCTCTCATCATTATTCTGAAAGCCTCTCTCATCTCTTCCTCCGCTCATCTCTCATCTCAAGCATGGGATTTGAAGAAATAGAGCCACAACTAGCTGATTCTAGAAAGCAACAGGAAGAGATAACAGCGATGATGTCCTTCTCCAACAAAAACTACGATGTCTTTATTCATTCTCGCTGAGTTTCGAGCCTAAATCCCTTAATCATCACTATTTAGTCTTCATCACTTGAAGCTCCACATCGTTGGATTTGCGTTTGTGCTTCTCTATTTGGATTTTAGATTATGTTGATATTCGAGATTTTATTTTATTATGGATTTGAGGCTTTGTTCACTATGGATCTGAATTGGTTTTGTAGATTTGAAATTTGCTAATAGATTAAAAAAATAAATATATGTGTCACACCCAATTTTTATCCAAAAATAAAATAAAAATGGAAAAATGGAGTTGCAACTAAAATTTTAAGAAAAAATTTTGAAAAAACAAAAGAATAAAAATGTATGATCTACAAAGAAAAAAGTTAGGTTCGGGAGTCGTTTATGTGTAGGGAATGTGTTAAACTCTCTACGCCATCCGTTCAAAAGAACGATTACTCTAAATTTATTGTGTTCTATTAAATAGGCCTAAACAATTATTTTGAATTATCCTTCTTAATTACATGTGAATATTTAATCTAAGGTGGAAAAATATTGTATTTTTATAACGTTACACTTGATCTAGAATCGAAGTTTAGGCCCTTAAAAGGAATCAAAGTCTATATAGTTCGGGATATAGATTGTGTCTCACTTGGTTGGTGTCTCTTATCATTTCTTTATAAGGAATGGTTGATGTCTTTTAATTTTGTAAAAATTGAGCTATTCTTTATTATTTGATTTTACTTTGTTTTGAACAAGAGACTTTGTTTTATTTTATTTTATTTTATTTTGAAAATGATATATTTTTAAAAGGGGTTTAAGAAAGATTTTATTTTTTGAAATTGATTTTGGACTTAAGATAGGAAAAATATCTCTTTTTGGAAAATATATTAAAAAAACTATTGGTCTACATCCATTTTAAAATAGATAAATTATTTAAATTTATAGTGAAACTATCACTTACATGTCTTTTAAATTAGGAAAAACTATTTAAATTCGTAGCGCGACTCTTTTGAAATAAGATGAACTATTTGGATCCGCACTAAAACTGTTACTCGTAAGCCTCTTAAAATAATAGAAACTATTTAAATCCGCAGCAATATAAGCATAACTCTCAGCTCTTTTGGATTAAGAGGAATTTATTTGATTCCTTTAAATTAATTAGACCCTAGTTAAAACTGTCATTCACAGGTCTTGTAGAATATATAAAAAAAAAAATATTTGGATTCATGGTGAAATTGGCACTCACGGATACTAGTTAACATTGTATAAACCCAAGGAGAAAAAATACATAAATAAATGCACAAACATAGTCGTGATTCGTGGCGTATGAAGTATCATCATGAAGCTATAAAGTATGACTAGTTCCTTATATTAAGAAAGTCAGCATATTTACCTGAGGAAAAAGAAGAATCCGTTGTGATAATTTTTAAAACATCCACACCTACATACATACATGCTTCGGACATTTAGTTGGTGGCTTCCCAATACATATGCATATTAGAGAGAAAGATTTATAGTGGCAGTTAATTGGATGCAATCATAAAGATGCAAGTTAACTTCCTTGTGCCAAGCGCCTTCAGACTATTTTCTTGTACTTCACATTTTCTAATATTTGGTCCCTCTAACTCTCATCAAGATATTTAGGTTTTTGTTGAAGTTCAGTACTTTCTAGGTTTTTGATTTCCTAAAGCTTTTTATGATTGTTGATGCTTAAAACTCTCAATTTATTGATGATTTCCTTGACTCTCATACCCAATTTAGATGATTTAATTCTTTTTTTTTAATCTTGTGGATAGGCAAGATTTTGAAAAATAATCCCTAGATTTCTTTACTTTTATTTTTATTTCTTTTTATTATGTATTTTAATCAAGATATAATCTTCAAATTTTACTGTAAAATCTTTTAAGGTAACCCTGTTACATTTTATATTTAACGTCTTTCATTTCTTAAAGGATATTTTAAAATAACCCAAAAATATTTTATATTTAACCTTTTTCATCTCTTAAGAGATCATCTTCTAGAATATTATTTATTTACTTCATTATTTTTCCAATGAACCCTAAAATAGACATTTTTTCTATTTTTATGTATTTGTTATTTTCTATTAAATAGGGTGAACAAAATACGATGTTTACAATTGCCCCTCTTTACTTGTTTTCTTAGATGAAGGTGAAAAAGGTAATTTTGAGATTTTATCTAAGGAATAAGTAAAAATAAAAACAAGTATTTTGTGATACCAATCATGCAATGCAAAGAAAGTGACTCGATCTTTTCTAACAACACTTGACTAGGCATTGGACCTAACCTTAGGATAATTAAGACTGTTCTAAACGTAAGGAAGTGACTTAATTGCCCCTGACCTGATTGTGTTACTATGATTGGCCTTGTATGGAATCATTTGATATCAGCCCCAAATCATTTGATATATGATTGATAGAAAAAACTAACAGGAAAATGAAGGTTCTAAAAAATGAACTTCCATTGGAAGTGTATAAATTATGCTTTAACTACCAATCTTGAGATCAGAAGTCATTTTATTTATTATTTGATATTAATGAATTCAATCTTAGCTGAATTCAGAATTTCTCATCACTTTACCTAGACCGTGGGTCTTCAACATTATTGAGTAGTTTCTAGTATCTCTAGTTAAATGAAAAAATATTTTGGTTTCGTTCAATTCCGTTTAATAAAAGAAAAAAACAATTCAGTTTGGCTAATAAAAATGCTATGTGATTATCTTCTTTTTTAATGATTTACCACAGAACCAGCTCCAACTATTATTTATTCACCCTTACGTGGATCACATAATAAAGCATGTCTTACTGGAGGTGGAAAAAGGGGCCATCCTGGCACAAACGAGCTGACCCGTGATGAGTTATATGGAAAATATGTTGGGTTGGGAAAAACCTAACCCAACCTAACCCAATCCAGTTGGCGGGCTATGCACACCAATCAATATATATATATATATGTTTTTTTTTGCTCGAAATTTTTTAGCATAAAACAATTTAAATTTTATATAGTAATATAAATTTTTATGAGTTAACAATTTGATAAAAAATCTATCTTTATTATTTATAATAGAATTTTTTAAATTTTCATTTATCCTTTAACTACATTTCAGTTTTTTAGTGTCATTATTTATCCATTTTTTTGTGTTCATGTGGCTTTTTTTGTCCAGTTTGGACTTGTTTCAAATTTTTCTTTCTCTCGTTGGCGTATACTAAAAATTGTAAAAAAAAAAAGGCCAACCCCCCCCCCCAAAAAAAATAACCCACATGTCATACAATTTGGATTAATTTTGACCCGTTTTAAACGGATTGCATATTTTGCAGCCCAGTAAGTTATAATTTGCCATATAAATAGTAATGAGCATGAGAATCAATGTATTAGGCTAGATATTTTTTATATTTTAGTCAAAAAAGAAATTATCTTTTGATGGAAAGAAAGAAACTATTTTGATACCAGTTAGAGTTAATATTTGGTTGTAAATTTTACTATTAAATATTTATAAGAACTTATTTAATTTAATAGAAAAATGTTTATGGAAATGGGTCTTTTCTCTATTTTTTTAATGTGAATAAAATAAGAAAAGTAAAGCTACAGAATTAGTTGGTGGAAAAGGTTTTTATACATATAGCCCTCGTTTGATATTTAGAATAATTATTTATGGAATGGGAATGAGAGTGGAAATGAGTTTTAAATATATGTTTGATATGTTAGGAAAAAAGATAGGAATAGGGAAAAATAATACTGGCTTCAAACAAAAAAAAGGTAAATTACTTAAATGTCCTTCTACATCTGTCGCACTCGAAAAAAATGCGACGAAAGGAAAAAAGAGAACAAATCTAGTTTTCGAGTGAAAACCGACTTGTCAGGAGTCGCTACCAAAATTTTGAGGAAAATCTTGGGAAACCGCATTAAAGAGGAAAGGATGGTCTGCGTAACCAGAGTTGGATTCGGAAGTTAATTGTGTGTGGGGAAGGTGTTAGGCACCCCACAATACCCGTTCCTAGGAACGGTTACCTTACATTGATTATGTAAATTAATATGGCTTAAAAATATATTTCGGTTTTCCTTTTATAAATCACATGTGAGAAAATGGGTGGAGAAAAAGAAAATTAAGAAAATTTGGAAAACAAAATAAAGAATATAAATTAAATTAAAATTAAGGATATTCAAGCAAAATGAGAAAAAGGGTTTGAGAAAATAAATTAGGAAATATTTATTAAATTAAGGGAAAACACCAAATAAATCAGAAAATATTTATTTTTTACAAAGGCGGACTTGACCCAGGATCGGAGCCTGGGGCCTACGTACCCTGCGATGGGGATCAAAGTCCACGTAGTTCGGGACTAGAAATGCGTGTCAGTTGGTTGATATTTTTTAATTATTGTAACAAGAGAAAGTTAATGGAAAATAATTTAACTTTTTGCAAACAAAACAATTTTCTGAGGTTGAGTTGGTGTGTTTTAATTTGTAAAAAAATAATTTAATTCCGCTTACTTACTCTTATTTTATTTTGGGTAAAAATATATTTTTTTTATTTTTGAAAATATTTTTATTTAATTTTTTGAAAAACGTTACTTTTGGAAATTCACCTTTTTTCTTGTTTTTTTTTTGAATAAAAACCAATTTATCCGTGCCGACTCGCAGTCATGCCCGATAGATCAATATTTTAGTTATCTGCAGAAGTTCTAAACATCACGGTACAAGGGTTTGATTACACCTTTAAAACAAAACTTTAGAAAATACTACTATGTTTTTCAAATGAAAATTTTATTATATATTTTCCGATAAAATTGGAAAAAACTTATTAAGATATCCTAATTTACTATTTTTTGGAATATAATCATTTTTTTAAAAAAGGAGTCAATTAACTGATATACCTACGTGGATTCGCAATCTCACGCGATAACTCAGTGAACTGAAATACCTGCTTCTGAAAACTAGCGTGGTATAGTTTATATGGGCCTTTTATTCAATACGATTATATATTTCCTCTTGAAACGAGTAATTAGAGAAAAGGTTATTGTTCACCTCATGTATTTGGAAACACCAAATATATTTTTTTATTACTTTCAAAATAAATTCTCTTATCGAAAAGTAGAGTTTATTTCAAAATGAGTTACCCACCCAACTAATATCTGCATGGACTCGCAGTCGCGCGCGATCACTTGGTTAATTCTAATGCTTGCATGAGTTCAAAAACCACATGTGACATAGTTATTAAAAGCTTTTGTGAGAATATCACTATTCCAACTATTAATTAAAAAAACAAAGGAAAACCGATGTGCCCAAAACTACATCTCCTCGGACTTGCCTAAACTCACGGCCCGAGAATGCACTCCATCTCAGCTGGTTGGATACTAAAGGACTTAGGCCCAGAACACAATCCAGGATCCATTGACCACAACATAAAATCACAGAACAAAAAGGAAAACCTAGGATGCATTGACCGTTCACGCCTATTGACAAGATCATTGAGTGGACAGGATTATCAAGCACGCAGAACTAAAAAAAAAAAAACCCAATTTTGAATTAGGTTCAAAGGCTCAGTGTCATCTGATCAATTCCCCCTAGTAAAGCCACTGGGTATAGGTTTCCCATTGGCACAGCATATGACTCACAAAACTCTGAATGTAAACCCCTACGATGCTCCACTCACGGTTCAAGCACTCAAAATTCAGACATGCCAAGGTTAACGAATGTAGGGGAGACGGACTATACAGGCACCCGAAAGCTTTGAAATAAAAATGCATGCTATCGTCAGGGGAGGTGAAACTACTCCAATCAATAATTGCAACCAGACGCATAAGGATCTAAAGAAAATCCGATTATCAACTAATACCAGTACTCGATCCTAATTTCTAGCCTACTGATCAAAACACTTAGTCTAAAGCACAAATTACCGGTTGAAGAATCTTGGCCTTTGGCTTCCCTCCGTTCTTCGTCTCCATCTCGCGGCTCCTCTGCTTCTCCCCGATGTCTTTGACAGCTGCAGTGAGAAGGGATAAACTCGAAGCTAAATCCCCAAGGCTCTTCTCTGTCTCTCTTCAGCTTTCCTTGCTGAAAATTCCTCTCAATCTCGCGGTCTCTCGGTCTAGGTCCTTCGCAGCTTTCGGTTTGTTCTTTGCGGAAGCTTCCTCTCGGTTTTTTCTGCCTTGAAAAATCCCCCTCGGTTCACTCGCTTCCCGTGGATCCAGCTTCACCGTCCCTTTTCTGGAGCTCCGGCCTCCTCTGCCCTTTTTCGGTGCACGGCCTCCCTCGGTTTCTTCTGTTTTTCTTTCTCTCTTGGCTTCCGTCTGCTTCTTCGCGACTCTCCCAATTTCTCTGTTTAGCCTCCTCTTTTTTTTTTTTCGGGTGCCAGATTTGGTCTCTCCCTCCTTCTCTTCCCCGCGACTCTGCCCCCCCTTTTAACTGCATCGCCCTCTGCCCTTCTCGCGTGCTCCCTCTCCATTTTCCTTACATGCACGCTTTCGGTTTCTGCAGCCCTCCTGTGCCTTCTTTTTCTTTTCAGCCTCCGTTTCCTTTTTCTTTCGCCCAGATCACTTTCGGCTCCCTGCTTTCTTTTCTTCGTGACAGCTTCCGTGTTCAGACTGCTCCTCCCCTCCTCACGCGTGCAGCCTCCTCTTTTTCTTTTTCTTGTTCGGTCTCTGCGATCCCTCTCTGTCTCCTCCCTCTGTCTTTTCTTTTTCCCCTTCACGCGTGCCCCTTTTGCTTTCGGTGTCAACTGCTGTCCTTTCCCTTCGGTCTGTGGCTCTACCCTAGCTGCCCAGCGGGTGGCCCAAGTCCACGAGCCTTCAATTGGGCTCGTGGTGTCTTGGGCCCAAAACATGTTTTTTTTTTACTTGATTTTAGTTTTAGTGTTTTTTTTTTACTTTTTGTGTTTTAATTTTTCGTTTTATTATATTTTTATTTCCTCTTATTTCCTTTCTTCTTTTATTATTATTATTATTATTTTTGTTTTTTCATTTATATATTATTATTTTATTTATTTTATTTTGTTTTAGTTATTTATTATTATTTTTTTAAATGCTCGGACAAAATGAGATGTTCACAACATTCTTTTCCTTGCCTATTGGAGAAAACTACTAACTAGACTGAGCCACCATCACGTACTGTTTGCTCCCTCACCGCCACCGTTGTGACTGAACCACCATCACCATTCAAAGATTTGCGATAGCTTATATTTGTGACAAATCTAAAAATTTCCATACTAAAAGGCCCTACATTCAAAGATCTGCTATGGAGACTCTACATTATGACTGGACCATCAACACCATTCTCCATTAGAGATATAGACTTGATGACAGTCTATGGTAATAGTTGACAGAGAAAGAATGAAACAATCGAGATGATGAACCCAAGGTAGCAACAAAGACGTTGACTACCAACGGCAATCGGTGGTTTCAGAACCTTGCATAAGCGAGGAGATCAAGGACGATGACAGTGTGGGAATAGAGATTGAAGATGATAATGGTGTGGGAGAGTGAATGTAGAAAAGCAATTCACGGTGGTGGGGGAAAGTGAACAAAGAGGAGCGACGAGGAGAATGATGGTTCTCAGTCAATTTTGTCCGAAAAAGTTGATTCCCATTGGGGGAAGTGGGTTTGATGATTGCCACGTTTAAGGGAATCAACCATTCCCGTAGCTTTTCATTTCCACATACCAAACATATATCATCATGGTTTTTCTTTCCCATTCCCATTCCTGCTTACCAAACATAGTCATATAGTAGATTCCATGTTGTAGAATGGTTCCATGACTCATAAATGTCGATTTTTTATTTTTTCATTCACTTGTCTTTTTCTTCCAACAAAAAATCACTTAATATTTTATTTTTTATTTCACATGTCTTATTCCCCCCACACTTTCTTCATGCGCATTTCATCAAATCTCAACTCAACTCTACCAGCCGGTTTGTTTCATTCATTTATGGGGGGCATATGAAGTAATCCCTATTACATCACTTGAATATATGCATTTGATTGCAAAAAAAATGAGGTGAAGGGTTTCACATATGCAATCAACATCATCAAATAACATTTCTACCTTTAAAAAGTAGCCAAATTTACATCCCATCTCTCCACAAATTTGAAACTTGTGACGATGAAGAAGGAGCTCACTAGTGCCCAACGAACATGAGCTACTATGACAACGAAGAGGAAGAAATAGCCAACCACCCCTCTATTCATCTTCTAGATCTTGAATGAACGTGAGCCACTGAATTGTACTTGAGTTCCACCCCTTAGTCGTCTTCCAGATCTCAAACGACATTCATCCTTCCTCTATGTTCATCCACGTTTTCAAGATCTACTTTCATCTCACCTTTGAGCTTCGTCCATGAAGATGAAAGGGAGAGAAGTGACGTTAAAGACTGGTGAGATTTGGTTCGTCGATATTAATACCTTCGATTATCATAGTTTGTTGAAGTTGGAAGAAGAAGGAAGACAAAGCTATGGTGGCTAGACTTAATTACTTTGCCTTCGATCTTTCATATTTTTTAATGGCTTCTTTATTGTTGGGTTGTGGTGGTCACCAACAAGGATGGAAGGAGAAGGAAGGAGTTTTTTTTCCAATTCATGGGCATTTTAGTCATTTATCATTTATATGATTTTAATTAAATATAAAAAAAAGTTTATTTTCCACACCCCCAATATCATACCAAGCAAACCTACTTAAAACTCTCTTGTAAATATTTTCCAATTATATCCCTTTATATCTTTCACATCACATTACTTAAAGATACTAGATAATTGAACCAAGCAGGCTATATATGAATATGATTATGAATTGAAGGGTATTTTAAGTTGAATGCGTAGGGCTTGGAAGTTGAGCCATTAATAAATTTTATCATTATTTTTATTTTTATTTATCACTTTTTAAAGAAAACTTTTATTTTTATTTATATCTCACTTTTAAATTACAAAACAATATTTATTAATATTTTTCTATAATATCTTTATCTTTTTTAAAAAAATAACATTAGTTATTCTTTCTTACTTTGGCTTAATGATAATGTTGGGATATGTTTGGCATTATTGCCTTTTTGATCCACACAGTACTGATTCAATTATTTAACGTGCAAATGAAAACTAAAAAAAAAAATTTCACTTCCCATATGCCTTTTTATGCAGAAAATCACAACGTTGATGATGGAAGAGGACAATTCTTCAACATTGTTTTTATCGATTTCCATTGTGTTGTTTCGTCGAATGTTTCAAGAAATACACATAAAATAAATTTACACAAAATTAATATTTAAAGTATAAACAAATTATCCAAAAAAAAGTATACACAAATTTTTTTAATAAAATAACTAAAGGGCGGCATGTGTAATTTACTATTTTTATTTAGAAACTATTTATATAAGTTTTGAAAATAAAAAATTTTAATTTTTAACAAAATTTAGAGATAATTTGTATAATTTACTTTTTAATTTTAGAAGAAGTTTGTGTAAATTTTGAAAATAAGAATTTGTACAATCTAAAATGGTTATAAAAGTTTTCACATATTTTTTTTTAATTTATTTTCAAACATGAAAGATATTTTTGTTTTGGTCGTCTCATAAAATCAATATATCAAGTGTAATGAAATGTATAGCAATTGGAATGATTCATAAAAAATAAACAGATGGTGTATTTTTTTTCACACACGATATAATGCATGGGAAATGTGTATGATATGCAGCTATGTTAAATATTAGCAGAATTTGTCGCTCAAAAAGATCCTACACCTACCTAACTTAAGTTGGTTTAGTTTGAACCATGATAATTATTCCAGTTGAAATAATGTAGGTTTAGAATGTTTGGTGCACATTCAAACATAATCTATAACTCAAATAATGTTGAATTCAGTTTTCATAAATAAATTACTACAAATAATGATATTCTGTAAAATTAAGTAACTATAAGTTATCCCAACCCCCTTATTATTTACATCTCAAATAAATAATTGTTGGCACTCGGACTATCCACACACATTCATTAATCAATTACTTATTTTTCAGTGAATGCTTTAGAAGCAGCGCAACAGGCACCAAGAAAAGGAGAAATAAAATACAAGTATACGTACGATGCAGCTGTACAAATTGTAAGAAACTAGTAATTTATGTCCGAATAAAAAATGGAGGGAGAAAATAAAATAATAGACGAAGTTGGTTAAAGAAAAAATGAATAAAAAGCGGAATGATAATGTGGAAGTGAAGTGGGAGAATTGAGCTGTAGTGACTTGGCATTGGCAGGGAGAAGCAGAGGCATGCAATTCAAAGCTACGCGGCACCGCCATTTGCCTCAATTTCAGTATATATCGAATATATGATTGATTAGATATAGTTGTTGCCAGATAAAGGTTGGTCAATTCGACTCATGTTTTATGAGAATGTGGATTTAAGTATTGTTGCCGGATAAAAGGTTGGTTAATGAATAAATCATCTGTAAGTATTTTTTATTCATAATATTTGTTTTAATTTTGGAGAGTTCCTAAGATTCAATTCACTCATTTTTTAACCAAAAAATGTAACTAGATATATTACTTTTTGTACTTTATATAATGCCAAAAAATGATGAAACTATAAGGTTGCATGTGAGCAGTAAAAGATTTATTTCTTAAGTAAGTAATTAGATGTTTGATTTTTAATTTTTATATATAAAGCAAATTTAGTTAAAAGTGAGTATATTTAATTCCAACTATCAATAGGGATACTAATCTAAGATGAAAAATACTTGTATAGTTCATAGTAATCTTTTATAATTAAATATTTTAAATAATTAATAAATAATTTTTTTTGATAAATGCCCTCATTTAATATCTTCATTTAACTCTTCTTTAACTCATATTTTCCCATAATAATTCTACTTTAAATAAAAATAAAATTGAAAAATATATTAAATTATCATACTAAAGTCAATTGTATATTACATTTTGAACAAAACATTTGAAAATATTTTCAATATTTTGGATAAGGGAGAATACTTTTAACTACTGCAAATAGATAAACGATGATCATTAATAACTAAAAATTTTTTACCATTTCCTAAAATGTCCTCATTTAATATGGTTAACCCATGTATTAAACTTTTCAGTATTAATTAAATTCCATCATTTTTCAAGAATATTTTAAATAAAAAAATTAAATATAATATGTAATCCGTAAAATATTTTATATTACAAAACATAAATTTCTTCAAAAGGTGATTTAGATAGCGAAACAAAGGGAGTATATATACAACCCCTTCACTTCTAAGTACCTGTCTGATTAATCTTTTTTAAAAAGAAACCATGATTTTCTAAGAATATGTGTTTAGTCAAATACAAATTGTCTTTTTGAAAAATACAAAATGGGTTAAATTGTGGTTTTGGAAAAAGAGGGGAAATGTTACTTTTTCTTTAACAAAACATGGGTTTTAGAAAAAGAGAAGTAAATTTACTCTATATTATATATCTAAAAGTACTTTTAACCCTTATCATCTAAACAAATTTTTTGTTAAACTTACTTTTACAAAAAAAATATCCAAACATAACAACTTACAACAAACTTACTTTATTTAAACTCATTTTTACAAACTTCATTTATCTTAACTTAATTTTACAAAACTGAGAATCAAACAGGTCATAACTAGTTCACACATATTAACAAAATTAGTTGTAAGTATTCCTTCTAATTCATAAAAACTGTTTTCATATAGATTAAGAAAGTTTTTAAATGACCTATATTATTGTAAAATTTAATAATATTTTAACAAAATTAACTTAATTTAAATGCCCTCTTAAATGATCCATTTGATATAAATGAATGGTAAAATAGTAAAACTAGTAATCAATAATTCATTGAAATTTTAAAGTAACAAATATTGTGAAAAGTCACAAAAGCTAAAATGACAATTTTTATGAATAAGAGGGAATGTTAAATTTTCAAAAATTATCACATCTTTATAATATTATACCCTTAATCTACTACCCCCTCCATCTCATTTTATACATATACTTTTAAAGTTTTTCACACAAACCAATAAAAGTATTTAATAACCTAAATTATAGTAAAGTTTAATAATATTTTACCAAAATGTCAAATACTTAAATTTTAAAAATAACTTGTATTCTACCTATCATTATTTTCAATAAAATGTAAAATAGTAAATAAGATAATTAATACTTCATTGATAATATAAAATGAAAAATAATTTGATACATTTGAAATTTTCTAAAATAGCAGACAAAATAAGACGGGTTAAGTAGCTTCATTTCTTTTTTAAAGTGTCATTAAAGTTTTGTCACACATATAGAGACAATTACTATGTTAGAGTTCCTTTCAAATTTATTAATATGCCCTTAAGAAATAAATAGATAAAAAGAGCAATTAATGTTATATTTAACTTTTAAGATAATGAATAAGAATATAAATGAAAAAGTAATAATTAATGTTATCTTAAAATTTTAAAATAATAGCTAAAAAGAAACAAAAACTTTCTTAAAATGTAACGGATAAAAAGAAATAAATCGAGTAATTTTTTAATTCTTAATCTCATCTTAATTACTATCATTGAGTCTCTTTCTCCATCTCCATTTGATAAAGAGCATTTAATGCCACATACATTTTAGAAAGACTTGTATTCCCTCCTTTCTTTTTATAAGTCTTTTAAGGTTTTATCATCTGCATTAAAAACATAATTAATGCATCAAATTTATTTTACATTTTTAAATTTACCCTTAATTAATACAAATCTATAATAGTACTATCTTTAGTCTAATTTGTAGTAAAACATACTTTTTAAAAAAAAAAATTGTCCCTAATTAATGGTCTTTTTTTTTGCTAGTTTAGTTATTAATTATTAAAGGAACAATTTTTCCAAATCAATTAGGAGTATTATTGGAATCTAATTTATTATATCAAATATCTACATTTTCTTCTTATATTTTGGATTAACATAGCCGCTCCAAAACTTTATTATATTTAAGATTAGAGAGAGTATTTAGATTAATATGAATTAACTACTATTCACTTTGGTTAAAAAAAAATGTCAATTTAAGGATTTTAATAAAAAAAATAAATTTATTAAATAATTTATGTTGCTATAAAATTTAATAGTATTTTATTAAAATGTTCCTGATTTAAATGCTCTTTTACATACTTCATTTCATATTAATAAAAGTAAAATAGTGAAGAAAATAATTAATATTTATTTGAAATTCTCAAGTAACAGATATTTTAAAAAATTACAAAATCTCATAAGTCCTAAGTACTTAACAATATTTATGAATAAAAAGGAATAATTAGGAGTTGTATTTTGACTAACAACTAGTACTATATAATTTTGTTTTTGGAACAATTCTATAATGCACAGATGTGAGTATGAGTATCGATATGATACGATACAATATATCAAATACAATAAATTTTGAAATTCTTTGATATGAGTACGGGATATATACATTTAAATTTATGTATACATATAAATTTATATATATTCAACAAATTAATGTAACTAAGATAAAAAAAATTAAAAATGTTGAGTTTTAAACAAGTATTTTAAAATAAGAAATTGTTCATAAAAAAATAAGAAACAAAAAATTGAGTTTATTTTTATGTTCTTAAGTCATTTTGACTTTTTTTTAATTAAGAATAAGTACATGATATGTATTAGGAAGTAAGTAGGGTACAAGTATCAGATTAAATATATATAGAATACATGTATATCTTTCTTTTTGAAGTATCTATAGTGTAGGAACAACTATTGATTTTAATTTAGTCCTTATTTTCATCTTTTAAACTTAATTATTTAATTACAGTTAGTTTCTTAGTTTTTAACTGCAAGGGTATAATTGAAACAAAATAATATTAAATAGGGAAAAGATAACTTAAAATAAAATGAAAGATCAAATCAGATTCAATTTATTTTGTACTATATATTATTTTTCTTTGATGGAAGAGGCTGAGAAGATTCCAACATAGGGGATGGGCATGTGCCATTTAATTCGTGTGAATGCGTTGAAAAAAAAATGAAACTCAATGTAGAATTAATTAATTTAATGACCCTTTTTGCGTCATTGATTAAATGACCTTAATCAGTAAGGTTTCGCTGAGGATATGCAAAAGGAATACTATACACAAAAGAAGAAAAATCCCGACAAAGAATAGAATTATTCATGTTTGACATTTTGAGCTCATCGGGTACAATGTAAAAATAAGAAAAGGAATGACAATGAAAAATTTCTCTCTTATAAATACCCTCTTCATTTTAAATATAGGATTTTTTATTTTGATTTTAAATAAATTTTTTTAAAATATGTGATAATATTTGTTATATATTTTAAAAAATATCTCTATTTGATTCATCACAAAGAAAAAGATAAAAATATTAAATAAAACTAAGAGAAAGATACTAAATAAAACTAACTTTAAAAAAATTATTATAATTTTTTAAAAAATTAAAATAGTTAATTAACTTTAATTTCTACTATTAATTCACGTAATTTGATTATGGAGATCTTATTTATGAACTAGAGGGAGTCTTAAAAGTTTTCTTTTTAATAAAGTCACTCTCACCACATATCTAATACAACTTTTATACTTTCTTTTATCTTTTTTCTCAAATTTATTTCTCATGTACCAAAAACAACATATATATATATATATATATGTGTGCGCGCGCGCATACGAACGTAATTTTCATCATTTAATTAGGATTTTTTTATATGTATATTTTAGAATTGAATCCAAGGTGGTAAGACCAGGGGTGTTTAATTAACTCGGTAGTCCGATAAACCCAATCCTACCTGATATACCAGGTTGGTTTTGGAAATTGAGCTAAATTGAATATTGAGTTGAAATCAAACATGGACTCACTCAGTCTCGGTATACATATAAATTTATATATTTTTTAAAATATATAAATATTAAATTTATATGATATTTTTTAATATATTATATGTAATAAATTAATTATATTATTATCGTGAATATTTTTAAGAATTTAATCATTTAATTTTATTTTAAACTTTAAATTGATTTCTTAATATTGTGTACAAATAATGCATATAATGCATGATTATTGAGTATTTATAATTTTAACAAATTTTATTTTTTATTATAATATTATTTTAAAGGAAATATATTTTGGATAAATAAAATTATATTTTTTTTATAAATGAAATTAACTTATTTTTTATTTTTAAATATTTTTTAAAATGGGGGCACCCAAGTTTCGCATGCTAGGTTGATCTGGTCTTACTCAGTATTATAAAGATCGGATATAGAGTTAACTATCAACTCAACCTTACCTAATCTTTGTGCTCCTCTAGGTAAAATTATGCAAAAATTAAAGCAACATCAATTGTTTTCATGTGACACATAAATATGGACTACCTCCCATCTTAAATACTTCCTTCATTCTATTTTAGTTGTCATTTAAAATTTTGATATGAAAATTTAGGAAAACAATAAATAACATAATGAAATATGTAATTTTTTTAAATTATCCTTAATTGTTACTCATTTTTGGAGGATTAAGCTACAATAGAAAACTACATACTATTAATTACAAAAAGATATAATTAAAAATTAAAAGATATATTAATTTTTTATTTGTTTTATAAATCAACAGATAAAATGGAATATTTAAAAATTTGTAAAATAATAAATAAAATGGGATGGAAGGAGTATGAATCACATTTAATTAACTTATAAATATTAAAAAAAGTTGTTAATTACCTTAAATTTATCTGAAATTTAATTTATTTTTTATGTTTATCTCTAATTAATGTTATAGCTTTCCAATAATAAATTTAATCATTTGTATAACCTTTCTGTTATTTTCTGATTAGTGAGAGGTATTTAAAAAAATATTTAACAATTCACACATAACTTATATTTTAAACTATAAAAACTCTTTTTTTATAATATATGAATTTTTTTTTAAATAACTTATATGTGGGAGTAGAAGGAGTAATTTAAATGTTGTCAAGGGCCTCCACGCCTGAGAGGTTGAGACTTTGATTCAATTTTTGTTTTTTGGCCATTGATTCAATTTAATTTATTCATTTTTCCATCTATTCAAGAATTGGCCCCATCCCACTTTTAAATTTATATACGTGACTTCATTACAATTATATTTATGGACTACATCATATCAATGGGTACACAATGTTTTGCTCTTTTTCTTTCTCTTCTTTTGTGTCATTGAAAATCAACATGTGTATCAAATCCAATTTTATATTAACCATGCCCAATCAAACTCGTATTTTTTTATAAAATAAAATCAAAATTTCAATATTTAATATCTTCACATCCTTATATGAATATAATAGATAAGAATAAAGGGCTCTTTTTTATGAATTTTTTAATAAAACACAATAGAAATAAAAAAAAAAAAGGGATTAGCCCATTGTTTTTACCTAAAAAAATGGATTAGTAGAAGGAAACACGAAGAAAATACAACAACAAAAAAACTATAATATATTTAAACTCAATGATTCAGATTAGTCGAAGCGATCTTTATTTATTTTAAGCAATGTTTTCAATCCGAGTTGATGCAAACATCCCCGCCCGAAAAATGACTTGATGCAAACACGGAAAAAGATTATTTGTCTGACTTTCTTTTTTTTCTAAAAAAATAATACATATTTATCAACTCATTTTGAGTTTTTAATTATTAATTTAAAGAATATATATTTTGTTATTTTACATTTGAATGTCATAATTACATTAACAGGATTCTGCTAGTGAGATTCTTGAACTTTATAATTATTTATAATTATAAGTTGTAAAATATATTTAAAATTTTTATTCAAAATACAAAACGACCCTTCTGATTTAATTTTAAAAAAATATGTACGGAAAGATCATTTTGGTAGAACTTATCCCTAAGTAGCTTTTTAGCTGGTTACAATCCAAAGATATATACCAAAAGTTTTTTTGTTTGCCAGAATACTAGAAGCCTTGTTATTAAAAAAATATGCATGTTTTTAAAATAAAAATATGTAATTAGATTTAAAAAAGTTTATATAATCTTAGAAAACACAAATATACTTTCTTTTACCGGAAGTAAATATACATTTTTTAATTTCGGCCATTACTTTGATTACATGAGAAGACTTTTTTTGTTTAGGAACTATCCAGAAAAGAAAAGAAAAAGAAGTTAGAAGACGAGAGTGAAGGTGGGGCGCGTGGGGGGAAGTAGTGAGACTGAGCTATCGTTGATTCCGTAATGCCGTACGGACGTGGTCGTACAAAGGACATCCCCACTGACTTCCTGACACCGCATTCCACTCACCCATCCCCCCTCACGCCACTTCTTTTTCCAATTATTCGTCCATTTTCCATATATATATATATATATATTTGTAAAATAACACAACTAGCATTTCATTCAAATAGAATATCACGGTTCTCCGAACTTTTTTTTTGGCCACCACGGTTCTGCAAAGTTCAAACCCAAGTGTTTGGATAAGAGGTTCGATGACTTTAACTAGGATCTTGTATCCATAAGTAAGTTAAGAAAATTTAAAGAGCTAATATAGATACTTAATAAATCTTTTGCAGAAAAATACTTCTTGACTACTACTCCCTTCATTCTTAAATTTAAGATATCCTGTAAAAAATTATTATGATTTAAAATATAAGTCAGTTTTCAGAATTTTTATATTGAAAAAAAATCCTTTTTATCTTGTTCTTAATTTATAGAGTTAACGATTGGTGAAGTCAAATTTATATATTTTTATTTTACTTTTTGGCAATAGAATCTCAACTTTTGTTATGGGAGATTATTGTATGCATAATAATAAATAATAATTCATCTAAAAATTCTAAAATTACCTTACATTTGGTACATGCAAAAGTTTCTCCTCAGTCCTCACATCCCTATGTCCTAAAATTTAGAATTTGTTTCGTGTCATGAACTTAATTTTTACTCTTATGTTTTCGGAAAAAAAAAATAATTTTAATATTTGTCACATTTTAGTATTGTAAGTTTAATTTAATTTTCAAATAAGTTTGATTACAATTTTTTTGTTCAAATTTTTTCCTTTGCCGTACCTTGTAGAACTAGAAAGAAATACTTTTTTAAACACGATTTCAGTTATAAATTTGGTAAAAGAGCATCACGTAATGCCTTCTAGAAAGATACATTTTTTTCTTTAATAAAAGAAAGGTCCATTGATGGAAGCCAAAATATATTGAAAACATGATTTGAGTTAATTAAAATTTAGTAAAAGATGAGCAGGTAACGCGTGGATAAGTTCAGAATATAATTGCATTTTCAAATGTAATAATTGTAATATTTCTCTTGTCTCATTTTCACAGTCAAAATCAAAGATGTACACCGTAAAATGAGTGGAGCGAAATCCATATTTGAAAAGATTAATTGGGTGACAGCTTGACGGCTAGATATAAAATGCTATTTCTGATCCCATTTATAAAATTTTATCTTAAAAATTTACTTAGTCATATTTATAAAATATTATATTATTTTTTTATTTAAATTTTTTTATTTTTTATTTAATAATTTTTTTATTTTATAAATTATTTTAATTTTTAATTAATAGGGATAAAATTAAAAATTTATATTAATTTTTTATAAATTTAAAAATGTTATTATGTCTTATTAATATAAGTGTAATGAAAAAAATAATTTATAAATGGGGTTGGAGTGAGTAAGACAAGAATTACACAAGAAGCAATCAAAGTCCAAGTAATTGCTCCACTCGTCCGGTCATACGGACATGTATACCCCACAATTGAATAACTGGTCATTCCCATGTGATTTACTTAATATTCTTCTGTTTTTATAAAAAAAATTAATCTTTTAATAATATAAGATATTACTCTGTCTGGTATAATATATAGGATTTTTTATCCTGATTTTAAATATAAGATCCTTTACAATATATAAGGTAATATTTATTATATATTTTTAAAAAATATTCCTATTTAATGTATCTAAAAAAAAAGAGAAAGAGATTAAATAAGGATAGTTTTAGAAAAATATTGAGATTTTTAGAGAAATTGAGGTAGTTAATTAATTTTAATTCTAATATTTTAATTTACTTTCACAAAATTAATATTATTTTATTAGTTTATATAGAGTATATTAGTCTAACTATCCCTGCATTTTTTATTATTTCACCCACAATACTCCTTTTATGTCAAAAATTACTCCAAACTTTTTTTCCATTTAATTTTTGTTGGGTATAAGTAGAAACAGGAGTATAGATGACTTTCAAGGAAACTCCTGAGTTTTATGAGTATAAAAAATTATATTGAAAAATTTTTTGTGCAATTTGAGTTTAATTTGACTGAAATTTGAATTAGTCACTAAAAGTGTAATTTCAAATTATACTAAATGATTTGTTAAAAAAAAAAAGGAAAGGAGGAGTATGAGGAAGAAGAAAGAAACTTGACTTGTAAAATGAATGAATAAATAAATAAATATGTAAATTGAAAGAGAAATTAACGTCATTTATTTATTGTAGAAAAAGATAGCTCCTTTCCGCAGCGAAAATTAAAACGGGGGGGCTCACCAGGGGCACGTGGTTTGAATGGGCCGGGCTCGTACGAATGGGCCCACCGATGACAGAAGATGTCAAGGCTTTGTCCCCTACTAGGCAGCTTCGCTATGGCACATGCTGCCACAACCACAATCAATAAGGGTCCTAATTATAAACCACAGAGTCGTCCACCAGGCCATTAATGCCACCCAAGGTAGGGTTATCACTTTCACCTTTTTTTTTTTTCTCTCTTCTCTTTTTCAAACCATATGGAGCATTATAACTGAAAATTTTTTTTCCGGTTATATTTCTACCGACATCCTCCCCACTTTTTACCATCTCAGTTAACCTTATATCACAAACTTACAATTTTTTTTGTGGTGTACATCAAGAATATTCCAATTTCATAGCCAAAAACCAATGCTTTATGGAATGTAAAAATTTTTATAGTAAATTTTATCTTTTTCAATAAGATCTTTTTATATAAACTATTAAGAAGTGAATCTTAGACAATATATATAAGAGACTTAAATATCTGTTAACTGTATCAAACTTTTTTAATATAAACTTTCAAATTTTAAATATAACAAGATGATATATTAGAGTAATAATCATAGAAACATTAACGGAAAATTAACTTTATAGACAAAACTCAAAAATACTTCTACATATAATAAAAACAATTTAGTATGTGTGTCCCGTGGTCATTATTCATTAATTGACTAATTCACTTTTGAAATTGACTAAAATAAATTTCCAATATGTTTATGTCTGTGATTAACTTGCCGTGTAAAACAAGGAATTTCTTGGAGCTGTTGTGAACGAATTTTCTCAAAAAAAAAATCAAATTCAAATGAAAGATATTTGTTTAGTAGTCCTCTAGAATAATGATAATATATGGAAAAATAATTTATATAAAAAAGGAATAACAGTGACGTGAAGGACAAAATGGAATAGAATAAAAGCTTGGTCTAAGTATTGACTTGGAATTCCGCTGATTGAGAATTTTGAACAAGAGAAGAAAATGAAGAGATCGAGTACATAAGATGGTACATGAGAAATCACATGGAAAGTGGAAAATAGGAATACGTTCGTGATACCCATCACTTTCTTGTTCATTGTTCAACACTGCACGCATTATCAACTTTCCTGGAAAATTAATGATCCCATTGAAATATTCAACTCATACAATTATAATTTCTCTGTGGTTTGGTTGATTTCCGCTGTCCTTCTGGCACCTGGATCTTATCAAATGTTAGTTTCTACAAATGATCAGTGGACTTTAGAAGTTGATCTGTCCTCCTTCATTTTTTTTTTAATTCTAAATAGATAAGCATATGCATTTAACTAACATATATATAATTGTTAAATCATCTCGAAAGTTCAGATTAGAATGGGAGAAATTTAAATTTTTTAAATAGAGTTAACTCTTTTTTTTTTTCAGCTGAAGTTGAGATATATAAGACTTTGAATAAGTGGAACATTTGTTTGAATTTTATTTTTGTAAGGCTCACGAGTTAAGAATAAAAGCGAAGAGATGTCAATTTCTTATGAATGGAATCTTCTTCTTTTTTCCAATGTGTGAATGGAATCTTAGATATTTTTTTCTTACTATTTCGAATTCTAACATAACCATGATATCATCAAAATGGTTAGAATATCACAACTGAACATATGATGATACATACATGGGTATAATTAAAGTGTCAAGTAGATGTAAATCTTTGTATTATAAATAGTTTTATTTAATTTTTTTTTCAGTTCAAAATTATACAAAGAGGGATTTACAATTAATTTCCGCTAAAAAATTTCGAGACGTATAAATAATCGTGGGTGATCACGGATATTAATATATTTGAGAGAACACATTAAATTAAATTACAAGAGTTATTTTTTCTCTTGGAGGTTCTTTCTTATGCTGTTGAAATTCTTTGCAATTAGTTAGCAAAAGAAGGTTGTCCGAAAATAGATCACAAGAAAAGGTGTCAAAAAGCATAAAATGAAATATATATATATATATATATATTATTAAAAAAAGGGGAAATGACACTTCAGGACCAAGACTTTAAATTAATTCCAATTTAGGACCACAGAATTCAAAAATGCCAAAAAAGGACCATAATTTTAAATTAATTAAAAACGTAAATATGAAATGACCTAAATGCCCCTGTTAAAACGTTTAACACTCAACATCGACTTTTTACTACTCTTTTTCATAAATTTGACACTGAACATCCTAAATTTTACACTAAATATAATAAAAAATTCAACTCTCAGAATTTTACACTCATCTTTTGCGTTTTACTACTCATATTCCACGATTTGACACTGAAAACCCCTGATTTTATACTGGATAAGTCTCAGAATTTTATACTCAACTTCCATTTTTTACTACTCAATATCTATTGTTTACTACTCTTTTTCATAAATTTTACACTAAACTTTCTCAATTTTATACTCATATTCTAAAATTCTGAGACTTATCCAGTATAAAATCAGGGGTCTTCAGTGTCAAATTGTGAAATATGAGTAGTAAAACGCAGAAGATGAGTGTAAAATTATGAGAATTGAATTTTTTATTGTATTCAGTGTAAAATTTTGGATGTTCAATGTCAAATTTATGAAAAAGTGTAGTAAAAAGCCGATGTTGAGTGTTAAACATTTTAACAGGGACATTTAGGTCATTTCATATTTATATTTTTAATTAATTTAAAATTATGGTCCTTTTTTTGATATTTTTAAATTTTGTGATCCTAAATTAAAATTAATTCAAAGTCTTAGTCCTCAAGTGTCATTTCCCCTTAAAAAAAACTCATAAATAAATTGGGATTATGATGGTGAGCCAAGTAAAAATGAAGTTAAAATTTGACACGTTGCCCAAAACAAAGCATTGGATAGACATCATGATTGAGGTACGGTGTACCATGAATTTGACAATGGAGCCAGCTTTGATAATGTCTAGACGAATCTTTAAAAAATTATGGTCTAAATCTACGTTGGAGGTCATCATGAATTTTTTACCCTTTCCTTTTTGCCTTCTTCAAACTTCTGCTCTTGCATTTTTGTATTTTTTTTTTTAAAATACACACTAAAGTTTTGGACTCTTCTAGTACAATTGGCACATGAATAGTAAATTTTGAAAAAAAAAACAGAGAAAAAATATAAAAATTGTGCTTAATATAGATAGTAAAATAATTTAATTGAAAAAAGCTTCCTGTATTTATATTTATAAGAGAGAGTTTTTTCATTCTTATTTTCATTTTTTTAGTGTTAAGGTATTTACCAATTAACACTTGCAGACTAATAGAAATAGATATTACTAAAGTCAGTTTTATTTCTCTCAACAATTAACTAGATTGTTTACATACGTACAAGCAAAAATTACATACGTACAAGCAAAAATTAACTCATGACGACATGTTTAATAGATCCCTGCTATCTACTCCGAAATATATCCCAAGAAAAAATGCTCATTTCTTAATAAAATACCTTTCATCAATTTTTTTATCCATTTTTGGACCAACATCAAATGGTAAAGGTTATGTTTGAGTTTGAAAACAAAATTCTTTAATCTCATGTTTGGATTCTACTACTAATGATTACTCAGATCAAAACTATTTCGCTTCAACTTCACCCGGGAGAAAATTATTAAAATCGATTTTTTTTACTTTACGTATTCTAAATCCTATTCGAGCATTTGACTTATCCAACTCAAGAGAGCCTGACAATTTGGGTATCCCCAGATCGAGTTTAAATTGCTATTCATTTCAGCACAGAACTGTATTGTTCTTCTGAAAGGAGCATTGAAGCCTTTTTGTTTTTGGTAAACTGGATTGGTTGAGGATAGCATTGTAAATTTGTAATGACAAAAAAAGCCTTAACTACTTATGGGATGGATTTCAAGCCCACTTGTTGGTGGATGGGATCATGGAAAGACAAAAACATAAACCTTTTTCATTTGGGCCTTAAAGCACCCAAACCTACCCGATTTATTTTGGATTTAGGCCCACAAAAGAAAAGTAAGATACACCTTAGTAGAACCGTTCGTTTCGTTAGTAACTGTAGAACAGGCCCAATGCTTCATAAAACAGTTTGAACATTTACCGAATCCAAGTACCACTAAGATCCAGTTGGTAAATAGTTGGTTTCTTAAATATATTATCTCATTTATGAATTGGTTTGATAAGTAAACATACAAAAATTTTCTGATGGACGAACACGGTTAATGAGGTCAAGAGCTAAGAATGTTTGATACGTGGCGTGATTTGGTTCGTTGAATCACCAACGGCTACGATTGCACTCCAATAGATGCAGGGCGTGCATCTCTTCCCTGATATGCCGACGATCCGAACGCTCCATCATGTATTGCCACTAGCGTATTGGAGGGTTGGACTGACCATTGATTTTATCTAAACTTTTAGGGTATGTTTGTGAGTGTAGGATAAAAAGGAATGTAATGGTCATAAATGGAATATAATGGAATTGAGTAGAATAAATTATTATTTGGGAGTTTTATGGAGAAAACAAGGGGTTTCATTTGACTATTGTTTGAAAGTTATTATAAAATGGATGAAACGGAATATATTATAACTATTTTTTTCAATATTGTCTTTATAAGCAAATTGAGATAAAAAAGTGTAAATAAATTCCTATAATAAGAAATGTCTTCTTTTTCTTCTAATACAACAGCTGCTGATAATAATAATAATAATAATAATAATAATAATAATAATAATAATAATAATAATAATAATAATAACAACATCTACTACAAAACAATTTAGTTTTTCCAATAATAATATTAATAAGGGAGTAAAGTTTTTATCAAACAATAAAAATAACCAAACAATAATTTAAAGTTAATGGTCTAAACAAGATAATCCAAAAACTAACCAAAAATAAAAAAAAAGGACAAACTTGACTCCTATCTGTATATAAATAAACTAAGGTGCATTGTCATCATTTTTTGAAGACATTAGAAGTATTACAATCTCCTTGAACATCTCTAGCGGACATCCAATAAGCATTCTTTGAGCATCAACATCTCGCACTATATGTATATAAGCTCTGGTTAATGTGTTTCTATTTAGCTGTAATCCTTCCAAGAGACCCCAAACTTCACTCTTTGACATAGGACGAGTCTGTTGACTGTTGACTATATCTTCAATACACTTCCTGAAAGCTTCAACCACACCATTCAAAGACTAAGCAAACATCTCAATGTCCAACTCTTCTTTTGCAACTTTGCTCTTTTTTTTTTTGTTCTTTGATGTAGTTGCGACTTGAGATCTTGATTCTGGAGAAATTTCTATCTCTTCATCATTGTTTACATCAGAGTTCTGTAAAATTGCTTCATTATTAGATATTAAGATATCAATATCTTCTATTGAATCAAATTCAGTTCCATTTGATGTAGATCTTCTTTGTCTGATCTCTAATGCAGTTTCTACATATTCACCACTTGCTCTATCTTGTCCATACAATAGCAGCATTTTCTTATAGTATGGAATTGTCTTGTTTCTCCATATGGTAGCTTCAGATTTTGCCTAAGTAAAAAGAATTTAAAATTAATATTTATTCAATTGAAGTGATGAATATTTCTATTATTAATGATAGGACATAAAAATATTAAATAATATTACTTCAATTAACTTATCCCATACTTCTAATTCAATAGTCCACAAATTTGTGTTTGAGTTCCATCCAAACCCACTCAAACCATTCTTGAACAAGTCATAACAGGGGGTAAATTTGCTTTTCAACCTTTTCATATGATCTTTGATTTTAGTTTTGTCAAATTGTTCATCTGAAAACTTCTCTCTCATTTTCAACAAAATTTCATCTAGTGCTTTTGATATGAAGGCTCCTCCCTGTCTATTTCCCATATTGTGTTGATGTACATAGGCATCAATAAGAGCATCCTCCATAGCATTGGTCCAAACACATTTTCCATCATTAGATGCATCAGGTATATCTCCTTGACTCTTTCACTTTGACATATCCAAATTAACAAATAGATTATTGAAAAATAACTAATACAATGTGTTCATAATGACAATACATGAAGAAAATATATTGATTTCATAATGATAATACATAAAGGAAATACAATTCATAGTGACAATATAGGAAATACAAAGAGTTGACAAGCCTGTATATTTATCAAGATATGTAATCATGCCACATAAAAGCTGCAATTGAGTCCCCTAATTAAACTTCCTCTCATTGCCTCTTCACTATCTTCCCTTTCACTACCACGCTCTCTATTTTCATCATTTTGGTCAGAAAGTTCACGATCTACCTCGGTTATAAGTTCTTGATTTGGATCAACACCCATCAAATAATTATGTAATATACAAGCAGCTAAAACAATTTTCTTTTGGGTATGAATATCAAAAGTTGGTGCACTTATGAAAATGGTAAATTGCTTCTTCAAAACACCAAATGCTCTTTTAATGACATTTCGCAAAGAAGAATGTCGACGATTGAATAGTTCACGGGGATTTTGTGGTGTATTTCTTGAATACTCTTTCAAGTGATATTGTTTTCCCCTTTAAGGTGTAATAAGTCCTCCCCTTAACATAAAACCAGCATCAACAAGCTAAAATTTACCTATACATAAAATAAATACACTTTAGTAATATTAGTTATGGCTAACTTTAGAGTTTAAGAATATAAAACTTTACTAAATGGTACCTTGTGGAATTTTTAAGGGATCTTGGCATCTTAATATATCTTTTAAAATTCTAGAATTAGATGTTGTTCCTTCCCACCCAGCCAAAACATAAGTGAATCTCATATTAAAAGAACAAACTACCAAAATGTTTTATGTGGGATAATCTTTCTTACCACGAAATTTAGTGGCATCTTGTATTGGGACTTTTACAGGCACATGGGTTTTATCAATTGCTCCAATACAATCCTGTGATAAAATAATCATCTTACATTTACATTTAAGTTGCTAATTTTTGGGTCAAGATGAAAGTAAAAGTCACCTTAAAATATGGGAAGAACCTATTGCTCTTGAATACTTCTGGAGTAACTTCTTCACCGGTGGGTTGTCTCAAATAATGACATTTTAACTCAATTAAAGCTCCTAAGACATTATGAAAATGGTGAGTTATAGTTTCACCAGATCTTCGAAAAATGAAGTCAATGACACAATTTCTCACCCCATGCCTAATCAAATATAAAAACTTAGCAACTTGTTCTTCAATTGTTACTCGTTATGTTGATTGAAGACCACCTTTGCTTTATAATATAACACATAAGTTTGAAAATTCTTCAGGAGTCATTCGTATTATATCATGACATTTTGTTGAACTCACAAGATATTTCATTTACTCATCTCGCGCTTGTCCTCTCTCTTCCCTTATGACTCTAGGAATTTGATTTATTCATTGTTGCTTTTGGGTTACATACCATACAGCCGCAAAGCAAACAAGTTGTATAACCACCATAATAAATACATGTCACATTAACTGTAGTTGTATTCTTGCTACCATTGTAATATTCTTTTACAAAAAGTGTGAATTTCATAAGTAGTATTCTCATTGACAATTAATGAAACACACTAATACAAAAGAGAATTAAGTGGAATATACCTCAATCGGGGTAAATGTGTTGATTCCTAGTGGCTTTCTTGATGGTTTTCTTATTTTATATCCACAAACTCTAGCTTCTACTAATCTTTTTTCCTATAAGTTAATCATAATAGTTTTAAATAACAACTCACATGCAAGTTAAGTTAATGTAATTCTTTTAGTTCACATTCTAAGAATCTTTCACATAGGATATAGGGGAAATCAACAATAAAATATCTAAGAAAAGTATTAGCTCACAAGTAACTTCCCTTCTGGAAGCTAAGCCATCTTTGAGTCTAAACATTTCTTAAATAAACTCTATGAATTAGTGGGATTAGGTCACTAAAATTTTAGGCCAAACAAATATATGCATATATGTATATATAAAAGGCATTAACATGTCCTAGTAAAAATATGTGCAATTGTTTGTGTCTTATATTTTATTGTTGAAAGATTAATGTAACCCATAAGAAGTTAATCAAAAGTAAGGAAATTATATTTTCAAGAGAAGAAAAACATATATAATTTTGATATCTTTCTGTTTTTTTGGGAGAGGGAGGGGGTTGATGGAGTTTTTCCCATATTTTAAGATGAGTTAATCACAGATATTTTCAAGAGAAGTAAGTATGTTGTTATGAGTTTTTCTTTTCTTTTTTTTTTTTTTGAAATGACTGCTTTCAGTTTTTTTTTTGTTCTTTTGGTTTCAATTAGTGAAGAAAGTAAGAATGGAAGATGAGACCAAAGAAGCACATATAGTGGTGACACGTAGACTTCATGACATGATAAATATGTAGTGCTCAGGCTTACACATTGTAATCCACCAAATAAGAGATACCCCAACTTGAAAAAATTAGTCCTCCAATTGGTCTTGTAAGAAATATTTATTACCTGTCCAGAGGGTAGTGCTCTATATATTCAATCTAATATTAATTGAATTGTTTGAAAGAAAAGAGATATCCCAACTTGAAAAACTTAAGTCAACTATGATCAGATGATGATACTAACTACTATTGTCAATCTTCTATTTTTCTGACAAGCTGAGAATTATTTAGTATTTAATAGTTAACACCTAACAAACTTCTAGTATGTAGATGGTAGACTCAATTGTGGCTTCAGACTTTATTTTACATAAAAAATTCTAAACCTCGTCTTTGGGATGATACAAAAGGGGAAAAAATCAGGATAGCTTGATTCATAATCCAATCGTAATTTTGCGAGTGAAATATCTGTATTCTTGTCGGTTCAAGTATCAATAAAATCAAGGTATTTATTATTCATACTTGGAAATTCAGTTATTTCTAGTTAGAAATTTAGTTATTTTCATTTGAGATATTTGTTATTAACACTTGGAAATTTAGTTATTTCCAGTTGGGAAATTAATTATTGCTAGTTGGAAATTTAGTTATTCTCACTTGATAAATTTGTTATCCACACTTAGAAATTTAGTTACTCCTTCTTGGAAAATTAGATATTGCCAGCTGGAAATTTAGTTATTTTCACTTGATAAATTTGTTATTCACACTTAGGAATTTAATTATCCTCATTTGGGAATTCAGTTATCTCTACTTGAGAAATTAGTTATCTTTACTTGGGAATTTAGTTATCTCCACTAAGGAATTCAATTATTTCCATCTGGGAAATTAATTATCCCCACTTAAGAATTTAGTTATCTTCATTTGAGAATTCAATTATCTTCATTTGGGAAATTAGTTATCTTTACTTAGGAATTTATTTATCACCATTAGGGAATACGGTTATCTCCACCTGAGAAATTAGTTATCCCCACTTGAAAATTTTGCAGTATGGATAATTAATTTTTCAAGTGGAGATAACTAATTACCCAAATGAGGACAACTAAATTTTCAACTGGCGATAACTAATTTCCCAAGTGGAGATAACTAAATTTTTCAAGTGAAAATAACTAAATTTCTAACTAACGATAACTATTTTTTCATACAAGAATATTTTACTATTTTAGCACTATCGCTGGCGACCGGATCTTTGATGACCAGACCTTCAGTGATGTCACCGATGCCAACATCGGTGAGGTAGGTAGGAAATGAGGAAATGAGAAGGGGTATTTTGGTCAAAAACTTTTTTTATTACCTATAAGGACCTAGGTTCTTAAAAATAATTTTAAATTTTATAGTTCTTAATCTAGGAATATTTTGGTCGGAGGGCCCTTAAATGGGATTTCCCCCACATGTTTTTAAAAAAAAGGACAGTGTTCCATGTCATTTTATCCATCTAAGCCTTTGAACCCTTGATAGTTCTCTTAGAACCCTCAACTCTTTCTATCGTGTGGCGTCAACACCGACGCTTGCATTCTGGATGTTAGCTGTAGTGAAAACTATTCATACCTTAATTGTATGATTATAATTAGGGCTGTATAATGGGTCTGTCGACCTGGTCAGCCCGGAGTGGCCCGGTTATTTTGGGCCGGGTCGGGCTGGGTCAAAAAGGAAAAATTACCAACTGAAGAAGGACCGGGCCGGGCCAGCTGTGGGCAAGCAACATGCCCGTCCCGCCCAACCTGGCCCAATATATATATATATATATATTTCAATTTTCTCATATTTTTTTATTTGTTAAAAATATTAAATAATTTTATATAATTGTTTTTCCTTCTTATACCTTATGTAATAAATTAATTTTATAATTATAATAGATATGTTTTATTATTTTAATTTTTAATTTTATTTTAAATTTTAAATCTATTTCATAACTTAATATTATATAAAATAAATAATGTATAATTGTTGAGTATTTATAATTTTGATAAATATTACTTTGTAATCTAATATTATTTTCTATAAGAATATATTTTAAATGAAACTAGTTATATTTTTATTAAAAAATTAAATTAATTAATTAATTTATTTTTTATTTTTTTTGAACGGGCCAAAACCCGGCCCGGTATTGACCCGGCCCCGGCCCCGGTCTGGTGAAGGACCGGGCCTGGCCACGAGCCGAGAAAATCGGCCCGGGAGTGTTTCGGGCCGGATACCGGGCTGAGGTGATGCCCGACTCATGCACACCCCTAATTATAATTATATAATCATATAATCAACCAATCAGCAGCATGTTGATCTCTGAATGGGAAGGATTATTACAAATAGTAACAAGAGACCCATAGAGATGAATCTGCCCCTTCAAATCAGAGAATTAATGTACGGCTGTCCGCACATTAAAGAATTACCAAGAGTGAATAAGTTTTACTGGTACAAGCGAGCGAGACAAATGTCTCATGAAACAAAATTCTATTGATTAATCATTGCAAGCAAGCTTGGCTTATTTCAGCAGATCCTTTTTGCAACAAATAATACAGTTATTTCTACAAACATATTTGCATCTTTTATATCTAGCTACCAACTCATTTGCGTCTTTAAAAAATGTAGTTGAAAGAAGAAATACTATTAGAGGATAAAAATATCACATGAAAAATTTATATTAAAAAATCTTTTTTTAATAAATTATAAGTACTAAATGACTAATTTTTTCATAAAATTTGATACTAATCCTTTTAACTCTCAGTATTAATTCGTATGACTTAATTAAAAGACTCTCATAAAAAAAGACTAGAGGAAGCAGTAAAATATCATAAAATTTCATAAGAAATTTGATTCTTAAAAATAATTATAACTTTTAAGATATCTTTTTTCCTTTTACAATGGTTTGTCTAAACCTAGACCTCTGAATTTCACTCTATCCTTACTATTTAAACTAAGCTCAAATGGGCAACTTTCAAAATCTTTTGCTATAAATTTAAATTCTTGTATACACATAACTTTTTCATTAAGTCAAAATAAAGGGTGCAATGAGTATTCCAAGTGATTAGAAATCAAATTAGTTGGATTTCACTCTCAAACTTATCACAATCCTTGTCAATTAAATCTTGATAAAACATTTCTAATTTCATTGGTTGAAAATTAAAATATATAATATTATTATGTTCATATTTTTGAATTCGTTAACAGTAATTATTTTATTTAAAGAAATAATAACAAAATATTTTATATTTATTAAATTTATTTTGGCACTTTATTTTATTTTATTCATCAAACATATCCTTTTAAATGTGGCTAAAAAATATCCTATTAATTCAATTATTTATCATGTAATTAATATCTGTATATTTTTAAAAGTTAGGGCTGCTAGAATTGTTATTATTTAAAAAAATGATTAAAATTAATATTAAAATTTACATTACATTTTTTTAAAAAATATTGTTGAGTTTAAAAAAATAATTTTTATATTAAAATTTCATCTGAATTATTCTAAAATTTGATACTTAATCTTATAAAACATGATGATAATTTATCCCTTTCAACATGTGGGAAGAATGCTATTTTATATTTAGATGTAATAATACTCAAATTTCATACAACATATTAAACAATTACAAAAAATGATGATAGTTTTTAAAACCCTTTCAACATAAATCAATTTATGTGATGTATGAATATTCCAAGTGCTTAGAAAATACAAATAGGTTGGCACTTGGGGATATTTCAGTTTGAATCCATGACAATGCTTGTCAATGTCAATTTTTTTTAGCATTAAATATTCTAATCAACAGTTAAAAATTAAATTTTTTTAAGATACATATATTATTAAAATAAATTTTATTTTTTTAAATAAAAATTTTTATACATATTTTTGAAAATTAAATTCAACATACTATACTTAAAAGAAATTAGTTATCTAGCAACTATGTCGGCAAGTTTCTCCGCGTCAATTAATCTTGTCTCGTACTACGCATCCTGGAGTCTACCCTCCTTCTGCGTCTTCGTGGCGGGCCGTGGCCCCAAGCAAATTTTTTTTTAATAATATTATTATTACAAAATATCAGAAAAGATATCCGGCACCAAGCATTTATTATAACCTGACGTCCATCTTTTCGGAGGTGGCCCCTCAGGCGACAGTTCATTTATATAAATTAGTACTATCTGTTCACCATAAAAAAATTAGTACCACTTGAATATTTTGTATTATCCAATGATATTTAAGCATTATTGAATTTAATTGACAGTAATTCTTTTAAAGTCATTTTTTTATTTATAAAATTTAAATCCTCAATGTTACTCAAGAGAGATTAACCCTCCGTTTAAGGGAAAACTAAGAAAAAAGAAAAATTTGGAAAAAAAATCTAGATATCTCCATATTTAAGTTTTTTTTTCTATTTTTTTCTATTCCAAATAAAGCCTAAGTTTCTCTTATCTCACCCATGCAAACACATTAGTAAATTAGCATTTTTTACATTATCAAATATAAGCAAATTTTAAAAAAGAGAATTGATCTAAATTATAAGAAAAAAATATAGATCTTTGCAACAAAAAATATGATATTCTCAAAATAACTCTCATCAAATCAATAAGTATTAATTAATCTAGAGAAAGAAAAAAATCATTAATTGAGGTCAATTTCAAAAGAATAACATATTTGACTACAAATTAAATGACCTTAATTATCTTTATTAGTATGTGTAAAGTAATTTTTTTATTTATATTTGAGACTGATTGGAGTTCCATTTTTATTTCACTTTTTTTTCAAATAAAAATTTAGAATATAAAACCTCTACCCTATATGTTTTGAAGACTAAAAAAATCATTAAATAATCTAGATTATTATAAAATTTAATAGTATTTTATTAAAATATTCTTGAGTTAAATTTGGTTAACATATATCAAAAGAGAATTAAAAATATTGATGAGGAATAAAATAATAAAAAATATAATTAATATTTTATCAATATTCTAAAATAATAAATATAAAAAATCTTAAAAACCCTAAAACAATCATTTTTACTGAGAGTATTTAAACATACATGTACGCATTTCTTTAAACATGTAATTTTAATTTAATTTCACTTGGGGTTGAGTTTGCTGTCAAATTGACCAAAACAAAGTAAACCCAAGAAGATTAATGCATCAGATAAAAGGACTTATCAGGGAGTATGGTTCTCATTCCTCCATGCATCTCTTTCCCTGATGAGAGCCTTTTCCTCACTGAGCATTGCGGACCTACCCATTATTCATTTCCCACAAAAAAAAAAAAAGAAAAGGGGGGGGGGGGGGGTGTGCGTTAGAAGATACACGACGAACAAAAAGCCAGTTGGTTGGCACAACCCATAGTGACAATGGTGGCAAAAGTTCAAGAATATCAATTTTGAGATAAAGACTATTAATATCAATATTAGTATATAATATACAATTTACAGAAAATCACACTATTTATATAAGTCCTTAACTATGCATCTTTCCCTGATTGGCTTGTAAGAAAAAAAAATTATATTCAAAGATTCATTATTAGCAAATTTATATTAAATTATCTTCAAATATAATTATTTTTAAGGATTAAAATCTATTATTATATGTTATAAAATAGAGGTCAAAAGTATAATATGTCCTTATTCAAAACCATAAAATTTTTAAAACTAGATTGTCTTATTCTATGCATTGCACAGGATATATTAAAATATAAAGAAATATGATATTATTGAATAGATATAAATTTAAATTTACAAAAAATATAAAAAATAATCAAACAATTTGTAACTAACCAATAAATATTTAAAAATTATTTTCAAGGAAAAAAATTGAGGTAGATTAAATAAAAAATAATAATGAGAAAAAAATTAATTTTAAAAATTGTAATTTGAAATAAAAATAGACGATAAGAAAATTTAAATAAAAAATAATTTAAAAAATATCAATACGATGCTATACTGAATTATGAAATTAAAATTGTATAAAAATATAAAATAAAAAGAAAGGGAGATAATGGGGATGGAAGTTGAGATCATAGGTAAGATTTTAAACAATTTATAATTATAATTTTTTATTTGGAATAGTTAAAAATATAAAAATAATGTTCATTAAGGCACTGTTATAAACAGTAACTTTTCTTGAGAAATATTGTTATATAAGGGATACAATACAAGACTTTTTGACCTCTGACAGTAAATGTTATAAATTATAAAATTTATTAATAACTTCAATTCTTTTGAATTAATGAGTTTTAAGATCTTTTATAATATTAGAAGTGCTTACTGCTTAGAAAACAAGTGGTCAAAATTTCGTTGTCAATCTTTTTGTCTTTTTTTTCCTTGTTACTTCATTGTCAATAATGCTTGTCGATCATTTTTATCTTGGGACTTTAGGGCACCAATAGACTAAAATCAAAAATGAAAAAGGAAAATAGAAAGGACTTGGTCTATTCTATTATTTATTATGTAATTAAGACTTGGTCTATTCTATTATTTATTATGTAATTAAGTTTTAAAAGCTTTGGCAGCTAATTTTGTTGGGCATTACCAATTACTTACCGGAAAGAAGTAGGTACACCAGTTTCATTTTCAGTTTCCCTATCTTGACCTGGAAAAAACTTTCACATATAACGTAAAAGCTCAGTAATATCTTACCTTCCGTTTGGATGAAAAGAAAAGAGGAGGAAGAGGAAAATTCGAAAAGAAAATAAGAAAAAACTTAGATACCCCATTATCTAGATTCATTTTTATTTTTTCTTATAGTATTTCTCCCCCCCGCCCATTTTTTTCCTATTCCAAACAAAACTTTAATGTCCTGCTTGAAATTTATTCTTAATTACTTCCACAACACACACAGGGATCATATCTATGTATGTATGTTATTTTGCAAAATAGTAGGTACAATTGGACGTATGCATTCTGTATTTATAATAGTGATAACGTTCTTTATTTGGTGAGTTTGTTTAATTTTTAAATTTGGAATAAGCCAATTGCGCAATGTTATAGAACTCCAAAAATGCATATAGCACTGTAGAATAATATCTTTGTAGGACTGTAAGGAAAAGAAAAAAGAAAAAGTTGTGTTAAAACATTTTTCAATTATCTTAAATATAATATTTTCTATCATTTTGAAAATCATCTCAAAAGATTTAATGAAATAGTTTTACTTTAATTTATTGCCCTTTTTAGAAGATATGATTAGATAATTCAATAAAATTATAGAAATTATTTTTAGGGTAAATTATGAATAAATCTTCTATTCTTCTACATTTTGATGAAATTATACAGACATTTATTATATTTTCCCAAATTTATATAAATTTTCATTTAAAATAATAAGTAAATTACATAAATGTTTCCTAAATTATTTTATAATTAGATAGAAATTAATTAATTCCTTCTATTTTTAAAACTCACACAATTTTTTGAAGTAAAATAAATTATATAATTTTTTTTCTGAATTTTACTGAAATTACTCATGCTTCTCTTTTGTTTTTGGGAAGATTTATGTAATTTAAAAAATTAAGAAAAGTATATGTTCTTTACCTTTTTTCAAAAAAATCTATAGACTTTGGGAATGATGGAAAATTTTTATAATTTTAACAAAATTCAAAGAGACATAAGCAACATTTTTAAAAACAGAGACCCAATCAATATAATTTAATAAATCTAAAGAAATTGTATAATTTATTGTTGCTAATTAATAGTAAAGATATCTTATGGACCAAAATAAAATATTAAAGCTATTTTAATTAATTTATAGTTTGTTCTTTTGTTATTTTTATTTGTATTTTTCTAGCAATGAATATGCGATTCTCACGTAAGCATGCATCAATAACTATCGTACATTTGAGTAGGATAAGGATGTATCCCTAAGAAAGTTAAACTAAGAAATTAATAAATTCAGATGCTATTTGAATTGTCAACTTCGCATGGCAAGCGTTCACCGTCAACTTTTATGAGTCAATTGGCTATTTATTTTCCGGCAAAAAACTCGGCTATTTATTTCTCGTCTGGATTTTTCTTTACTTAAATAATGATGATTTTGAAAATTCAAGAGACTTCTCATTTCAATTTATTTTTGGTCAGATGAAACTTAACTTGATTAACATGAACTAATAACTTGTAAAAAAATGTTATTGGTAAATCACATTCACTTCAATTCTCATATATAGATATATTAAAAATTATATTTTTTATGTCAATTTATTAAAAAATGTATACAGAAATGTGATTGTAAATTTTGAAATTTAAACAGAGATTTGTGATGCTGGAAAAACCTTCATAAGATGTTCCATTACTATTTAAGGGTAATGTCAATTAATTTTGTAGATAGCCTTGGGTTGTCTTTAGACCCTAACTGGTAGCATAGATGTTTGGGTCCTTATCGTTGTAGCCATAAAAAATTTACTAAGGAATGAATGTATAAATTCGTTAGTTTAGCATGTGCAGGAAATGAATAGAGATTTGTTACTGTTGATTTGGACAACTAATCTATGAATTATACCATGTAATCTCCTAAATTTTGTTCTAGCCTTTTTATTTAAAAAAAAAAAGGAATGTAAAGAAGTAAGGGTTTATAATTTACTTCATTGTTAATAATAGTAATAAAAAATAATAACAGAATAAAAATAAATTCTCATATTTTATCTAAAAAATAATATAAAGAAACAAAATTTGTTTAAATAATGATAATAAAATCATTATAGACTTTATAGAAAAAATTTTTATTTGTAATATTCCATTTTCTCTCCTTTCTTTCTTTCGTTCCTTCATACGTATCAAACGCGGTTGTATTGCATTTTCATTAAACTCGTTTGTTATATAGAGTTGAAAAGGAAGAAGATCAACAATATAATACTCAAGGAAAAACACAGAAAAATCTCAAAATATAAAAATAATTATTAGAAAGTTTTAAAATTCTAAAAAACTACACCTACGTTCTATTGGTATAAAGTCCTAAAAATGGGTATAAAAAATTTTATTGTTAAGTATAAAATTATCGAGAATGAATATAAAACATTGAAACATGATTTTATACTCAATACTAAAGTTTTTTATACTCATTTTTTAAGATTTTATACTAATGAGATTTGAGTGTAGTTTAATGTTAGAGCACTAGCTATTTTGTACTCAATAATAAAAATTTTTATACTCATTTTTCAGAATTTACATCAATGAAATTTGGGTATAATTTTTTAATATTTTGGGACTTTATAATAATTATTTTAATGTTTTGAGATTTTTCTTAAATGTTTTCTAATACTACTTAAGACATTTTAAAGACAAAAAATAACCCTTGTTTCCTTATATATTGGAAACAAAAATTAAATATCATTAAATACTAATAACAATATAATAATAAATATTATAAAAAGCAAAAATGGATTAATTAGACAAGGGATGCTCCACGAGCTCCGAAATATATAAGATTGTGCATTAAGCCTTATTATTATATTTTATATTTAAATTAAATTTAAATGATAATATACATGCTTATGAATGCCCATTCCATGCTCATTACACTGATAAGCATGGTGCTCATTATTGTGAAGGGATTTGAATTATCCATTTTTAATTTGAACGGTTTAGATTTAAAGTTTTTATTTTAATTTATTAAATAATAACTTTTTAAAAAATAAAAGTTATAAAATTATCTTTATTTTAAATTCTAAAATTAATAAAATAAAAATATAATATTAAAATAAAATTAAATGTGTACCATGCATGGTCCAGCTCAGATTGTGATGAAATGTGACGAGCACCATGTGTGGATTCACATGCTTATATATGCTTTTGAGAATTTGATCTGAGACGCCATTACCACTGGAGGTTCATGGTGGCTCTGCAAATACATATTCTGTAAAATCCTCCAAAGCCCTACGTATTCATTTTTAAGTGAATCTCTATTAGTTTCTTCTCTGCTTCTGAATTATAACAATAAGTTATATATATCTTACAGTTGCATAATCGATCAACTTCATATATATGGCTCCTTCTTCTTCTTCTTCTTCACCAGTCTGGGCTTTTGCAATTGCTTCTGCTGTCTGTGTGCTCTTGAGCTGCTTTGTTGGTGGAGCACAAGCTCAAACCACAGATCCTTCTGAAGGTATATTCTTACATCCGTGTGTGTGTGTGTGTATATATATATATATGCCTCTCTCTCTCATAATCTCACTGTGAGTCTTGTTAATTTGTTTGTAGCACTGGGATATAGAAAGTTTTTTTCTGGAAAATAAACATTCATATAGAAACAAGTCAAATAACTGTTAGAAATACTTCATAACAAAAAGAAGAAAAACTGTTAGAGATACTGATAATTTTACTTTTTTTTTTTTTATATATAGGTAATCTTTATCGTCCTTTTATTCTTTCAAGTAAAATTTAATATAATAAACTTGGATTTTGTCTGCACTTCGAGCCTAAAGTGTTTATTTCTTTTTCGGGCAAAGAAAATAGACAATCTTTTCTAAAATATTACTGGATGTATTATTTTGCAGTGTATTATCCCAATCATAGCTGAAACTTGAACACATGATAATAAATGTATAAAATTTTTAATTTTAGATATTAAAAATATAAGAATTGAAATGGAAAATACTTTTAGAGGTTATTTTATAATTCTGATAAAAAATTTAAACTTGTTTTTATAAATCCTAAATAAACAGAGATCAAGGTCTCTCTTAAATATAATTGTATTTAATTCAAATAAAAAGTTCAGATGAAAAATGAAAAATTTAGAATTAAGATAGTAAATAGTTGATTTTCTAAAAACATAAAGATGCTAAACTATCTTTTCAGTATTCGCATCCTCACCATGAAAAATGCTTTCCAAGCTCATTGGCTAATCAATTTAATTTGAGTATTAAACCCATAACGGATTAGATCTTAGTTATTTGTGTAGATTTCATGATAAGTTAGTTTACATATAAGGTTATTGGATAAAGATTCTAATTTGTAGCTTTTTAGTAATAAGTGGGTTTCCTTTTATAATACTGACTTAGTAAAAAGGGTAAGCTTTATTAATTAATTAATTAATATGAGAATTTAAAAGAGATTACTATTAGAGTCACAACTACCTCTTTCTCCTTCTCCATCATGTATGCTAAGGAGCATACAAGTTATATCTCTAAAACTCTAGGTTTTTGGATGCTGTACTGGTTATTTTAAGTAATCTTTAACGCACACACAATTAATCATTTGATTTAAGTTCTATAATCTCTCATTTTAATTCATACAGTTAGCAGGAGACCTATTTCCATTTTTTACTTTTTACTAATTAATAAATGACTTTTTTAGTCAACATATAAATTTAGATTATATATATATATATATCCTTCACTTTGAGTGTTTGTAACAATGAATTGTAAATAAACTAATATTCAATGTTGTGATGACTAGACCAGACTAACCAATTTAATTAGAAATCGGCCACTTGTCTGATTTGAAACTCATACATAATCCAATTTAATCAGAAATTAGCCACTTGTCTGATTTGGAACTCATACATAATCAGACCAAGTCTAGATTGGTAATAAATTAATAAAACCAGTCTAAACCAGTCACCTAGTTTAAATTAAACTGGTCAAAATGTAAAAACTTGACCATTAAATACGACTCCATCTATTTCCTATTATAAGACATATTTTTGGAAGATTAAATTTTTAAAATATAAGTTATTTTATGAAATCTATGTATAATTTAATATTTGTTTTCTATTTTTATCTTTTGTGAAAATATCCAAAACAGTTGTAATAAAGAAAGATTAAGAGAGATATATTTAAGATGAGTTATAATTTAATGAAGGTAATTTTAAAAAATTAGTATGATTTTTTAAAATATTAAAATTTTTAACTAATTATATATATATATATAAAAGATAGTTAAATATAATTTATAATAAAAAATAATAGAAGTAAAAGAAAAACCATCCTGAAACAGACACAGAATCGATCGTTAAAAGACAAACTGCTATAGCACATCCGCGAACCGTTGAAGCCCACCAAGCACTGTTTGGGGGCCATGGCATGTGATTTTTACATTTTCAATGTGATTTAAATTGTTAACGCCCTTCCATTATACGGGCGACCTCCTCCATCGGTTCTACTCACGCGACGTGGGACTCGTTCCCAATACCAATTTCCTTTTTTTTTAATTGATCTTTGATGATTTTTTTTCCTAAATATATTTTTTAATATAAATACATATCTTTCATTTTTGTACTTCAAATTATTTATTTAAATTTTTTAAGCTTGATTAATTTAATTTAATTTTAATATTATTATTAAAAGTACTTAATAATAAAAATATATGCCATTTTCTCTCCTCTAACTTTTTTTTAAATATTGACTCATTTTTTAGTTTATTTTTAAGCCTCTTTTTATGTGATAACATCATTATATTTTTTCTGATATCTATTATTTGTCTATGTTTTATTGGTAAACTTAATTTTTTTAATTTAGTTTTAATATGATTCTTAAAAGTTATTAATAACAAAAATCCATACTCTTTTCCTTTTTTTAACTTTTTTCTCTCTTTTCGTCAATCTTTGCTATTTTTTTATCATTTTAATCTTTATAATACCTATTAATCTCAACTGATTTGATTTCAGTTAATCCATTAAATTTTGAATCGGTGATTTGACTGACCTAATTTTCTTAATATTGCTAATATTAGTTGATTTTTTTAATAAAAGAATTAGTTAGGTATATATGTACTGTAAAAAAGAGAAAATCTTCATTTGCAAATAATGTAAAAAAAAAGTCATCTAATTATATAATTGATTAAAGGCATTTAATTATAAAGCTTAATTTCGCATTTTATCGGAGACACTTCCTTTCTTATTTTAACAATAGCAGAAATTTTAGATATAATTTTTAGAATTTTGCTATCAGCCATTTTTTATATATTTTTTTGGTTGGCATGAGCCATTTTTTATAGTTTAGCATCACACAGAAAATATAACACTGGCAAAAAAAAAAAAGCATCACCCAGATAGCTTTGCAATTTTTTGAAAATATTACACTTTTATTAAAATGCAGACAACATAATTCTTAAAAGTTTAGTCTTATTCCTATATTTTGTCATTCAACCAATGAATGTTTAAAAACCAAGAAAAAAAAAGATGAACAAAAAAAGGGCCTTCAATAATTAATAAGTAGCTCGTTGCTCCACTTTTTAATCTTCCGTTTTCAACAATTTTAAAGAAAAAATTTCTCCCATTTATTTACTCTCTTATCTCATTTTTTTTCAACTGAGTTAGTCCCCAATGGCATAATAATTTTTAATATTTATTATTACTATAAAACAACATGTATATTATCAATTATTTTTTATATTATTTTGTAAGGTTAAATTATACATAATTCTTTTGAACTTTGAACTATGTATAAATAATTTTCGTGACCTTCAAAACTTGACACAGTCTTTTTTATTAGCCTGTTATTTTATTAATAAAATATAAAATGTCAGTGAATTTATCTTGATGTTATTGAAGTTTAAAGAAAATCAATGCATATAATTGAAAGTTTAAGAAAATTATTTATACAAACAATAAAGTTTAGAAAAACTCCCATTGGTAAAAGAACAGGCTAATTAATGATATTATCCACGAAAATTTGAAAATTTACAGAAGTTTATTGTTAACTTTTTTTTTTCTTTTGGTTAGAAAAGTTTACTGTTAACTTTTGAAGGGCAAGGAAATCATCTACACATTTATAAACAACTTGGCCATTTCATAATAAATTATTAAAAACAAGGCAACTATACTTTTTATTTCTTTTTATTAAAAATATAAAATACTTTACGTTTATAAATAACTTTTTTTTTAACTATATCTTCTTTTTCCGGAAAAATTACATAATATCGGCCATGTTTGTGTTCTTTATGTTTGTTTTTATCTTCATCTCATCTTATTCCTCTCTCCAACGGCTTGTTAGTTAATAGTTAACAGTTAATTTGTTGGATTCGATTTTCTTTTCATGGTGTTCATCGGAAGAATGAAAAACTTAATCGGAAATTCTATCGCATCTTATGAAATTTTTTCAAAATTCGAACATGCAGCGAGAACTTTGAATTCGATCTTCAACAGATGGGGTAAATCGGCATCATCAAATGAATGGAATATAAGCGGTGAGCTATGCAGCGGACTAGCCAACAACAGCACTACTAAGATTGACGACAGAAATCCATTTATCAAATGCGATTGTTCCATTGGCACTACTTGCCACATTACTGCACTGTATAGGCTCTTTCTTCTTTTAACTTGATACTGTTCTGTTACTTTTCTTATTTCTAAACTATTCCCACTTGTTTCTGGTTTTTTAATGGCAGGAGGGTTTATTCATTGGATGTTACTGGGGAAATCCCGGAAGAGCTATGGACTCTGACTTACCTCACCAATTTGTATGCTTTTTGTTTCCTCATCAATTTTCCAAGTTGGCTTTTACCGAAATTTCTGGTTAATTCCCGTCTCTTAGTTTGCTAAAGTTTCCTAAACCTGCAATCAGGAACCTTGCCCAGAACTACCTTACGGGTTCTATTTCTCCAGCCATTGGAAATCTAACTCGCATGCAGTACTTGTAAGGCCAATTGATTAGAAGTTATAATGCTTCTCGTGCCTATGGATTCTCTCATGTTCTGTAGGGAAAAAACGGTCATTTTGAGAAAATTTATATTGTTCAGCTGGTTTGGGTAGTTCTAATATGTTAATAATATTTTTGGTTATTTTAAATGAAAGAAAAAAATTCAAACCTTTCATATTGATATGATGGTAAAGATCTATCCAAAATGAATCATTTTTCCTTCTTAAATAAGAATTTGGAATTGCTTGTTGTACTTTATGATACACACTCATGAACTAACACTTTAATGTAAATTTATCGTAATTAGGAGCTTGGGCATCAATTCTTTATCAGGGGAGCTTCCAAAGGAGTTGGGAAATCTAACCGAGTTAAGATCAGTGTACGTTATCCACTTCCCCTAATAGCAATTTCTGTTTTTCCTTTTTCTTTTTTTTATATTTTAAAATTTTTTTGGTCTCAGTGGTGTACGTAGCAACTTTATGTTTTTGTTTTTCCATAGATTCTGATTGCGTTATATTATTCAGAAGTAATATTTGTTTTCTTTTCCTTATCCTTTCAAATAGGTTTTGTTAATAACTGAATGGATAATGAAGGACATTAAATAACCATGTAGCTTAATTAAATAACATTCTGTTTTATAAGAATTAGATTTTTGTGAGAAATGTATCCTGATGATACTATCCAGGTGCCAATTAATTATTGTTAATTATGCAGGGGTCTAGGATCAAACAACTTCTCAGGTTCTATCCCATCTGAGCTAGGGAAACTGGTGAAATTGGAACAACTGTAAGTCTCACTGCGGTCTGTGCTTCTATAGTTTTTGTTATGAGCAAATTGAAAGAGTCTCACTTTGGAAGTAAGTGATTCTATTTCTAATGTCGAGCTTATAAGAACACATTGTTTCAACTCCATAAATTTTAATCTTTAATTTATGTTGAATTATTTTATAGAATATATCTGGCCACATGCTGGCTAGTATGTTGCTTGCAATTTTCCAGAAATACTAATGATCAAAGAATTAATGTCTGAGACTGGTAGGTTATAGCAAAACTAATTGACAAACAATTTGCATTACATCTTGCCTCTCAAATATTTACTTGTCTTGTTACCTCTTATAAAAAATAATGAGTCCTTTCTTCCCATGCTTAGAATTTATGTACTACATTTCAAATGTATTTGATGGTAGTATATATGTAACAGATCGGTAATTTATTACTGGCAACACTCCTGTCAATCCCGTTTTGTGTCTTTCTTGTTAAAACAGTGTGCTGAGGCCTCTTATATGCCTAAAAGTTAAATTCTTGAGTTGGTTCTGGATTATGTCAACTATTAAGTCTTTTTATTTAAAAATTGCAATATAATATGAATTTATTGATCTTTGTATGATCAGAAGATGATATAAATTTCAATGAACATTTTTATGCAGCTACTTAGATAGTTCGGGACTTAGTGGCCAGATTCCTCCCACTTTTGCTAATCTTAAAAACCTGGGGACAGTGTAAGATATTGCTACTTTTTCTTATCTCTTACATGATAATAATAATAGCAATGATGAAATAAAAGGTTTTTCAACTTGTCCAGATGGGCTTCAGACATGGAACTCACAGGCAGAATACCTGACTTGATAGGAAATTGGTCTAAGCTAAAGTCTTGTAAGACGTTATTGGTACCCATTTGTGTTTAAAATAAGATTAAGAAGTTGAATTTTTCATGCATTTGGAACTGGAATGGGAAGTTTTGAATTGACTGTTTGATATTTGTCATAAGCTTTGAGCTTGTCTAGCTACTCTGCAAGTATTTTAGCCTTTTTTTTTTTCTAATTTGTTCAGCTTTAAGTTCATTGGATTTGGTCGGAAGAAGGGGCATGAAGTCCTTTGACTGTGCTTTATTTCAAGGAATGTAATGACTTTGGCCAGAATGAAATGCCGGAGGTTTTAGTCAGAAGTTTCTATTGTTTCTTCTTTGGAGATAATTAGTTTACAGTCCCCTGGTCAGTTTCCTAGTGGATTTACAATGGGGTTGGAAAGTTCCTTTGAACTAACAAGTCTTCAGTATTAAATATGGTTTTGGGAGGATTACTGTGTTATTGTACTGTTTTCTTTTCTCATCATTGAATTCCTTTTCCATTTAAAAAAGGTAGTTAAATCTTTTCTTAAAAAGTTCTGTCAGATGTGAAATATGAATACTTGTTTTGGTGCTTGTATATTCTGTTCCGGAAGTGTGTACTCATTGAGCAGAATTGCTGCATGTTCTGATAGGAGGTTTCAGGGTAATTCTTTTGGAGGCCCAATTCCATCATCATTTAGCAATCTGACTTCTCTTACGGAGTTGTAAGTGCCATGACTATTTACTTGCGTGCATTGTGCAGATTGATATGAGCTGACCGTATAATGCATATCTCAAATGTAGGAGAATAAGCGAAATACATAATGGGAGCTCCTCGCTGGCATTTATAAGGAATATGAAGTCTTTGAATATCTTGTAAGTTGTACAATAATTTAGAGTCAGCCTGCTACTTACATTTTGTTTCTTTCTACAACGTAGTATAACAATTTGGTTACAAATCTTGCAGGGTACTGAGGAATAACAATATTTCTGATTCAATTCCGTCCAATATTGGTGAATTTCGAAATTTGACCCAGCTGTGAGTATTATCTGCTGATGTAACTCTTCAGATACATATAAGCTATCCATATAATTAAATTTGTGTTAGAGATACAGGCTGGTTAGTATTAGCTGTTAGCCTTGTTGTCCTTGAAATCAGAAGATTAAATTACCTTATTTTGAGGGATTCCCTAACCCTTAATTTTTTCAACTTATTTTATCAAAATGAACTGGCCACACATAGTGGAATAAAGCTAATGTTATTGTTATTTGTCAAAATGAAATGTTTATCAAGCTGAGTGATTTGTGATTAGAAGTCAATGTCTTTGCTGGTTCACTGAGTTTCTTAAATAACTTTCCAAAATCCATTTCTCTTTTATTCTCGAGTTGTGTTTGTGTTCCAAATCCAGATGATTCTATATGCATGCTGGACCATGCAGGGATTTGAGCTTCAATAACATCACGGGACAGATTCCGGGATCACTTTTCAATCTGAGTTCACTATCATCCTTGTAATATATATATGCCATGCCTAAGTAATTAAATTATGGATTTCCTGGTGTGCTTTCATAATTGGATTAAAGCATGATTTGTTTTTCTCCAATTTCAGGTTTCTTGGAAATAACAAACTCAGTGGTACTATACCTACCCAGATAAGCCAGTCTTTTCGCTATATGTGAGTATTCTTGACATATTTAGACTCTGCTGCATCATAGTGCATTAAGAATGGAGTATAATATGTATAACATATGTAGTATATATATGTCTGTGTGTATCAGCATTAATATTGTTATATATGCTTAACAAATCTTATATATCAATTGAATTTTACAAATTCTAACACTACTACTTTTTTCAAATTTAGAGTGTGGCTGTATATCTTCCTACGCATCCACATTGTAATGTGCTAATTCTGTATCTATCTATCTATCTATCTATCTGTAAGATTAATGTCTACAGGTTCATTACGATGGTGCTTCGGAAATATAAGTTGGTCAAATCTTGTGAATTTTATACTTAAGCTTTTGGTGCTACACTGATTCTAGTTATTAAAAGCTTAATTATTTGTGGATAGATACAGGACTTGATGGTTTGGGTGTTTGACACTCAACTATCAGGACACCAATTTGATCCACCATTCAGTACAGACAGAAAAGTTTAATTATTCGATGTATTGTCTGTCATCTATATCGTATTTACTTAACCAACCTGAATGAATGCTTACAGAGACTTGTCCTACAACAATCTATCAGGGAGCCTCCCTTCTTGGGTAAACCAACCAAATTTACAACTGTAAGTTGTTTTGCATTATTATTATTATTCTTACACCACTTATTTGTCATTTTTTGTGAGTTTAAAAGTTCCTTGCTTTACTTTAATGGGCAAGCCCTCTTTGTATCTTAAAATATGAAATTCTTTTTGTACAAATCATATTTTCTGTAGATTTCATGTATTTATTCTTTGAAAGGATAACAATAAATGTGAGAACTCTTAGAGGTGAGACAAAAGACTTTCTTGTAAGAATAGGTCTATATCAAGGACCATCCTTGAGTACCTTTCATATAACCTTAATTGAGGAATCATGCAAGAGAAAAAGTTAGCTCTAAACTTGAGCTATGGAAATAAACAATGAAATCAAAGGGTTTTTTCTTGAGTAGGAGGAAGACGGAATACATGCACTCAAATTTAACAAAAAGCAAGTTAGAAATGATTAAAGGTAAAAATTGGAGAATAGATGATACCACAAGTGTCAAAATTTAGATATCTAGGATTGGTATTACAAAGTAATGATGCAATTGATGGAGATGTTATGCATAGCATACAAGCTACCAAGTTTAAAGGGAAGTTATGTTGAGCTACTTTAAAACCAGCTATATTATATGGTAGTAAATGTTGGATATTGAAAGGACAATAAGAGCAAATAATGGAGATAGCAGAGAGGAGAATATTAAGGTGGATGAGTGGCCATATAAGAAAGGACAAGATTCATAATAATTGTATACGGGGAAAAGTTAATGTAGCATTTATTAAGGAGAAAATGGTAAAAAATTATTTAAAGTGGTTTAAACATATACAAATAAGTTTGCTAGAGGAGCCAATGAAAAGAGTTAATTAAATGTGTTTTAGTCCTGTAAAAAGCTGAAAAGATAGATTAAGAACGACATTTAAGGAAGATATAAAGTAGAATCTCTTGGTACATGATATAGCTAAAAAGCTGGTTTTTTATATAGCTCAATAATATCTTGTGATGCATATAACCGACTTCACCAAATAGGACAAGGCTGATGTTGTATTCTTTGAAAGTTCATTATATATATATATATATATATTGAAGAAAAACATGAGAGAGAAGAAGAAGAAGAAGAAGTACATAACACAACATCTATATAGAGGGAGACAAAGGTTTGCCCCTCATGATATTGAATAATGCAATAGTAAAAAGCAAAATGAATGACCCAGATTCTGTATACTTCAATGGCTGCTAAATAAGGACAATATACATTTGAAAATAAAGCAAGAACTAAAAATAAAATATAACACAGTAAACTATAGGAAAATAGTGTCACTATAGTAGGATGCAACTTTTTAACATGTGGTGTGTATCATATTTATTTATTTATCAATTTGTGATGATGATGGAGATTTAGATAGTATGGGATGATGATGGGGATTTAGATAGTATGGGATGCCAATGTCCTATATTGAATAGTGCGGGAAGTTCTATGGGGTATCTAAGTAGGTTGAATCTTCCATCTCAATAGCTAGCTTTTGAGAGAAGGTTCCTCACCCACTTGAAAGCCCATCAATTGGTATCAAAGTTGATGATTGATGGTTTCGAAGAGGATTACCTTTGGAGTCTTCTAATTGGTAGGGGGTTCTAACCAACAAATTGACTAAAGTTACCAAGTAAAGTGTCGTAAAGTGTAATTATCCATCAGATAACTTACTAATTGATGTAGCTGCAGTATTATTAGCCAAATAAAAAGGAAAAATTAGTAGAAGCCTCTTCAATGAAGGATGGAAGAGGAAATTAACAGTAAAACTGAACTAATCTTCCCTATAAAAGCTATACAGTAACTAAAGAAAGATGAAAATAGCAAATATGGCTCCTCATGTTCGAGAGGTCAGGGCTTTCCCAACCAACTTATCCCAATGCTTGCTTACGTCATTCTAGGGCATGCTACCCTTGATAACAGTCACTTAGAATTAGTTAATGGAGAGTTAACAATGTTACCAGTGGATCCTCCTTTTGCTTTCTTGTTCTCTTCACCCTCTTGGCTCTCTTTAGGCCTTCCTCTTTTATAAACTCAGCCCATCCATCTACTAGGTTCATCATCTCCCTCCTCTATAAATTGCACCTTGTACTCAAGGTGAAAATCTGGAAATTGTGTGGCCAACACTGTGGTATCCTCTCAAGTATTCTCACACTTTGGAAGGTTTTTCGATTTGACCAAAACATGCTTACTACCATCAATCATCTTCCTTACCTTAATAACATCTTCTAGTTGAACATGCAATTCATACTCTGCTGACAAGAAATCTAGTAATGGCCATGGTTCTATAGAAGGCAGCAAAGATTCCTTCAACTGTGGAACATAAAAAACAAGGTGGATTCAAGCGGTGGCATGCAACTTGAGCGTATAAATGACTTTACCTATTTTCTCTAGCACTTCATAGGGTTCATAAAAACGAGGAGAAAGCTTTTCATGCCGTCTTTTGGCAAGATTCTTCAGTTTGTAGGGCTGCACCTTGAGATAAACTTGATCTCCTACTTAGAATTCCACCTCTCTCTGTCGTTTATCCACTTGCTCCTTCATTCGAGCTTGTGCTAATTCAAGATGCTGCTTGAGGAGTGCCAAAATGTGGTTTCGTTCTTCCATTTGTGCATTCACTTCTTCCTCTAATGACTTGTCATCCTTCCACTTGAACAAGGAAGGTGGATCATGGTGATATACTGCGTTGAAGGAAGTCATCCCTTGTAGGAGGTATTGAACCAGTATTCCGCCCAACGAAGCATCTTCACCCACGTCTTAAGCATTTCACCAACAAAACATCTCAAGTAGGTTTCCAAACTTCTATTAACTACTTCTGTTTGTCCATCCATTTGAGGATGATAGCTGGAATTGTATTTTAGAGTAGTTCCCAACATAGTAAACGGCTCTTTCCAAAATTGACTTATGAAAACTCGATCTCTGTAAGAAACTATTGTCTTAGGGAAGCCATGCAACTTAATAACCTCTTGTATGAATCTTTTAGCAACCTCCTTTGCTGTAAAAGGATGGGCAAGAGGCACAAAATGAGCATATTTTAATAGCATATCAACAACCACTATTACCGTGTCGAATTTATTAGATTTTCGCAGTCCAACTATGAAATTTATACTCACATCTTCCCAAATTTGAGTGGGAATTGGTAGCGACTTACTCTTCAATGTAACCAGATTTCCACATAAATAGGTGCAGTATCCTGATATTGATTTTCGGCCTTCAACATTTGCAGCCCAATCAGCATCTGTGTAAACTTCTATAAGGGAGTTTGTATTCTTCTTGAAGAATAACCCTCTGCCAGGTGTTCCCTTCAAGTACTTCAGAATCCGATACAAGCCTTTCATGTGTTTCTCTCTAAGTGAACTCATGTATCTACTAGCTACACTCACTGCAAAGGTAATGTCAGGCCTTGTGTGGCACAAATAGATCAGTTTCCCTACAAGTCTCTAATAGCACCCTTGTCAACAAGTTTACCATCCTTTCCATCCCTTCTAACTTCGATTGGAGATTCACATGGCTTGCACCCAAGCACCTTGGTTTCTTTTAACAAATCAAGGGTGTACTTTCTCTGAGAGAGATGAATTCCATTCTTTGATCTAGTTATTTCCATCCCAAGAAAGTACTTCATCTTGCTAAGGTCCTTAACTTCGAATTCCTTAGCAAGTGCAGCCTTCATTTTGTCTAATTCCTCCAAATCATCACCAGTAAGAATAATATCATCAACATAGACCATGAGGATAGCTTTCTTACCTCCATTATGTTTAAAGAGCATAGTGTGATAAGATAGGCCCTGTTTGTACCCTTTTTTCAGAACTTTGGAGAATCTATCAAACTAGGCCTTTGGGGATTGTTTTAAGCCATACAAAGATTTTTTTTAACTTGCATACTTTGTTACCCTTTCCTTCATTGAAACCCGGACGCAGGGTCATATATACTTCCTCTTTTAATTCTCCATTGAGGAAAGCATTCTTGATATCTAGTTGCTAGAGGGGCCAATCATAATTTGCTGCTAATGATAATATCACTCTAATGGTGTTTAGTTTAGCAGCTGGACCAAATGTCTCCTTATAGTCCACACCATAGGTTTGTGTAAAACCCTTTGCCACTAACCATGCTTTATATCTATCGATTTGTCCATTAGAATGATATTTGACAGTAAATACCCAGTTACACCCTACTAGTCTTTTCCCTTTTGGAAGATCAGCAATGTCCCATGTTTCATTCTTTTCCAAAGCTTTACTTTCCTTCATGGCAGCAGCTCTCCACTCTGGAATACTAAGTGTACGTTTCGGAGTTTTATTTTGGATGGAATGGAATGGAGTGAGATGGCTAATGAACCTTGACCATTGTTTGGAAGAATTTTTTTATAAAGGAGTGGGATGGCAAGTGATGGTTTCCCAAGCCATCCTTAGCCATCGTAAACTTAGTTTTTTTTGTCCTCCCAAATTGAGGGGGTCAAGGATGGAATGACTTAAGGTTAATATTATACTTACAAAATTATCCTTATATAAACATATATAACACCTCTCACTCTCCTCTCGATTCCACATTATTCTCTCTCATCTCACTCTCTCCATTACATCATACTTGTTTCTTATTCTTGATACTATGTTGAATTTTTTTCTGATATCTATTTTATGCATGATATCATTTCTCTTTTCAACCCAAGTTGCTTCATCATTTAATTAATGTGTGTTTAAAAATTTATTTAATAGCTTTTTTTTTCTGAGACAAATATTTGATTATAACTTAAAAACAAACTTATTTTTTCTTAAATTAACAGTTACTAATTCTTTAATTAAAATTAATTCATAAGGGTAATATTGGAATAAAAATGTTATAATTCATTTCATTCCATCCATTTTATATTAACTCTTAAACAATGGTCAAACAAAACTGTTCCTTTCACTCCACTCCATTCCATCATAAACTCTCAAACGTACCCTAAGAGCTTTCTATATATTCTTAGGAACTGTCACTTTGTCAACTTCAATAATGAAAGCATGATATTGAGTTGAAAGTGCCTTATAGGAAACAAAGTTCTGTATGAGATACTTTGTACAAGCTCTAGGTTTTTTTCGGAGTGCAATAGGTAAGTCAAAATCACTTAAGTCTGTTACCTGGTCATTTTTGTCCACTTCCTTCTTAGTTTCAGCAGGTGTTGTAGGCTCCATATTAATTTCAGGCTCCCTTACAGGTTCTAAAACTGGTTGTGGTTCAGGAGGAACAAGAACTTCACTACCTTGCTTTCTCTTCCGTGAATAGATTCGTAATTCTTTCTCGTGTGGTTTTGTGACTCTGTTTTCGCCTTCTCCCCCCGAATTAGAGTTCTCTTCAGGTTATGGCATAGGAGTATTAGGGACCAAAGGTTCAGGGATCAAAAAATCAGAATTGACAAAGAAACTAGGTTCAAGAAACTGAAATTCTCTCTAACTCTCTCTCTGAATTTTTGTTTTTTGGAAAAAAGGAATATGTTCAGCAAAAGTAACATCCCGTGTGACAAAGAGACGTTTGGAAATGGGATCATAACACTTAATAGCCCTTTTGGTATGAAGAATAGCCCAAGAAAATGCACTTGACAGCTCTAGGATCAAGCTTAGTTTGATTGTGAATATGACCAAAAGCAGAAAACCCAAAGACTCTTAATGGGAGATGAGTTTCAAGATGAGATATTTGATGAACTTCACGAAGTTTGTCAAGAGGTGATAGAAAAGAGAGAACCTTACTTGGCATTCGTTTTATTAGCTAGGTAGCAGTAAGAATGACATCCCCCCAGAAAAATTTTGGAACATTACATGTAAACATAAGAGCCCTAGCTACCTCAAGGAAATGTCTATTTTTCCTTTCAGCAATCCCATTTTGTTAGGGTGTGTGAACACAAGTGCTTTTGTGTACAATGCCATGACTCAAGAGGAAATTTTTTACCCTCCATTTGGATGAGAGGAAAATAGAGGGAAACGGAAAATTTGGGGAGAAAACAAGAAAGAATCTAGACATCTCCTTGTCTAGATTTCTTCTTATTTTTCCTCATAATATTCCTCTCCTCCTATTTTCTCCTTATTCCAAACAAAGCCTTAGGGTGGTGTTGAAATATTTGGTGCCATTATCCATGTGAAAGACTTTAATGCTTGTTTGAAACTGGTTTTGAATCATGGTACAAAAATCAATGAATACTGATGTTGCTTCAGATTTTTCCTTGAGTAAATAAACCCAGCACAAACGGGTATGATCATCAATAAACGTAATGAACCATTTAGTGTGAGTACGATTGGGTGTTTGAGAGGGACCCCAAAGATCACTGTGAATAATAGAAAAGGGTGCGGTAGATTTGTACTCAGAGCGTTTAAATGATAAATGTTGATGCTTAGCAAGCTCACACTCAACACATGAAAGATCAGGAATTTTGTTAGGACAAATTTGGGGAAACATACGATTCATATATTGAAAATTGGGATGGCCCATCCTCCGATGCCATAGCATGAGATCATCATTCTTAGAGGAGGAAGAGGCTTTATTACATAGGATTCTAGAAAGCAAACTACTCACGACAGATTCGTCAAGGTAGTAAAGGCCATTGTGCTCCCTAGCACTGCCAATCATTTTTCCTGATAAGAGATCCTGAAAAAGACAATAATGCGGGTAAAAAAGAGCACTACAGTTTGCTTGTTCAGTCAATTGACTAATAGACAGTAAGTTGCACGCTAATCGAGGCACATGAAGTACAGAATGCAATTTGATAAGGTCAGTAACACTTATACTGCCCTTTCTTGCTATAACGGATAGTGTGCCTTCTGCCACCTGGATTTTCTCATTACCAGCACAAGGAAAATAAGTAAAAAGCTTTGAGCCCCCAATCATATGGTTGGAGGCTCCGAAATCCACAATTTAGTTTGTAGCCTTTAAAGAAGCAGTAAAGCAATTACCTTTGTGGGCAGCAGAGGCAGTATGCTTTTGCTGTCCGGGACTTTGCAAGGCAGTCAACGTCTTGAGAATTTTCCCAAGTTGATCATTAGAAAGCTCCGACCGAGGCTATTGAATCTCCTCCTGCGTCTCCATGGGTGACTCATTATGGGCGTGGTATCCACGACTCATGCCTTTTCTTGGTTTCCAGTCAGCGGGTTTGCCAGGGATATCCCAACATGTATCTTTGGTATGCCCATTTTTCTTGCAATGCTCACACACCAACTTTGATCGTTGACCTTTTTGACTCAAGTCAACAAAGCGTCCAGCAAGGGCAGAAGGCTAAGGAGAAGATGCCACTTCATCCTTCAACATCACCTTTCGTCTAGAGGCTTCACGCCTCACCTTAGAAAAAACTTCTCGGGTTGGGGGCAACGGAGACCTACTGAGAATTCTGCTGCGAACATCATCAAGGTTCTTATCAAGGCCAGCAAGGAATTGGAAAACTCTTTCTTTCTGAACTCGTTGCTTGAACCTTGCAGCATCTGTGGTACATGACCACTCCTCATCATTATTGAGATCAAGTTCCTGCCATAATGCAACAATTTCAAGCCAATAGTCTGTCACATCCCGACCACCTTGTTTGAGTTGCCAGAGTTTTGTTTTGATTTCGTAAATTTGCGACACATCCTCACCATCAGAGTATGAATCTCGAACTGCTTCCCAATCTCACAGGAAGAAGAGAGAAACATGAAGCTCTTCTTAATGGTAGGTATCATGGCATTTACAAGCCATGAAGAGACGAGGTGATTATCGGCCTCCCATTGCTTTTTGGCGGTAACGTCGGACGCAGCTGGGGCCTTCGAATCGTCAGCAAGCAGCCCAAGTTTCCCACGGCCTCCAATGGCAAGTTTCATAGCTTGGGCCCATTCTCTGTAATTCTTCCCATTTAGAATCTCCGTCACAATCAGAACCGAGGAACTCTCGAAACCAAAGGTCGACCCAGGGGGACCTCCGGCTTGCGAGTTCGGCGTCGAGGACCCTTCGTTGCCAGTCATCGATGATGGACGAGAGGCACTGCACGGGTTCGACGTGGGACTGTCGTCTTCAGAATTGTTGCTCAAGTCCGATTCATGTGGCTTTGATACGATGTGTATTTGAGCACACTTTAATCATATTCATTATTGTTCAAGGGGGGAAAAATATATACACAGAGCCGAGAGCCGAGAGCCGAGAGCCGAGAGCCGAGAGACCATTCTGGCTAAAAATTAGGAAAAAATCAGGAAAAAATAAAAACTAAGGCCTTGTTTGTAAGTGTTTTTAAAATAATTTTTTTTAAAATAGAAAAATAAAAGAATTGGAAAACTTATTTTTTATAAAATATTTTGAAAAATAGAAAAATAAAAAAATAGAAAACTCATAACATCTTTAAGATATTTTATAGTTTTTATTCTGAAAAACATAAGAAAAAGTGAAAAATACCCATCTCATTAATGATAAAGTTATAAATTTTGAATAACTCATCTAACATTTACTAGTTATAATTTTGAGAACAGTTATTCAGACAAATTTTTTTATTTTCTTATTTTCAAAACTTAGTTCTCACTAATAATTTTACAAAACTATTTTGAAAATAATAAAATAGAAAACTATTTTAAAAATAATAAAATAGAAAATATTGTCAAACAAGTCTAATTAATCCTAGATGCAATCTGATCCTATTCCTAGAAAACAGAGATATTTACAATCAGAAAATAATCCAGCTAATGAAAGAAAATAACTATATGATCCTAGCAACATAACAAAATAAAATCAATGTTATGAAAAGATTATTAAGGCTTTATTATGTTATAAAAAAAACTATTAAGGCTGTTATTGCTGTTGTTGTACAGTAAAATCATTCATGTCCTTTTATGTTAAAGCAGATTAAAGTGAGTTTATGCTTTCATGTCATCGTTGAAAAATACCTTAAGTGAGGTTTAGCTCTTTATAAGTTATATAAATTAATACCTTTTTAACATTTACTTGCGCTCTCTCTCTCTATATATATATATTATGGTGAAACTAACAGTGATTGTTATGGGTTAATGTGCAGCAATTTGGTTGCTAACAACTTGACAATAGACGGTTCAAATAGCAGGTGATTATTATGCTTTTTTTTTTTTTGATGATGACAATGACGGTGATGACAATAACAATATTACTACTATATATAAATATACACTATTTTCCCTGTTGAAACTTACTGGATATCACTTTTCTTTGTGCACAATAATGTGACTCTTGATCTTATTTCGGTCCATTTATTGGCTGTTGTCAATTAAGAGTTATAGGCTGGTTGCATGTTATTTTGAAGATTTTAACAATCTTGTCTATCATTTGAAACATTTATTCTTCAAGCATAAAACCCGTATCCTATTTGCCATTGCTCAGAGCCATGGTTTACTCATAGTTCTTAATAACTGTGTCATTGTAGTTGACTTTGGTGGCTTTATACATAATTTTCGATACTCAGAACCTGACTTCGAATGATATCGTAGCATATCATGTACTTGTGTGATATTATAGTTGCTTTATTCCCTCGTTGGATAGGCTGTATGTTTTGTGGCCATAAATAGAAGTGAATGTGCGGCAAGAATTAGTTGAAGGAAATATGTTGTATTTAGTTGTTAGTTTTTATCTGGTCAAATGCAAGTCCTGGTTGTGCATAATATATAAGCTTGTTAGAGATATTATTAAAAAATAATTGTGCTTTCTCCCTAAAAGCTTTAAAGTTTGGACACATTGGTTCTTGACATGAACTAGAGTCTTCATAACCAAATGATCATGAGTTCAATCCTTGTTGCCTCCATTTTCTTAATTAAATAGTTTTAGAATAAGGTATGGTGTGCTTGTGTTTGGTCCTTGTTTGTCCAATGGGCCTTTCATGTTAGGGGTTGTGATGAAGAAATCGTTCCTAGGGTATCTCCATTAGACCTGAACTTTTAGGATGAGCTGGCTCTTGACTAGGAGATCTATAGATCGAAAGAGAATGAAAAAGTGATTTCATAGATAAAAATGATTCTCATGCCCCTACTTTAAAAGGGTAATAGAAAAATATAGACATTGTTGAGTAATAATAACAAGGATATAATAAACATTATAAGAAAATTACTTTCGCCTTTAACATTTCCTCACCACACCAAAGAGGTCCTTAAAGAGCTTCTTTTCATTAAATGAGTTTAAAGTTAATTCCTTAATTTGTGCATACTTCTACTACTGCTACTCATAGATAATTTAAAGTTACATGCACTTTTCTTGTTTGATGAATACTCTTTTCCCTTGCAGTGGTCTTCCTTCTGGACTCGACTGTTTGCAGAAAAATTTTCCCTGTAATCGTGGTATCGGAAGATGTAAGTACCTTTAAGGTTTAGTCTGCCATGGCAGGAATTAAACCTGTGAATAGTATCATCGAGATTCTCAAGTGTAAACAAAAAATTTTTACCTTTGAAACTCCGAGACAAATCTAAATTTTATATTTTTCCTCAATTGACATGAAACCTCTGCATATATCTTTTTAAAGTTTTCCATTTATCCAAATTGCATGCATGGTATGACATTTTTATCCCATCAATATTTGAAAGTTTTATGGAAAATGATACAATCAATTAGAATCACATGAAACCAATTGGTGTGAGGAAGAGTCATTTGTGAGTTTAATCTTTTTTCACTGTCAAGAGCTGCAAAGAATTTAGGCAAGTCTTTTAGATTAAGAACAGGTTTATTTGCAGTGCACTCAAAGTAAAGGTAAGTGTCTCTGTTTGTCCATTGTATTAGTATAAAATAGAGGTGGAGGAATTAATTATAAGTACACACCAACACCATCTTTGAGTCTTTGTGGTCATTTCTTCTCATATTTTTCTCAGCATTCATTTTACCATATCATTCTGTGGAATACTTGAGCTTCAAAGCTGCTCTGTTTTCATCTTATTTTGGGAAAAAAGGGTGAGACAGAATAAAAGGGTGCTGGACGCCCCAAATTTGGCTAGTAAATCCCACAAAATTCGGACTCTAAAAACAGAAACTTGTTTCGAAAAATAATGAAGCCCAAAAAAAAGGTCAGCTTGGAAAAATACAACAACAACAACAATAACATTAGTCTTACTCTTATCCCACTAAATGAGGTTCGACTACATAAATCATCCAGTGCCATTTGATTCTATAAAAAACAATCTCTTCAAATAAATCATTTATCAAGAGATCCTACCTTATAACCTCTTTCAATGTTCTTCTTGGCTTTCCTTGATACCTTCTTATAGGGTTAAAGATCATCTGATCAACTCTCTTCATTAGCTCCATTGGTACTCTTCTCTGTACAAGTCCAAACCACATTAAATGGTTTTCTATCATTTTCTCCTTGATAGATGCTACTCCAACTTTACCTCATATACAATCATTATATATTTTATCCATTCTTATATGATCACACATCCATCTTAATATTCTTATATCTACTACTTCCATTTTATGCTTTTATTGTCCCTTTAAAACCCAACATTTACTACTATATACCATTACAATAGCAGTTTGATAAAATTTCCTTTTAAACTTGATAGTACCTTGCGGTCACAAATGACTCATAAAGCTTTCCTTCACTTTAATCATTCAGTTTGTATCTTATAGATATCATTCCCATCAATCTCATTATCATTCTGTAAAATTGATCCCAAATATCTGAACTGTGACACTTGTGATATGGTTTGCTCTCCAATTTTTACTTCCAAATCATTTTTTACTTGCCTCTTGTTAAATTTCGAATGCATATATTCTGTCTTACTCCTACTCAAGCGGAAACCTTTTGATTCCAACTTGTGTCACCATAGCTCAAGTTTAGAGTTGATCTCTTCTTTTGAATCATCAACTAAGACTATATTATCTGCAAAGAACATGCACTTCAGAAAATAAATGAAACCAAAAAATAAAATAAAATAAAATAAAACTTTGCCTACAATATAATGCCACTTAAGGAATTGAATTAACTACTTTCTTGCTACCCGAAAAAAAAAAACTACTTTTTTGATTTATTCAAATAGCCCTCTTAAATGTTTCTATTGCAGATTATAACTTTGCAGTCAAGTGTGGCGGTCCTCCAATTACAGCATCTGATGGAACTAAATATGAAAGTGATCGTGAGACAGTCGGTCCTCCTACTTATTTTGTTACTGATACAAGAAGATGGGCAATTAGCAATGTTGGCTTATTTACGGGGTCACACAATCCTCAATACAATAGTTCTGTGTCTAATCAGTTCACTGGTACTATGGACTCAGAGCTCTTCCAGACAGCACGGCTCTCTGCTTCTTCATTAAGGTATTTTGGTCTGGGACTGGAAAATGGAGATTACAACATTACCCTCCATTTTGCAGAAACATCTATTCTAGATAGTACAAATACGTGGAGAAGTCTTGGAAGACGGGTCTTTGATATATATATCCAGGTATATATGATTTTATCTTAAGGCATTGGTAGATATTATAATTGTAATAGTCTAAATGGGAGTCACTAACTTTCTTAGTGAAGCACCCTATCTGTCTATCTATAGATTAGGTCAATTAAAAGGGTTAGTATATGTAGCACAACTCCAGCCCACTAATCATCAGCTGACTTGTTTTAGCCTACATGTTACATTCAAACTATTCTTACAATAACTGTGTTAGCTGGATACCCATAATTGGACTGATTTCCTCGTCTTGAACTTTTTGAGATGAGTGACAATTCAACATCATGTATAAGCAACGTATATACTTGAATAATATTAGGAGGAGGTTGAGCAAATCTACAATAAGATAATTTAGAAATGTAATTTATTCATTTTGCCTGTCAATATTTATAATATTCAAACACAAAATTAGAAAAATTATAATGTTTCATTTAAAACTTTACTTAGCTAACTCATTGCAAATCTAATAAACAAAATGTGTAAGAAATATCATTGGCTTTCACAAAACAGCCTAAGTTTTTGTATTGAAATGGTCCACAGCATGATGCATGACATTTTTCTTTCCAAAGCCACTGTGTACTTGAATTATTGCACCACATTTTAATCCTTGACTGCTGGCCTATTAATTAATGTATTGTATCTTATAATTTGGAATTACAAACTTTTGTCATGGTTCCTATTTGAAATTACTGCTCTTTTCTCTTCCCCCCCCCCCCCCGGGGGGGGGGGGGGGCGCCTCCTTATTTTTTGCCCCATTTATTGATTTCTTTTTCTCCTTCCCGATTCTAGGGGAATCGTGTTTTGAAGGATTTTAACATAAAAAAGGAAGCTGGGGGGGCCTCTTTTAGAGCTGTCCAAAAGGAATTTCGGGTTCGTGTGTCAGAAAACCATCTTGAGATCCATCTCTTTTGGGCTGGAAAAGGGACTTGCTGCATACCAGCTCAAGGTACTTACGGTCCTCTGATTTCAGCAATCAGTGCCACCCCAGGAAAAACTGTACAAAATAGTCAGCAGTCCAAAAGTTCAGATACTGATTTTCCAAAATAAAAATGGTGATGTATGACCTTGATATGCTTTGCTTCTGTGTTGTATAGATTTCACCCCCACTGTTAGTAACAAACCTCCAACCAGTGAACAGAACAGAACTGGTCTGATTGTGGGAATTGTTGTTGGTATTGGAGTTGTAAGCTTTCTGTCTGCTTTTGTGGTTTTCTGTATCATTCAGAAAAGAAAGCATCATGGAGACGGTGATGAAGGTAAAAAAAGAAGTAGCCATTCATATGAATATATATATATATATATATATATAGATGACTCTTTAAATTGTAACTGTGCATATCCAAAACAAATCATTTCAGATTGTAGTCAGTGCCTGTTCAAGCAGCAATTTGTCAATATCAGATAGGACGTGTCTTGATTTGTGTTTGTCCACATTTGCCAGTTTCATAATGGCATTTTCTAACCTTGTGAGGGTTTTGAAACTAAATATAAATAAAAGATAAAAACATGAGTTCTATTCAACTTGAAATTTCAAGTATAGAATTTTAATTACCTTATTTCTTCTCTCAAGTCTTAAATAAAGACAGAGCAGGCATACAAGTGCAAGTCTTTCTACTAAATTTATTAGAAAACGTGGTATCAGCACCAGATTACACCTTATTGGTTTCTCTTTTTCAATCCATAACATTGTTCATGTTTAATTTGCAGAGCTTTTAGGTATTGATGCAAAGCCATACACTTTCAACTATTCTGAGTTAAAGAGTGCTACAGATGACTTCAATCCTGGCAACAAGCTTGGAGAGTGAGGCTTTGGACCTGTTTATAAGGTGAATATTCTGTGAAGGGATTTGGGATGACAATTGCATTGCATGTCAATGCCTCATCATTATCAACCTTATTGATGGGGTTTACTCGGGGTGTACAGATAAAAAACTTTTAGGGCTTTTTATTAGGTCAAAGAATAAAGTTTTTATTAATGCTATCAGAATACATGTCCTAAAACCAGAGCTATAGCCTTGATTTAAGAGAATAAATGCTTTCCTTTTTGTATACCAGGGAACACTTCATGATGGAAGAGAAATTGCTGTGAAACTACTATCTGTAGGATCTCATCAAGGAAAGAGCCAGTTCATCGCTGAGATTGCTACTATATCTGCTGTGCAACATCGTAATCTTGTTAAATTATATGGATGCTGCATTGAAGGAAATAAGAGACTTCTTGTTTATGAGTATTTAGAAAACAAGAGTCTTGATCAAGCATTATTTGGTATGATCATTTTCTACTTCTTGTGTGTGTTTGCGTGCCTGTGTATGTCTCAATGCTTATCTGCCCAAGCTTTTATTCCTGTTGATTATATTTAGTATATGTGTCACTTGTATGCTGCAGGAAATTGTTTAACTCTCAACTGGCCCACACGCTATGATATTTGCATGGGTGTAGCAAGAGGTTTAGCTTATCTTCATGAAGAGTCTCGGCTCCGTATTGTACACCGTGATGCAAAGGCTAGTAATATTTTGCTTGATCATGAGCCTATCCCAAAAATATCTGATTTTGGTTTAGCCAAATTATATGATGATAAGATGACCCATATAAGCACCCGTGTGGCTGGGACAATGTAAGTCATTAACACTTAATTCCCTTGTTCTTGTAGGCTAATATTTATTATTTCTTTTATGCTAATCCTTTGCATGTTTTTGTTTTGATAAACTCTAAACTATCAATAGTGGATATCTTGCTCCGGAGTATGCCATGCGTGGGCACCTTACAGAGAAAGCAGATGTGTTTTCTTTTGGTGTTTTGGCCCTTGAGATTGTTAGTGGGAGGCCAAATTCTGATTCAAGCTTGAAAGGGGAGAAGATGTATCTTCTAGAATGGGTACGTACTATATATCTCCGCTTCCTATGATTGTTAGGATGCATTTGGTTTCGGGAAACATTTTTTTGTTCTCTATTTTCATCTGCAAGTTTTCATTATTTAGAAAATATAGTTGTTTGTTTAGTTAAAAATTTGCCCATCTTTGTTAATAAATGAAGATACGGGGAAGAAGAGAGAGATTATTTTAAAGGTACGGGAAAACAGAGGAGAACTCCTCACTCTGTATGTTTATTCAATGAGAGTCACGGTACATATCTTACTAGGTTTAGCCACATAATCTTAGCTAAATCCTAATAATCAGTAAATTAAATCATATTTTAAAAGATAATAATAATATCTATCCTAATAAAGATAAGATACTAAACAGATAGACATTAAAGGACATATTTTGAACAAATAATATAAATGGGCCAACAGTAATTTCCAGAGCAGACTCCCAAATTTCCAGAGCAGAAGTAGACAGTAAATAATTCTCACTTACCTCCAAAGTCATAGAATTCACCAGCCACGTCATAACTGTGTTGTTATCACTGACCCACTTCTCGTAATTTGGTTCACCAAGAGCAGGAGGATTAGTTTCGGTCAAAACCTTTTCTTTACCTCTTCCCCAAACAAACATTAGAACATTTCGAGACCACTGAAGCCTGTTATTGCCATTAAGTTTGTGATATATCAGCATTTGTGGGAGTGAATCTTGTGGAATTTCTGCAGTCGGTGTTACCACAGGATTCCTTTTGTTCACTTCCTTTTGCTGTGAATTGAGCTGCGTGTGAGAGCTGTCTTCATTTATCAAGGAATTATCGTCTACCTTGCTAGTAGTAAATGCTCTCGATGACCCATGTAAAACAGTGTCCTTGAACGTCATTCTTGGTGATGCTGCTCTGATACCATGAAGATACGAGAAGAAGAGAGAGACGATTTTGAAGGTACGGGAAAACAGAGGAGAACGCCTCACTCTGTATGTTTATTCAATGAGAGTCACTGTACATATATAACTAGGTTTAGCCACATAATCTTAGCTAAATCCAATAATCAATAAATTAAATCAAATTTTAAAAGATACTGATAATATTTATCCTACTAAAGATAAGATACTAAACAGATAGACATTAAAGGACATATTCTGAACAAATAAAATAAATTGGCCTAGAAAAATTTAAACGGGTCTAAGATAATTAGGGCTTCACCAACAATAAATTGACTTGAATGACTATAAACCTTACCATATTTTCAGTCTATCTTGCAACAAGTGAGAAGGTTCATGATGTTAGAGAGCAATAGGAGTGCACACTTTCTTACTGAATTACAAAGTGCACTGGTCATTTAGTCATTTAGTGGAAGTGCTGAAAATCTCTTCTAGAAGTTTTCCTATTTTCAATCTATTTTAGATAATGTTTCGTGAAAATATTTTGAATGAAATCTTATCCAAAATATACTGTAATATACTTCTGTTATAGATTTAACTCAATAAAACAGTAATTGAAGCCTATTACTGCAACTCACACAAAATGAAAACACACAAAAACAGCAAACTACAAGGAAAATAAAACACTTCCCAAACTTTCAAGAGGCTTGCAGGCCGTTTGATTCGATTACTGTGAAGCGATGAATTTTACATTACCTCAGTTATTGCCTTTGGTTGGTTAAAATGTGAAGGGATCACTCCCATTTTGCTTTGTAATCCTCACCACGATTATGTGAAGGTAAAATGTCTAAACTACCCCTCACAAAATAATAATTGACAATCTCAGATCTGGCTTCTTCCTCGACCTCCTGACGCTCTTCCTCCACCTCCAACTACTCTCTTCAACCTCCAGCAACCTTCGGCCCTTGCTTCGGCGACCACCTCGTTTGTCCTTCCCATAATTCTTCATTCTCGGTGACCACAGCTTCTTTTCACCATCACTGAGCTCGACTTCCATGGCTAAACATGATCTGAATTTCGAACTCCATCGCAGCTTCCATGGCCAAACCAGATCTGGGTTTCAAGCTCTGTCGCATCCTCTCTTCATCATCACCGAGCTCAGCATCCGTCACTTTTCATTCTTTGCCATCCATAAACTCCAACATGCTTCAAACAAGATCTAGGTTTCAAACCAAATCTATAAGGAGGATGGTAGATGGCGGTGTTTTGAACAAGTAAAGAGGATATTTAAAACTCCCACATGTTTTGAACAAATCTGGGTTTTGGTTTGTGTTGTGTCATTGTCCATCACCGTTGGGAAGGAGGATGGTTGGGAGGGAGGGAGGATTTTTTTTTTCCAAGGACAAGGTGGTAATCTCAATTCTATTTTTATTTTTTTTTTGATAAAAATAAAACTCATTCTCTTTATCTCTTAGGGTCTGTTTGGTTCAAAGTAGGGAAAGGGAAGGAAGAGATTTTAATGGAGAGAAAGGAAGGGGAGGGAAAAGAAGGGATTTTAATTTTACCTCGTTTAGAAGGAAAATGAGTAATTTTAGTGGAATAATTTTAATTTTATCTCATTTGGGTTATGAGGGAAAATAATTATAATTTGACTATTATACCCTTAATTTATTTAAGTTAATATAAGAATAAGACTTATCAGTATATTATGTGACTGAATAATGAAAAATTGAAGGATATTTTGGTCATTTTGAACACAATAATACATTTTCCCCCCAAATTACCTCAATTTGGGGGGAAAATATATAAAGCGAGGGAAGGAAAAATTTTAATAACATTTTCCCTCCCCTCCTGATTGCCAAACAAGGGGAGGGAAAATTTTAATAATATTTTCCTTCCCCTTTTTTTTCCTTCCCCCCATTTCCCTCCAACCAAACAAATCATTAAAAATCATACCAAACAAACACATATGTATCACATTACATCCCATTCATATCATATCCTAGACATCACATTGCCTAACCCCCATTTAATTGAACTAAACGGGTTGTTGAGCTCTCTCCTCACACACCAGCCAATTTCTTTCTTCATACCCCAATGAACCTTCACTCCCCTATATATATCTAACCAACAGCCTTCTCTCTCTGTTTCTCTCTCTCTCTCTCTCTCACACACATACCTGATGACACATGTTCTCTGTTTTACCATTTTGAACCATCCACAAGATATTATAACAGGCATCATCAATTTCCTTCTAAAGTCTACTAAACACAGTCTTACTCATGTTTTCTATTTTTAGTAAAATTGAAATATAAAATTTCAGGGTTTAATTAATCTTGTACACATTCCCCGACAATATTCTCAAACATGTCTAATTGTCCCCAATATTGATTGTGGTCTAGTATTGAGTAACACTTAACTAACCTTGTTGGAGATTGTGAATATCTCCCTTATCTGGAAGAGTTCTGATACGTTCTCTTCTGGTCTATTACATTTCTCGTTGCACCTAGCATTTATCTTCAGTATATTTTGGGTATTCCTTTTTTACTGAAAGAAAGGCATTCTGCTTTATGTTCACAGGCTTGGCAGCTGCATGAAAACAACTGTATAATTGGACTGGTAGATCCTAGACTATCATCAGATTTTAATGAGGAAGAAGTTAAAAGAATTGTAGGGATATCTCTTCTGTGCACTCAATCATCACCTTCATCAAGGCCAGCCATGTCCCGTGTAGTGGCAATGCTTTCTGGAGATATCGAAGTGAGCACTGTAAGTTCAAAGCCTGGATACTTGACAGACTGGAAATTTGATGATGTGAGCAGCAGCTTCGTGACTGGATTTGCCACAAAGGGATCGGATACAAGTCAGTATAACTCATCCGCAAGTACTGGCATTGTCAGTGGTGCAAGCCAATCACCTGTAGATGTTTCTAAACCCGTCCATCGTCGTGTTCTTAGTGAAGGTAGGTGAGAATTGATTTATGATGTTTTCTTTGTGCTTCCCAGTTGATATGTATGATATATGAGAGAATGAATTTGTGTTCTTAAAATTTGGGTTTCGATTTTCTTTTTCCTAATCTGTATTGTTTATATTATAACCTCTACATTCCCATTTATCATTAAAATTTGTAGCCTCTTCATCTGTGACTTTGTCTTTCATTGGCGTGTGAGTAAAAAATTTCCACTCTCATCCAATATGGTATGAAATACATTAGAAATGAAAATGATGTACTCATGACGTGGGACCTCTGCAATATAAGCTCCATTTGCCTATATACATACAAGCTCCATCCTTTTGCTCTTTCTTTAAACACCAATCAATGGCTTGAACATTTTAGTGTAAATTCGTTTGATTTATCTCTGGTTTCAAAATCGTGTTTGTCAGATTTTGATCAAGATTGAAATCAAATAGTCATGAGAATAACATAATTAAGTTTTCACTTTTTGTCTCATGCTCTCTTCCACTTTCCCAGTAGTTTTTAAATCGGACACCTTTTGATGTTAGCTTCATGGTCTATGTTAGTTTTTAATTTACTCTTCATTCTTTAATTAGTTGCAGAAAGTTGCATGTTGTTTCAGAATGTCTTAAGGATAGCCACTACCCTTCTCTGGTCCAGACGAGTTCTCTGGGTCTTAAAGAGTAGAATGATACTGCATATTCTTTCACCTTTTTTTGGGTCAAAATATCACCCTCTTACCATTTTCTTTTGAAAATGAATAAATTAACAATTTGGTCCTTGAATTGCTGTTTGGCTAGTTTAGTTTTAGGTCTCCAAAATCAGCAAATGCACAAGTTAATAAATTTGTGTGCATTAACTTTTAAATACTAAAGCTAAATTGGCATAACAATCAAGAATCAAACTGGTTTTCGTCATATGAAGTTGAAGTGACAATACTGTTATGCAATTAATATTTACTTACATCTAGTATGCATGCAGTTTTGTTTAGAGAAAAATTAGAGTCACAGAGGTACTAGAATGAAACTGAGAGATAACACTTACCATGATCACCTCTCACTCTGAGGCCCCAACCATGAGAAAGTATCACAGAAAATCCGAAGTAGGAATGAATTTTAATTCCAAGACATAAAATCTTCATATTTTGCAGGAGGGGGAAATAATTACAATCCTACTTCAGTAAAGACTCAATCCAAAAGATTATTAGATTGGGTTAAAAACACTTTTTCTTTTCTTTAGTTTCAACTATTCAACTAGTTTTTGAGGTTTAAAAAATCTTTTTGGAAAAGGATGCTTACCAAGCAGGATTTTAGAAGCAAATTCTGTGTCTATGTCAACTACAAGTAGATGAATCACTAGGCTATGCGTATTAAAATACCACTTTTTATTTTGGAGCTATTGGCCCAACTAGAAGTTCCGGTTGGCGTCAGTGATTAGTGAACTCTTTGACCTTTTATACACCAAGCTTTGCGAGAGTATTTTTTTTTTAATAACCAAATGAGATTCATGCCAAAAAGAAAATTGAGACTCTGATAGCAATCAGTGCTTCTTAGGCCTATAATCAAGATAAATGAAAGCCTATCTCCAACCAATTTGAAGGAAATACTTGTTCGTTGAACTTAAGTAGAAAACTAACTGAATGCCTCTATTGTCGGAGAATATTTTTATTTTATTTTTCTCTTAAATCTATCTCTTCTGAATAAAAAGTGATTAGAATGAATGTGAGCTTTGAATTTACATACCTGCCATTTGTTAAAAAATAAAAATCACATAACTATAAAAGACAATCAAAGAAGATCGCATGAGTAGTATGGTCTATTTAATTATGTTTTAATTTCACACTTGCCATCTTGTTCCCGTTGTATTATCTTTGATTATTCAATCATAGTTTAAATAAATCTGAATATATATATATATATATATCAGAGATAAACCTTTTTTAAAAATCTTTTTATTAATCAAACATCAAATATGGGATAAATATTTTATTTAACAAAATATATGTATCAGAGATATATCTTGCATTTATCATTATTTTTAAAATTTTGAATTTTTTAATTTATTGAATAAATATTTTTAATTTATTATTTATCGATTAAAATTTCATATTCAACAAATCTAATACTTATAAGTTTTAATAATTTTAAATTTAATTTTTTATTTAGATTTTGAAATATATTTTTATTTCATTTTGTATTTTCTTTATGCCAAATCTCAATTTCCAAATCAATTATACAAAATAGACTAAAATAAAGTTATTGAAATTATTTAGAGGGAATTAGTATATTGTAATTTATTAATTACATTATTTTTTTACCCTTTCAATGTGCCAAATCAATTTGGCAATTGGCAGCAGGATATTTTTTCACTGCCAATCTTTTCATAACGATTGCCTTTTTTTTTTGGGCATCATAATTCTTGTCAATGATTGACTTTTGGGGATCGAAAACCCAAAATTGAAAATAAGAAAAAAATTAGAAAGTACTTGGTCTATTCAATTAAAACTAAAAATTTATAATTAATATCTGCGCGGTCTTGACTCTTGAAAGCTTTGGCCGCAATTTTTTCGTGGGGAAGTTGATCGCTAATTAATTTGGTAGGTACACCAGTTTCATTCGGTTTCCCTATTTTGACTTAAAAAATAACAACTTTCACGTAGCGTAATCTAGCCAAAAGAAAATTCAACAAATATCTTTCATCCGACGGGATTGGATGAGGGAAAATTAAAGAGATTTTAATTAATTCTTATTTGATTTATAAAGAAAAAAAAAACAAGAGACAAAATGAAAACAAAGAAAAAGGAAAGAAGGTCCAAGGAAGACGAAAAGCAGATACCAGAGAGCTCAACCTAGGCTATGCCCTCATCTTATCTATCATCATAACAGCTAGATCGATCCAGAGAACTATAGCTGAAGAACAATCCCACATGGTCACACTCCCCCTCTGCAGCACAAGACCCTAAGAAATCAGCAACTTGATTGCTTTAATTTGTCTACTTGAATTTTAAAGTATTCTTACGTGCACTATATAGATATATGTGTAATTTATTAGTTGTACTAGTGGACTTACGAATTCTATATTTATAATAATGTTGTTTGCTCAGTGTGATTGCTTAAATTTTGATCAAGCCAATTGTGAAATTTTATGGAGCTAGCAAACTAAGTATATATGCACTTATATATAGCTCTATATATAGAATTGTATCTTTTGCTGGATGAAAAGGAAAAGAAAAAATCTAGTTAAATATTTTTTAAAATATGTAATTCCGCTGCATTCTCTATTTGTAACATTTACCAAAAAAAAAAAAAGAGATGGAATCCATATAATTTTAGTACATCTCAAAAAATGAGTATAATTTATTCTAGTTTTATGGTAAATATATATATGGACCAAAATAAAATATTGAAACTATTTTGCTTAAATTATAGTTTATTCTACTTTTTTATTTTTTTAAAGTATGACTTTGCCAACCTCACGTAAGTATGCATCAATGAATATAAGACGTTTGAGAAAGATAAGGTTATAAAATGAAGAAAGTTGAAACTAAAAAATTAATAAATTCAGAAGCCATTTTAATTGTCAACTTTGCACGGCAAGCGTTCGCCATCAACTTTATGGAATCAATGACTATTGTCAACATACAAGTTCACATGGCGCCCCTCTCACTCGTTTATATTTTTCTTTTCTTACATATATAATAATATAATGATTTTCAATTTAAGACTTTAATTACATATATATATATATATATACACACACATACATGACCCACTTGATCATGTTGCTGTTTGATGACTAGCTAGTACACTTTACTAAACAATATAATTCTAACATACAAATAAAAAATTCAACAAAAAAAAGGCCAATTGTGATATGTTAAAGCAACTTGATAATGTAGAAAAAAGAAGTACAAGTAATTTATAATTTTTTTCACAGATTAGCCTCCAACATGGGTCCATAATTTAATGCCAATCGAGGTACCTTCCTACCAAATAAAAATATAGATGAAATGTCACGTTTGATTTAGAGACTTGATACTAATGAAAGAGAGAAGATGTGAAGAATAAATAAGAACATAATTCTTGCATTTTATTTAAGAAATAGTATAAACGAGATGAATTTTTTTAGATGATAATAACAAAAAATATAATATGTATACCATGTTTTTTCCTCCTTCCTTTCGATCACACCAAATATAGTCTTGTTTTTAAATTTTAAAAGATAAAAACTATTCCATAATAATTATATAAAATATTATATATATATATTATAAAAAAATAAAGAGGAATAAATTTGACAGGGAGGGTGCACGCGGGCCATGAACAAGAAGGATGGTGATTTAAGCTTTATTATTATTATATTTAATTTAAATCGTAATATATATATATCATACAAGCGGATATTATTATATATCATATGGGCATGCACATATGTTGTAATACTATTCAAGTCGCTTTTGTGCATTTGAAAATTTGGTCTGAGACGCCATTATGGCTCTGAGAGCACACGGTGGCTCTGCAAATATATTCCGCAAAATCTTTCATTCTTCTGCTTCTGAACCATAAACAAGCCATCTTTATCTTACAGTTGCATATATAATATCCATCTCAGCTTCAGCTCACACACACATATATGGCTGCTGCTTCATCTTCGTGTTCACCAGTCAGGGCTTTTGCAATTGCTTATGCTGTTGGTGTGTTCTTGAGCTGCTTTGTTGGGGCAGCACAAGCTCAAAACGCTACTACAGATCCTTCTGAAGGTACATGCATATGTGTATATTTATATACGATATTTGTGCTTCTCTTAATTTCTCTGTGATGTCTTTTTAATTTGTTTCTAACTCTGAGATATATATAAATTAAGCTTTTCCCCTGGAAGATAACATTCATATGTATAGAAATAACTGTGAGAGATGCTGATAAAATCATTTTTTAAAATGGTCATCTTTATCGTCCTTTTTTATTAAATTTTTAGTGGAAGTGATATATCCTATCCCATTAACCATGAAATGAATATATATTAGTTATGGTCATTAGTGAACGACGCCACAATCTCTCGAAACATGTTTTGCCATCGAAGTAATTTAGTCTTTCTAAATTTCATACCCCCTTGTGACTGTCTTAATTAAGAAATGAATCTTTGCCTTTAGACCCCAATAACCCCTAAAACATTAGCTAATTTCATTTTGAATTCTTCATATATTTGTTTACTCTATAAAAGGTAGGACTTTAGAGAATAATATGTTTGGATATCTACTCACAACCTATCACATCTCTACCACCTAAGCAAGTATCAAGTGGCATGGAATTCGCTTTTGATTGAAAATGAGAGTAGTAATGATATTTGCATATGTATAATTGAACAAAAATGGAATTGAACTAAAACATTTATTTTTCCAATTCAAGTGGAGCCACCAATACATGGCATGCTGTGCAGGTTTGTGAATGGATGGTATCATTTTGACCTTGTATGATACTGCAGTTTATTCATAAGTTCTGAAGCTAGAAATCACCACATCTGTAATCAATCTCCTTGGCACAAATCCATTTTGAAGTGGTGTTATCACTGTATGGGATCAATTGCTATTGCACAAAATTTTTAATATTATCTTCTATATTAAACAGCTTGTTGGTTAATCAGTCAATACTCAATTAATTCATCGTACGTAGTTAAGTTGAGCGATTCTATTTTGCTTTTCTCTATGCTCTTTTGGAAGAATGAAAAACTTAACGGGAAATTTGAACTCTTATGCAGCGAGAACTTTGAATTCAATATTCGAAAAATGGGGTAAAAAGGCAGTATCAAATATATGGAATATAAGCGGTGAGCTATGCAGCGGACGAGCCATCGACAGCACTACCAAGGTTGATGACTTCAATCCGTTTATCAAGTGCGACTGTTCCAACGGCTCTACTTGCCACATTACTGGACTGTATAGTCTCTCTACCTTCTCTTGACTTGATTTATTGATATTGTTCTGTTACTTTTCTCATTTCTAAACTATTCTCGCTTGTTTCTGGCATTTTTATGGCAGGAAGGTTTATGCATTGGATGTTGTTGGGGAAATCCCAGAAGAGCTATGGACTCTGACCTACCTCGCCAATTTGTATGCTTTTTGTTTCCTCATCAATTTTCCAAATTGCCTTTTCCTGAAATTTCTTGCTAACGATCCTAGGAAGGGTTTCTATTTTTTTTAATGGATTATTTTTCTCGTTACATCCCCTGTTCTTTTATATTCTAAAGTTTCGTCAAATTGCAATCAGGAACCTGGGCCAGAATTACTTAACGGGTTCTCTTCCTCCAGCCATTGGAAATCTAACTGGCATGCAGTACCTGTAAGGCCAATCAGTTGAAGTTATAATGCTTCTTGTGCCTATGAATCCTCTCAATTTCTGGCAGGAAAAACTGTCATTTTGGGCAAATTTATACTGTTCAGTTTTGGATAGTTTTAATATGTAAATAATATTTTGGTTATTTTAAATAAAAGAAAAATTCAAAGGGTTCATATTGATATGATGGCAAATATTTATTCAAAATGAATCATTTTCATTTTTTTTTTCCTTGCCACTAATCAGTTTTCCTTCTTAAATAGAGAGAATTTGGAATTGCTTGTTGTTCCTTATGATACATACTCAGGTACTCACACTTATAATGTAAACCCTAATTAGGACCTTGGGCATCAATTCTTTATCAGGGGAGCTTCCAAAGGAATTGGGAAATCTAACCGAGTTAATACTACTGTACGTTATCCACTTCCCCTTATAGCAATTTCCTTTTTCCTTTTTCTCTCTTTTTCATTTTTAAATTTTTTTTTGGCCAGTGCTGTAGGTAGAAACTTGATTTTTGCTTTTCCATAGATTCTGATTCCATTATATTATTCAGAAGTAATATTTGTTTTCTTTTCCTTATCCTTTCAAAAAGGTTTTGTTAATAACTGGAATCGATAATGAAGAACATTAAATAACCATGTAGCTTAATTAAATAACATTCTATTTTATAGGAATTAGATTTTTATGAGAAATATATCCTGATGATACTATCCAGGTGCCAATTAATTATTGTTAATTTTGCAGGGGTCTAGGATCAAACAACTTCTCAGGTTCTATCCCATCTGAACTAGGGAAACTGGTGAAATTGGAACAACTGTAAGTCTCACCACGGTCTGTGCTTCTATAATTTTTGTTATGACCAAATTGAAAGAGTCCCACATTGGAAGTAAGTGATTCTATTTCTAATGTCAAGCTTACAAGAATACAGTGTTTCAACTTCATAAATTTTAATCTTTAATTTATGTTGAATTATTTTATAGAATATATCAAGCCACATGCTGGCTAGTATGTTGCTTGCAATTTTCCAGAAATACTAATGATCAAAGAATTAATGTCTGAGACTGGTAGGTTATAGCAAAACTAACTGACAAACAATTTGCATTACATCTTGCCTCTCAAATATTTACTTGTCTTGTTACCTCTTATAAAAAATAATGAGTCCTTTCTTCCCATGCTTAGAATTTATATACTACATTTCAAATGTATTTGATGGTAGTATATATATAACAGATCGGTAATTTATTACTGGCAACACTCCTGTCAATCCCGTTTTGTGTCTTTCTTGTTAAAACAGTGTGCTGAGGCCTCTTATATGCCTAAAAGTTAAATTCTTGAGTTGGTTCTGGATTATGTCAACTATTAAGTCTTTTTATTTAAAAATTGCAATATAATATGAATTTATTGATCTTTGTATGATCAGAAGATGATATAAATTTCAATGAACATTTTTATGCAGCTACTTAGATAGTTCGGGACTTAGTGGCCAGATTCCTCCCACTTTTGCTAATCTTAAAAACCTGGGGACAGTGTAAGATATTGCTACTTTTTCTTATCTCTTACATGATAATAATAATAGCAATGATGAAATAACAGGTTTTTCCGTTTGTCCAGATGGGCTTCAGACATGGAACTCACAGGCAGAATACCTGACTTCATAGGAAATTGGTCTAAGTTGACAGTCTTGTAAGACATTATTGGTACCCTTTTGTTTTTAAAAAAAATTAAGTTGAACTTTTTATGCATTTGGAAGTGGAATGGGAAGTTTTGAATTGACTGTTTGATATTTGTAATGAGCATTGAGCTCGTCTAGGTACCCCGCAAGTTTTTTAGCCTTTTTTTTCCAATTTGTTCAGCTTTAAGTTCATTGGTTTTGGTTGGAATAAGGGGCGTGAAGTCCTTTGACTGTGCTTTATTTCAAGGAATGACGTCATGACTTTGGTTGGAATGACATGCCAGAGGTTTTAATCAGAAGTTTCTACTGTTTCATCTTTGGAGATCATTAGTTTACAGTCCCCCAGTGAATTTCAGGGTTTTCCCTCGTGCACTTACAAAGGGACTGGAAAGCGCCTTTGAGCTAACAAGTCTTTAATATTAAAATATGGTTTTGGGAGGCCTACTGTGTTATTGTATAGTTTTCTTTTCTCATCAATGAATTCCTTTTCTATTTAAAGAAGGTAGTTAAATCTTTTCTTATAAAAAAGTTGTGTGCAAAAAATTCTTTCGGATGTGAAATATGAATAATTGTTTTGATGCTTGTATATTCTATTCCAAAAATGTGTACTCACAGAGTAGAATTATGTTCTGATAGGAGGTTTCAGGGTAATTCTTTCAAAGGCCCAATACCATCGTCATTTAGCAATCTGACTTCTCTTACAGAGTTGTAAGTACCATCACCATTTTACTTGCATGAATTTTGCAGATTCATAGGAGCTAATTGTATAATGCATAACTCAAATGTAGGAGAATAAGTGAAGTATCTAATGGGAGCTCCTCACTGGCTTTTATAAGGAATATGAAGTCTTTGACTATCTTGTAAGTTGTATGGCAAAGGCTACCCTAATAATTTTGAGTCTGCCTGCTACTTACATTTTTTTTCCTACAATGTAGTATAGCAATTTGGTTACAAATCTTGCAGGGTACTGAGGAATAACAATATTACTGATTCAATTCCATCCAATATTGGTGAATTTCTAAATTTGACCCAGCTGTGAGTATTACCTGTTTTTGTAACTTTTCAGATACGTACAAACTATCCACATAATTAAATAGATACAGACTAGTCAATATTAGCTGTTAGCCTTGCTGTCCTTGATATCAGAGGATTTACCTGATTTCAAGGGATCCACTCAACCTATTATTTCCTTTCTCAGTTTCTTAATCATGTAGCATTTTTATAAAAATTTATTTCTCTTAATGCTCTTGTTTCATGGGATTCTAGTGTTTGGTCTGTAGCCATGATCCCTGTATAATAGCCAATAGCATTTTCAAATAATAAAATGAAAAGAATGAAAAGAACAGAAGCATAGCTTTTAATTTTCTTCAATTTGTTTGCCAGAAAATATTAAATCAGACGGTGATTTCCACTGGATATATTTAACCTGAACCTATATTGTTTAACTATCGGACAACCCTTAGTTTTTTCAACTTATTCTATCAAAATGAAATGTTCATCAGGCCGAATGATTTGTGATTAGAACGCAATGTCTTTGCCACTGGCTCAGGGTTAACTTGCTAGTTTACCAGGGTTTTTCAGTACAACAATAACAACATTAACCTGGGTTCTTCAATAACTTTCCAAAATCTATTTCTCTTTTATTCTCTTGAGTTGTGTTTGTGTTTCAAATCCAGATGATTATATATACGTGCTGGATTATGCAGGGATTTGAGCTTCAATAATATCACGGGACAGATTCCAGGATCACTTTTCAATCTGAGTTCACTATCATACTTGTAATATATATGCCATGCCTAAGTTTTTAAATTATGGATTTCCTGACATGCCTTGATTATTGGATTAAAGCAGGATTTGTTTTTCTCCAATTTCAGGTTTCTTGGAAATAATAAACTGAGCGGTACTTTCCCTACCCAGATAAGCCCGTCTCTTCTCAATATGTGAGTTTCTTGACATATTTAGACTCTGCAGCATCTTAGTGCATTAAGAATGGAGTTTAATATGTGTAGTATAAATATTTTTGTGTGTATCTGCATTAATATTATTATATATTCTTAACAAATCTTATATATCAAATGAATTTTACAAATACCAACACTTTTACTGTTTTCAAACTTAGAGGATGGCCATATATCTTCCTATTTGTCGATATTCAAATATGCTAATTCTGTATCCATCTATCTATAAGATTAATATCTACAGGTTCATTCCCGCGGTGCTTGGGAAATATAAGTTGGTCAAATCTTGTCAATTTTAAACTTAAGCTTCTGTTACTAAACTAATTCTAATTATTATAAGCTTAATTATTCAATGCAGTGCCTGTCATCTCTATATGGTATTTACTTAACCAACTTGAATGAATGCTTACAGAGACTTGTCCTACAACAGTCTATCAGGGAGCCTCCCTTCTTGGGTAAACCAACAAAATTTACAACTGTGAGTGGTTTGGCATTATGATTATCATCATCATCATTCTTTTTCCACAACTTTTTGTCATTATTTGAGTTTCAAAAGTTCCTTGCTTTACTTTAACTAGCAAGCCCTCTTTGTAACTTAAAATATGCAATTCCTTATGTACAAATCATATTTTAGGTAGATTTTAAGAAGAGAAAGAGAGAGAGGATTCGATTTTCTACTTGTCAACCTGAGAAGAACGCAACACAACATCTATATAGAGGGAGACAAAGGTCTGTCCTCCTGACCATGAATAATGCAGCAGTGAAAAGTAGAATGAATGACCCAGATTTTCTAGACTTTAATGGTGCTAAATAAGGAAAATATACATTTGATAATAAAGCAAGAAATAGAAATAAAATATGACATGGTAAAAATTTAGGCAGATAGAGTCATTGTCATAGGACACAAATTTTTAAGGCATAGTGTGTATAGTGTTTATTTATCAATTTATAATAATGATGGGGATTTAAGTAGTGTGAAATGCTTCAATTCCACATGGGATGATTTATAGGTATTTAAGTGGGTTAATTCTCCCATATTAATTGCTAGTTTTTGGGGAAAGGTTCTCCATCTCACTTGAGTGGAATCAATTGGTATCAGAGCTGGTGGTTGACATGAGTGAAGTGTCGTAGAGTGTAACTGCCAAGACATTGCTACGGGGGCCCAATGGGAACTTGGGCAGTATGAGATGCCTAAGTCCCTTATTGAGTAGTATGGGATGCTTAATAGGTATTTAAGTATGTTAATTCTTCCACATCAATAGCTAATTTTTGGAGGAGGGTTCCTCATCTCACTTGAGTACTCATTAGATAACTTTCTTATAATATATTACATATTAGCAAAGTACAGTATCGAGCTCTATAACATGAATACCAAGAGATTAGTGAAACAAATGTGAGAGGAAATGTATTGTAGAATGTATATAAGAGATTTACAATTTGAAAGACATAATAGGGAAACAAAATCCCAATTTAGGTTAGTAACTTAGTGTAGAATGATTTGTTTAGTATTTTCAGTCACTAATTTTATGGTTATAGCAAGTTTCATTCTCTCATAATAATTTTCGATAGCATAATAAAATCATTCATGACATTTTATCATTGTTAAAGCAGATTAAAGTTAAGTACATGCTTTAATGTCATTGTTGAAAAATTAGATAACAACTTGAGTAAGGGTTAGCTCTTTATACAACAACAATAGCCTTTTCCCACTGAGTGAGGTTGGTTACATGGATCATATAGCACTATTGGGCTCTATCAAAACCTATCTCTTCAGATATGTCATTAGTCAAGAGGTCCTACTCTATAACCTTTTTTAGTGTTCTTCTTGGTCTTCCACTATGCTTTATTATAAGGCTAAAGATCATCTTATCAACTCTCCTCACTAGCTCTTCTAGTGATGTCCTTTGTACATGTCCAAACCACTTTAATCGATTTTCCACCATTTGCTCTTTAATAGGTGTTACTCTAACTTTTCTTCATGTGCAATCATTTCTAATTTTGTATTTTTTGTTATGACCACAAATCTATCTTAAATTCTCATCTTTGCTGTTTTTATCTTATGCTCTTATTGTCCCTTTAAACCTAACATTCACCGTCATAAATCATCACTGGTTTTATAGCAATTCGATAAAACTTTCCTTTTAAGTTTAGTAGGAACTTTGCGATCATGAATAATTTCTTATGCTTTTTTGCACTTTAACCACCTAACCCGTATCCTATACATGAGATCTTCATCAATTTCATTGTCACTTTGTATAAGGTTTAGCTCTTTATAATGTAAATTAATACATTTTTTAGATTTTCTTGCTCTCTCTCTCTACACACACACACACATATTATGGTGATCCTAACAGTGATTTTTATGGGGTCATATGCAGCAATTTGGTTGCTAACAACTTGACAATAAATGGTTCAAATAGCAGGTGATTATTTTGCTTTTGATTTAATGAAGATAATGACAAGGACAATGACAACGATGACAATATTGTGTGTGTATATATATTATTTTTGTCATGTTGAAGCTTATTGGATATCACTTTTCTTTTTGCACAACAATGTAACTCCTTAGAGATCAAAAGAGGTAATTTAAGAGGTTTATTATATATCTTTTAGATGGGTACTACTACTGGAGTTGTTTCACTTGGGACTCATTTAATACACAAAATGAAAAAGTATAGAAAAGGAAAAAAGAATGAAAAAGTGATTTTATAGATGAAAAATCATTCTCGAGCCCTACTTTAAAAAGGTAATAGAAAAATACAGAAATTGTTGAGTAATGGTAATATGGATATAATGAAATTACAAAATGCATTGCTTTCACCTTTACCATTTCCTCATCATACCAAACAAGGCCTTAAAGAGCTTCTTTTCATTAAATGAATTTAATTCCTTAATTTGCACATATCTAAACAAATGCTTCAATAACTAGACATAGATAATTGAAAGTTACATGTGCATTTCTGGTTTGATGTATACTCTTTTCTCTTGCAGTGGTCTTCCTTCTGGACTCAACTGTTTGCAGCAAAATTTTCCCTGTAATCGCGGCACGGGAAGATGTAAGTACCTCTTAGGTTTAGTCTGTCAAGGCAGGAACCAAAACTGGAAAGAAAGAGTAATCTCACATAACCTTTATGGATGGTATTATCGAGATTCTCCGGTGTAGACCAAAACATTTTTACCTTTGAAACCCCAAGAAGACAAACTTCTAAGTTTTGCCTTTTCTTTAATTGACTTGAAACCTTGCATATATCTTTTTAAAGTCTTCCATTTTTCCAAATTGCATGCATGGTGTGACATTAAATCCCATCAATAGCCCAAAGTTTTATGGAAAACTATGTAGTCAAATAGGATCACATGGCGCCAATTGGGGGGACGAGAAGTTATTTGTGAGCTTAATCTTTTTACAATGCCAAGAGCTGCAAAGAATAGGAAAGTCTTCTAAGTATCTTTCTTTGCCTATTGTATTAATATAAAATAGACATGGAGAAATTAGTTATAAGGACACAACAACATTGTCTCGTCATTAATTCTTTATTTGGTAGTTTCTTCTCATATTTTTCTCAGCATTCATTTCCTATATCATTCTGTGGAAAACTAGAGCATCAGAGCTGCTCTGTTTCATCTTATTTTGAGAAAAAGAGTGAGACAGAATAAAAGGGTGCTGGACCCACCAAGTTTGGCCAGTCAATTCCACAAAATTAGGACACTAAAAACAGAAGTTCATTTTCGAAAAATAATGAAAAAAAGAATATTCAAACTTTGACTGCAAGATAATGCTACTTAAGGAATTAAATTAATCACTTTCTTTTTTGATACATTGAAATAGCCCTGTTAAATGTTTCTACGCAGATTCTGACTTTCAAATCAAGTGTGGTGGTCCTCCAATTACAACAGCAGATAGAACTCAGTATGAAAGTGATAATGAGACCCTTGGTCCTGCTACTTATTTTGTTACTGATACAACCAGATGGGCAGTTAGCAATGTTGGGTTATTTACTGGGAACAGCAATCCTCTATATACAAGTTCTGTGTCTAATCAATTCACTGGTACTGTGGACTCAGAGCTTTACCAGACAGCCCGGCTCTCTGCTTCTTCATTAAGATACTATGGCCTGGGGCTGGAAAATGGGGATTACAACATCACCCTGTATTTCTCAGAAACATCTATTCTAGATACTACTACTACATGGAGAAGTCTTGGAAGACGGGTCTTTGATATATATATCCAGGTACATATGATTTTATCTCGAGGCCTAATGGAAGTCACTTACTTTCTTTGGGAAGCACCCTATCTGTCTGTCTATAAATTAGGTTAAGTACAAAGAGTAGAATATGTGGCACAAGTCCAGCCCATTAATCATTAGCTGACTTGTTTTAACCTAGCTGTTACATTTAGACTACTCTTACAATAACAGCGTTAGTTGGATATACATAACTGAACTGATTTTCTTTTGTCTTGAACTTTTGGGATGAGTGGCAATCCAACGTCGTGCATAAGCAACATATATTCTTGAATAACATTAGGAGGTTGAGCAAATCTACGAATAACATATGTTATTCTCTCGTTGAGAGAATAACATATGTTATTCTCTCGTTGGAGGTTGAGCAAATCTACAAATAAGAAGATTTAGAAAATCTAATCTTGTTCATTTTGTCTGTCCACGTTTATAATATTCAAATACAAAATTACAAAAGTTATAATTATAATTTTTTCATTTAAAACTTGTCTTAACTAACACATTTTAATAGAATAAATAAAATGTGTGAGAAATATCTGTAGCTTTCACAAAACAGCTTAGATTTTTGTATTGAAATGGTCATTGGCATGATGCATGGTATGACATTTTCTTTCCAAAGACAGTGCATTCTTGAATTACTGCACCCCATTTTTATGATTTTGTCCTTCACCTTAGGCTTATTAATTGGTGTATTCTATCGTTTTTTTTTCTTTTGCGGAAAATGTATGGTGTCTTTTAATTCTAGAGGAATCTTGCTTGTCTTTTATAAGGGGCCGAAGTATGAATATTTGAAATTACAAACTTCTGTCATGCTTCCTATTTGAAATCCTTGCTCTTTCCTTTTCCCCCTTATTTTTGCCTCCTTCTTCATTCATTTCTTTTTCTTTTTTTCCATTACAGGGGAATCGTGTTTTGAAGGATTTTAACATAAAAAAGGAAGCTGGAGGGGCCTCTTTTAGAGCTGTACAAAAGGATTTTCGGGTTCATGTGTCAGAAAACTATCTTGAGATCCATCTCTTTTGGGCTGGAAAGGGGACTTGCTGCATACCGGCTCAAGGTACTTATGGCCCTCTGATTTCAGCAATCAGAGCTACCCCAGGTAAAACTGTACAAAATAGTCAGCCGATGAGAAGTTCAGTTACTGATTTCCTAAATGAAAGATGGTGATGTATGACCTTAATGTGGTCTGCTTATGTGTTGTATAGATTTCATTCCCACTGTCAGTAATGAACCTCCAACCAGCAAAAAGAACAGAACTGGTCTGATTGTGGGAATTGTTGTTGGTATTGGAGTTGTAAGCTTTCTGTCTGTTCTTGGGGCTTTCTGTATCGTTCAGAGAAGAAAGCATCATGGTGATGGTGATGAAGGTAAAAGAAACTTCTCACAACACACACACACACACACACACATGACTCTTTAAATTGTAACTCTATTCTTAAATAACATTTCAGATTATACAGTGCCTGTTCAAGCAGCAATTTGTTAAAATCATATGGGACATACCTTAATCTGTGTTTGTCCTCAATGACAGGACATTTGCCAGTTTCATCATAGCATTTTCAATCCATGTGTGGGTTTTGCTACTAAGCATAACCAAAAGATTAAAAGAAACACTAGTTCAGTTGAACTAGTTCAATTGAACTTAAAACGCAAAGTTGGCATAAGAGTGCAAGTTTTTCTTCTAACTTTATTAGAAAACGTGGTATCAGCACCACATTACAGCCTATTAGTTTCTCTTTTTCAATCTATAACCTTGTTCATGTCTAATATGCAGAGCTTTTAGGTATTGATGCAAAGCCATACACTTTCAGTTATTCTGAGTTAAGGAGTGCTACAGATGACTTCAATCCTGGCAACAAGCTTGGAGAGGGAGGTTTTGGACCTGTTTATAAGGTGAATATTCTGTGAAGGGATTTGGATGACAACCGCATTGCATGTCATTGCCTCATCATTATCGATGTTACTGATGAGATCTGCTAGGGGTGTATAAATAGAAACTTCTGGGGCTTTATCATGTCAAACAAAAAAGAATTTTATTATTTATGCTATCAGAACACATCATACTGTAGCTGTAGCCTTTATTTAAGAGAATAACCGCTTTCTTTTTTTATATCAGGGAACACTTAATGATGGAAGAGTAATTGCTGTGAAGCAACTATCTGTAGGATCTCATCAAGGAAAGAGCCAGTTCATCGCTGAGATTGCTACTATATCTGCTGTGCAACATCGTAATCTTGTTAAATTATATGGATGCTGCATTGAAGGAAATAAGAGACTTCTTGTTTATGAGTATTTAGAAAACAAGAGTCTTGATCAAGCATTATTTGGTATGATGTTGTTATGTTTTCTACTTTTTGTGTTTGTTTGTCTGTGTATATCTCCATGCTTATCTGCCTTTGCCATCATTCCTGTTGATTTTACTTAGTATATATGTCACTTATGTGTTGCAGGAAATTGTTTAACTCTCAACTGGCCCACACGCTATGATATCTGCATGGGTGTAGCAAGAGGTTTAGCTTATCTTCATGAAGAATCTCGGCTCCGTATTGTCCACCGTGATGTAAAGGCTAGTAATATTCTGCTCGATCATGAGCTTACCCCAAAAATATCTGATTTTGGTTTAGCCAAATTATATGATGATAAAAAGACCCATATAAGCACCCGTGTGGCTGGAACAATGTAAGTCATTAACACTTAATTTCTTTCTCCTTTTAGGTTACATAAATTTTTATGCACGTTTTATTTATTTTTTTTATGATATTACTTGCATATTCTTGTTTTGATAAACTCTAAACTATCAATAGTGGATATCTTGCTCCGGAGTATGCCATGCGTGGGCACCTTACAGAGAAAGCAGATGTATTTTCCTTTGGTGTTTTGGCCCTGGAGATAGTTAGTGGGAGGCCAAATTCTGATTCAAGCTTGGAAGGGGAAAAGATGTATCTTCTAGAATGGGTGTGTACCTACCTCTCTGTTTCCTAAGATTGCGGGGAACTTTTTTGCTCATGTTTTCTATTTTTAGTAAAATTGAAAATATAGAATTTCAGGATGTAATTTATCTTGAGCACATTCCCTGACAATATTGTCAAACATGTTTAATTGTCCTCAACGTCGATTGTGTTCTAGTATTGAGTAACACTTAACTCACCTTGTTGGACTTAGAGATTGTGAATAGCTCTATCTGGAAGAGTTCTGATACGTACACGTTCTCATCTGGTCTATTATAATTCACGTTGCACCTGGCATGCATCTTCACTGTATTTTGGATATGTAGTTATAATCCGAAGTGTAAACACGACCGTTTTGCTAACGCAGCGAATGAGTCAGAATCATATCTCATTCACATTTTTGCTGAAAGAAAAAGCATTCTGCTTTATGTTCCAACGTCATATGTGTGTGGGCCTTAGCCTAATTAGTTTTAATGATTTCTGGGTCCACTCCACAGGCTTGGCAGCTGCATGAAAACAACTGTATAATTGGACTGGGAGATCCTAGACTATCATCAGGTTTCAATGAGGAAGAAGTTAAAAGAATCGTGGGGATATCTCTTCTGTGCACTCAATCATCACCACTGTTAAGGCCAGCCATGTCCCGGGTAGTGGCAATGCTTTCTGGAGATATTGAAGTGAGCACTGTAAGTTCAAGGCCTGGATACTTGACAGACTGGAAATTTGATGATGTGAGCAGCTTCATGACTGGCTTGGCCACAAGAGCATCTGATACAAGTCAATATAACTCATCCGCAAGTACCAGCACAGTCAGTGGTGCAGACCAATCAGCTGGAGATGCTTCTAAACCTATCCTTCATCACACTCTTGGTGAAGGTAGGTAAGATCGAATTGATTAATGATGTTTTCTTCTTGGTTCCCTATTCATGTGTGTAATATACACAAGAGAATGAGATTGAGCTCCTCGAAGTTTTTCTCCCCCTACTCTGTATTGTTTGTATTATAACCACTAAATTCCCCTGTATCATTAAAATTTGTAGCCTCTCCATTTTTCGTTCGCATGTAAATAAAAAATGTCACCTCTCATTCAACATGGATAAAATACTTGAGAAATGAAAATTATGTACTCATGACGTGGAAACGCTGCAATATAAGCTCCATTTGCGATGCACATATCATATTGAATCCTGACGTAGTATAGTGTGTGTATATATATATATATATATCCTAATCCATAAACGTAAATCTCAAAATAATTATGCATTTAATAGTTTTCTTCGTCCACTCAAATTAAACTGTATTATAACAATTTTATTCGTTATTAGCAATCACTTAAATTTTGTCAATGTCTTGACTGGAAAAATTTTTACTTCATCAATAAAGTAAAATTTCTTAGTGAAGGTAGGTAAGAATTGATTAATGATATTTTCTTTCTGGTTCCCTATTCATGTTTGTAATATACACAAGAGAATGAAATTATGCTCCTAAAAGTTTTGTTCTTTTTCCTAATCTGTATTGTTTTTATTATAACCGCTACATTCCCATGTACCATATAAGCTCCTTCCCGTTGCTCGTTTTGAATTCTAACGAAGTATATATATATATATATACACATGGATATATGTACCCATCCATAAACACATGAATGAAATACTTGAGAAATGAAAATTATGTACTCATGACGTGGAAACGCTGCAACATGGATAAAAAATTATGTATGGTTTTTATTATAACCGCTGCATTCCCATGTATCATATAAGCTCCTTCCCGTTGCTAATTTGAATTCTAACGCAGTATCCATATATATATATATATATATATATGGATATATGTACCCATCCATAAACACATGAATCTCAAAATAATCTTCGAGTTATGCTTTTTTTTTTAACCTTTTCGGTTGTGTATTTACTAATAGCATTCCATCAACTCAGATTAAACTGTATTGTAACCAATTTACTGTCAAAATCTGATCACAAACAGATATACGAAGCCGTATGGATTGATACACACAAATACAATATGTGTATCATGTGGCATCCTATTGTAACATTGCTGATGCTAGCACTTCTTTTTTTTGTTGTTGTTAGGAAATATTAGTATATTGTAGCTAGTCACAATTCCATGCATCATATGAAACTTGCACTATGTTTGGTAGGGGAAAAAAGTTAATTTCGAGAAAAGAAAAATGAGAAAGAAAATTCATTTTAACATGTTTGATTTCTGATGTTATTGGCTGTAAAAAACATAGAGATTTCCAATGGAAGAGTTATAATTAACTATCAAACATATTAAGATGGATTTTTTCTTTTCTTTTCCCATTATTGAATTAATTTTCTTTTTACCAAACATTGCATTAAAGAATGAATCATAGTATTCATAATTAATAAATAGTGTGATTTAGTATAAATTTTTTATATATATTGATTTCTAACTTGAATAAGTTTTCTGGTAAAAAACTTGAATAATTTTAAATAAATAATTGCAATTAATATTTTTTACATTTATATATGTTTTCCTTTATTCATTAAATTATTTCTTCCTTTACATTTTTTTAATGTTTAAATAAATTTTATAAAAAAAAAATATGCATGACATTACACTCGTAAATTTCTTATTTGGGGAATGGCGTCAGAAGGACGAAGGTGTTTGTATTGTATGAGATAAAAATACACTGTGGGCCGTTGAGTTTAGAAAAGTATGATGAAGGACATATGTTTTTACAGGATTGAGTTGAAGTTCCCGAAAACTAGTGGTAATGTGAATCCCATGACTTCTGATGCTCAATCAAACCTATCAATTTTGCTCCCCAAAAAACAAAAAATCTATCAATTTTGCCGTGAACGCAAATCCCATTATTTCTGCATAGCATTGGTCTCCCTTGGCGGACAGGAAAAAAGTCATTAGATACTTTTCAACCATCGATAGTTCAAATCAAATAATTGAACAAATTAATACTCCCTCCCTTTTTTATATGTTATAAATTTATAATTCTTTTTAAATTTTCTAACATACTCTTAAAGAAATAGATATATAAAAAGAATTATTAATATTGTTTTCAACTTTCTAACACACACATTCTTTCTTTTAAAGGGATGGAAATGAGAAAGTGAAAAGAAATTGACCTTAATATGATGATTTTTTTTTTGGATTTTAAATTATATTTGATATGTAAAAAAATAATTGAATCTTATTATAACCCAATTTAATTTGGTTTGAATATTAAAAATAATGAAAATAAATGTTCAATATATAAAAAGATAAAAAATTATTAAAAATATTGTTTAAAATAGAAGCTCATACTGAATGAACTGAGGAGGGAACGAGGATAGAGGCGAGAGAATGAGAGAACAGGTGGATAAAAGAGGAGAGAGGAGGGATGCTAGGCGTGCAGCCCGAGTGCTCATTGGCGAAACTATGTCGTTTTGCATCCTCAAGCGCAATCTCAACATTTTGTCTCAACTAATTTTGATCGTTTGTTCAAATTAGGGTTAGGTCATTTGCCTCTCCCATTTGGCATTCCTGTTTTAAGGATGAGCAAAATCGAGACCCAAAAATAAAACCAAACCGAACCATTAAGCACTCCGCATCTTTATGGCCCCAAAAAAGAAAGCACTCCACATCTTGCCACGTCATCTGCCCAAAAATTGTTATTCGTTTGTTTCGCCAGGGTTCTTGATGAAGCCACTTGTCCACCGATATGGATCATTGCAAGCTAGTGGATCTCAATCGATCCCTTAGACATAACTCTTTCAAGAAATCCAACTTCTTCTTCTTCTTCTTTTGGTTTTTTATTAGCATCATGAATATCTTCCAACCTATATTTAAAGATCAATTTTTTTTAAAATATAAAAATTACTAAAATAGATTTTGTCTATTCTAATAAAATTTTTCTATGTATAGGAAGAGACCAGCAAAAAATTAAGCTTCTATCTTCTTGTGTGAAATATAGATTGGGGCATTGTATAATTAGTCATCCCATCCTTTAATTTTAAATGTAGAGCCATTCAACTTTAATTAAATTTGTGTGCGACCAAAAGAAAGAAACAGAAAGAAAGAAACTCTAATAAAGTCGACCAGAAAAAAAAAACTCTAATAAAGTTGCAAATTCAACATCTGCGGTCAAAATAAATAACAGATCCTTGAACTGCAAAATGGGCTGATAATCCAGACAAAATGTGGTGAAATTGTTAAAATCAGTAACGCGTGTTTATATATCTAAACTTTATATTATACCTCCATCAAAAGAGCTTTATAGACAAAAAGAAATAATAATAATAATAATAATAATAAACACAACAAGGTGCCATTCTATTGGTAAATAGGGAGTCATTTAAGCATACTATCTTAAAGTTCAGTACTTGTTATGTATATGGAAAAAAAAAATCTTATTAAGATAAATCAAGCTTATTTCAATAATTTCTATCTTCAAAATGAATCAATCTTCACGTACTAGTTTGATATACTTTGATGCATACAAAAAAGAAATATCCCTCTAGTCTCAAATATAAAAAAAACTACTTTACACATTTTAATTAAATTAATTAAACTCATTTACTTTACAATGAAATATATATTTTTTAAATTGTCCTAAATTAATGATTTTTTTCCTTTACAATAGATTAATTACTAGATTGCTTACTGCTTATTGTCATTGATGAAGGGTCTTTTGAAATACTACATTTATTGCAATAGAAATTTACATTTTTCCTTATATTTTATACCAGCTCATCCTTTCAAAATTTGCTTAGGCCATTTAACTAATAAACCATCTGGAATGTGAATTGCTGTGGTTGTTACTTCCCTTTTTTTATTCAAAAAAATTGTTTCTTCTCATAAGTACAAGGTCCCAGCGACATGGGGCAAAGGGAGGATGCATGGCAACATCTCACGACTTGGAGCAGTGAACGGCTGGGATTTGCATTCCATCTCGATCGTTGGCAACGTGGCGCACTATTATCCCCCAGATTGATCCGCGGACCATCTTCCTCTGGCTGGATGAAATCATTTCTCCGTTTGACAGGACTGAATCCAAACGCTTCGCCGGTCACCTTTGGTTGGTCTATTATTAATAAATAAAAATTATTGTTTATTTTAATTTTAATCTCTATAATTGTATCTAACTTTTATTATAATTTTAAATTTTCCAATTCAATTTTTATAATTTAAAATTTTTAATTTATATTTTATTAACACAATTGCTTACATATTATTTTAACATTTTGAATATATATGACTTTTGATGACAAAAATAATAAAAATGTAGATAATAATAAAATAAAAATACTCATGTATATAACAAAATATTGACAAAAATATAATAATAAATATTAAATTAAAAATATTTAAATTATCGGGCTTACTTTTAAAATTTTAAATTTAAACTACAAATACTAAATTAAAATAAAATGAAATTATAAAAAATTCACTATAATTTTTTTCCATGATTGGAGGATTTATTCAAGAAACAGAATATAAAGGATGTACAAAAGGGGAGTCAATCAAAATAATCTAGATTCCCCTTGGTATGTATGGTATAAGAAACAAAAGTAAGAAAAGTAATAACAATTGAATCAGTTTTCATGATCTCATTAGTAAAGATCCTTTTGTTCCTCACATTCCAAAGATTCCAACATAAAAGTCTAAAAAAAATCCTCGACGTGTTGCTACGATGAGGCCTGAGATTGCTTGTCATCCAGTTTCGAAATGAGCCACCATATAAGTTTTGGCTATTTTGGTCCGCTATGAATTTTCTCCAACAAACTTTGGCAAAAGAGCATTGTCAGAGGACATGATTGAGATTCTCCACTCCTGTCCTGCATAAAGTGCATGTGTCGTCCTGTATCATGCTTTGTTTGAGTCTTTCTTCATTTGTTAAGAGCTTGTTGTGAAGAGCCAACCATATGAAAGTGCGAACCCGTTGAGCACCTAGCCATTTCCAAGCAAGAGATCAGACTATAGGTTCAGTAGTACTGTGATAGTCATTGATGAGTTCGTAGGTAGAAACTACTGTAAATTTACTGTTAGGGTTAAGTACCAGAAGCAGGAAGCTTCTTCATTCGTACTTGTTGGTAATAGGCCTCTAGATTTTCATCAACAGTTTTGGGGGGTGAGGAGATGTTCAAATCTAGTCTTGTCCCACTGTTCGCTTACATCAATATAATCACGCATAGGCTTATTTAGAGTTTCCTCATTAATTAGGGCAAAAGCAAAGTTAACCAAAGGTCCTAATTCTTCTATCCAATAGTCCTTCCATACACGTATTTTTTCCTCATTGCCAGCATTCCATTTGATGCCAAGGTGGACTTCATCCCAAACAATTGATAAGCTTTTCCATAGATGTGAGCTGAGTTTTTTCTTGATTGTACTAGGATCATTACTGTACCATCCATATTTTGCACGAACTACCCTAACCCATAAAGTATTTGGGGATGCAATCATCTTAAAGGCAAGCTTCATGAGGAAGGCTTTGTTTTGGTCCTTCAGCTTTTTTAATCCACATCCCCCATTGTTTAAAGGTTGACAAACATTCTCCCACTTTAAGAGATGGGTTTTCTTCCTATCAGCAGCGGAACCCCATATGAAGTTTCTTATGAGCTTCTTGATTCTGTCACATGTAGCTATGGGTATCCTTGCCGTTTGCATATGGTAGAATGGTATTGTGTTGAGGACAATTTTAGGTAGTGTGAACCTTCCTGCTAAGGAGAGGGAGTTAGCTTTCCACCTTGGAAGTTTGTTTTCTATTTTATCTTCTAGGTATTCATAAGTAGCCCTGATGACTCTTGGGTGGAGGATAGGAACTCCCAAATACTTTTCCATATTAAATCATGGGGCCGGACCCCTCTCACTCCTTACTTTTTTTTCTTAAATAATAAATAATGACCTTCAAATTGAAATGAGAAAATTGGGTCAAGATTGACTTCAATCCAATTCAATTATTTATGTATTTTGGTGAGTGACCGCTACATTTTTCTATGGCAAAAACATACTTTTGATCTCTTAATTTTACAGTAAATTTTATTTTGATTCCTTAATTTTATTTTTTTTAATCCTTTAATTTTGAAAATATAATAAAAAATTTTCCTATTACTATTACTGTTATCTATATTAACAAATAATACTAATAAAATATTATTCAACATTGACATGTCAATCTTTACTCCCAAGTCATCAATATTTCTCATTAATATTGAGTTTAAAATTTTTTTAATTAAATTGAAAGATTAAAAATAAATAATTACAAATAATAAACTTCTAAATAAAACTTTAATCTTAATTTTTTTGTCATAAAAAATGAGTTAGATAAATATGTAAGTATTAAAAAATGTTTTGTCAACATTTAAGAATGATTTGTCAATATTTTCTACTAATATAATTAATTGTGTTAGAAATAAGAAAAATTTTGATTACATTTTAAAAATTAAAAAATTAAAAAGAAATAAAATAAAATTAAAAGATCAAAATAAAACTTGGTATAATTAAGGGACCAAAAATATATTTTTGCTCTTTTCTATTGTTAAGTCATTTCCACAATGGGCCATGAAAAGTATGGTGAAACAAACTATCTTTGGCGACACAATCAAGTGGTTAATTAATTATTTATTCAGATTTTCAAACAAGTCACATATTTTTAAGTGAAAAAGCAGACAAAATCCAAGTTAAGACAGTAAACATGTTTTCTTTTTTCAAAGAAAATGAGTCGACCAAAAGTTTTTCATCTCACGTGTTTCGAAAAATGACTCAAAATACAAAATCGTCTTAATTGGATCGCTAAATTTCGAGTTATCAATTTTCTCCTCTCCTAAGGTGTTTTGTTCCTTTTTTTTTTTTCAAACCCGTTTTATTTACTTAAGATCTCAAAACTGTAGCAAAACCATCGATCATATATCTAAGACTAAAATAATCATTTGGAAACTAAGATATGAAGTGCTAAAATTTAAAAAATTAAAAAGGAGAAACAACTCTATTAAATGAATCACGGACTGGATTAGATTGGGTCACATTTTGACAATTTATGTTATCAAAATAAAATTGAGCCAAGCTTTTGTGGAGGGAAATAAATATTGAAATTATTTTAAAGGGATGATAAGTGTGGTATGGAAATTAAATAAAATTTAAGATCATTTTAGTCATAATAAAATTGAGCTTGAACCTCCCCTCCAAAAGTCCAAATCCCTTACTTTTGGACTTTCCTTCCTTTCTCTCCAAAACTCCCCAACCAGACACTATAACATAAGATCATAGCATGTCATTAACTCTAATATCAGTGGAGAGTGTCAACATTTTTTTTAATCTTTTTACTTTGTAATTTTTTTCATAAAAGTTCTTAATTCTCGGTCTGATTCAATGCAATGAGTATAATAAAAATGCCCAGTTATGATGATATTAAAGCTGAGAGGCTGGTTGTACATGATGTAATTAGTAGAATTACTACTCCTTTTACTATTGCTAATTATTAATAATAAAAAAAATGCAAACCATATATGAGAATTGGCAAAATGCCAATCTATTGTTTGTGATCTATACTTGCGATTCTACTAAGGCATCGTGTCATGTGCAAATTGAATATTTCACCAATATGATTCTTCTAATAACTATTCACAGTCATTGATTCAATACTGAATACTTTGATGACTTGATTTATTTGACTTGAATTCGGCTGCGTATTTTGTTATTTTGTTACATAATGTTTGAACTATTTTCTTTCATATTTTTTTATTTCAAAATTAGTGAGTTCCACTAGATTTTCTCACAAATATATCTTTTCATATAATCTATACAACACTTATACAGGTACACTTAACGGATATAATACAATTTGATATAAAAAATATAATAATTTTTTAAATTTTAAAATATAAGTGCAGAAATATTTAGGAAAAATCTCATATCAGGACCTTCCAATAAAAATATTTTCTAAAAAGGACCTATAATAATTAAAATTCTCAAAAAGGACCTAGATTCTTATAGGGGAAAAATATAATTATTTGACTAAAATACCAATATTCTCTTCCCCTTTCCCCCTTTCTTCCCTAGCTCACTGTCACCGGTGTCATCGCCGGAGCTCTGGCCTTGGGCGACTGCATCAATGCCGAAATAGTAAAATTTCTCCACTAGGAAAAGTAGTTAGTCAATTGGGAAATTTGTTATAATCACTTGGGAAATTAGTTATAGCTACTTGGGAAATTAGTTGTCGCCACTTGGAAAATTAGTCATCCTTACTTGGGAAATTAATTATTTTTACTTAGGAAATTAGTTATTTTCACTTAGAAAATTAGTTATCTTCACTTGGAAATTTAGTTATTATCACTTAGAGAAAATTAATTATTCGCACTTGAAAAACTAGTTATCTTTATTTGGAAATTTAATTATCCTCACTTAAGAAATTAGTTATCTCCATTAGCACTAGAGATGTCGCTAGAGCTTCAATCGCTGGTGATCGATACCGGTGCATAACAATGAAATATCCCCACTTGGAAAAATAGTTATCACACTTGAGAAATTATTTTCATTGTTCCAGCGCTGATGCCGATTGCCAAAGCTTCGGCAACATCGCTGGTGAATAAAGCTCCAACAATAACATCGGCTACCGAACCTTCGACAACGTTGCTGGCACCGATGAGGTAAAGCGAAAAGGGGAAAGGTGAAATGGGTATTTTGATTAGACAACTATATTTTTTCCTATAAAAACCTAGGTCCTTTTTTAAAATTTCAATTATTATAAGCTCTTTTTAGGAAATATTTTTATTCCTGGAATAAAATTTTTCCAAATATTTATATATGTATAATATTATTTATGTAATTATTTATATATAATTATTAAATTAACTCATTAAAAGAAAAAATGAATATTAAATATTTTAAAAATTATAGTATAAATGTTAAAATAAAGTATAAAATATTTATAATAACTTATATAAAATATTTATAATAACTTATAAATAAAATCTTCATTCTTTTTTCTGGACAAATAAACATCTTTTGAAAATAAAATAGAAAAATATTACATTTTTACTAACATTTATGAGATTATTTTTTTCTTACTTTAAAATTCTAATATGATCTTATTTTATTGTCAAAATTTGAATTAATAGAAAGAAATATAAAGTGATACGGATATATATATATATATAAGTAGAGAATACGTAGCATATCGTATTATATAATAGATATAGGTGTGTTTCTTATTATTATTTTTTAATATTGGTGTGTCATAGCATACAATGGACAAAAAACACAGTGCGTGAAAGGGATTTCTAGGTTTAGATGCTGTTAATGTAAATGTAATTGTTAATGATAATGAAGGTTTAACCACTCCAGTCCTTCGCCGCCCTTTAAACACTTTTTTTGTTTGGAATTTTTTATAAAGCTAACTATTGGCTATATACATGTGGGGGAGGAGATTGAATTCCCTCTAATTCTCTCTTATTTTATGAACCAAATGAGGGAAGGGAATTTGATCCCCTCCAACCCCCTCCTCTTCCTTTAAATACCCTTAAAAAAAAAAATTTTAACCAGACTCATTCTTAAAGTCGGATTAATGTAACAGAGGGAATTTGAGGAGAGGAGATTAAATAATATTTAATAAAGAAAATTGGAGAGGTAAGGATTAGGGGTGTTTTAATAACATCTCGTAAGTTCCTAGCCTATCATCAGATTTCAATAAGGAAGAAGTTAAAAGAATCGTAGGGATATTTCTTATGTGCACTCAATCGTCACCATTGTTAAGGCCAGCAATGTCCAGTGTTGTGGCCATGCTTTCTGGAGATATTGAAGTGAGCACTGTAAGTTCAAGGCCTGGATACTTGACAGACTGGAAATTTGATGATGTTAGCAGCTTCATGACTGGCTGTGCAGCAAAGGCATCAGATGCAAGTCAACACAACTCATCAGCATGTACCAGCATAGTCAGTGGCGCAAACCAAGCACCTGTCGATGCTTCTAAACCCATCCTTCATCAAATTCTTAGTGAAGGTTGTTAAGCATTGATTAATGATATTTTCTTTTTGGTTCCCACTTCATGGCTATAATATTTTTTTTGGCCATCATTTCTTGGCTATAATATACACGAGAATGGGATTGCTCTCCCATTTATTTAACTCTATTGGGCTATTTGTTTGTGTTGCAATCTCCCATTTATTACTGTTCTCATTATGTCCTACTTTTTAGTTCTGTTATCTCCTTGTTTCTCTTCATTTAAGGTTTGTTCATTAGTTAATACCGTGGTTATTGACTTTGTAGGATTTAAGACTCTCTATTGTAGTTGTTGATTTTGTGAGATTTGAGGCTATCGTTATGAATGCCCAAATCCCTGTTTATGTAGGCCGTTATTCATTTGAATCAATGAAAATTCAAACTCTCAATAATATGAAAATTTACATCGTTTTGGACCCCATAAGGATTAATCTTCTCAAAAAAGGCTGAAGTCTGGCCAACAGGAAACAAAAAATGCCTGGTTCTGTTGTTTCATCTCTAAAGTAATGCATTGACTTCATATTAACAGGATGCCAAGTTTACTTTCTTTTTCCTATTTCAGTATAATAGGCGCTGCCATGCATCATATCATCACGTTCATGAGGCAATGAATGGTCATAATTAAAATTGAGGTAGTTGTTTGACTATCCACACATCAACTCCATCCAGTTGTTCGTTGTCTCAATGCATCAGTGCATGACGGTGTGTAAACCACTGTCTTCTGCCTCCGTTCATCCGGAGTTGCACAACTACACCTTCTCTATTGATCAGTGGTTTCAGTTCTTGTGACCATAGATGAAACCATCATACTTGATCATATTTTTTTCCAAGCCCCTTCATAAGTTGTTCATAATTTCTATTAAACAAGAAAGATTGGAATGCCGATAGAGCTTCTTCAGTTGCTACCTTATGTAATTCAAAGTGGTCCTCCCTCGAGTAGTGTGATAAAAACTGGGGTTGTAGTACAATTAGGTAAAATGTCACTTTGTCTTCAACTCCTGCAACCAAATGAACAGCTCCTGGATAGTTGACTTGGGATCAATTGATTGTATAACTGGAAATGGATTCTTCTCTTTTCCTTAAGTGAACGACGGAGTGGTCAATGATACAGCATGAGCCATTCTATTCTTTTTCTTCCTCTCTTTTTATTTAGTTTTGCGCTGCCAATATACAACTGCTTGGGTAAGTAAATAAATTGTTACTACCACCAGGGTCGTCTGCAGAGCAAGTTTTACACACTATTTTAAACATCAATCAATGGCTTGAACATTTTAGCGTTCATTCCTTTGATTTATCTCTGGTTTTACGCTTGGAGCCTTTTAGAGTTCCTTGAATTGTTGAATTGTTGTTTGGCTAATTTAGTTGTAGATCTCCAAAATCAGTAAATGCAGGAGTTAATAAATTCTTATTAATTTTTTAATACTAGAGCTGAATCGGCATGACAATTCAAGAATCAAAGTGTTAGTTTACTCATAGGAAATGCTTCTTTGAACTGAAAGTCTGACTCTGTTGTTTCTTACACATATTGGAGATTGCGGCATGGAGGAGAGACCAAATGTGAGCTCAACAAATACTAATCTAAGCATCTTAAAATATAATACTAATCTAAGCATCTCAAAATAGTAAAAAGTCCACCTCAAATGGTCCATTTGGGAATTAACATTACAATAATCTGAGACTTGGGGATCAAAATGCATGCAATAGCAGGCATGATCAATTGGAGGGGACATGGTAGTATTTTCCTTTACACATGCACCTGTATACAATAGGGCAGGACTCTGCAGAAGAGCATTTGAAGCTCACTATCACCCTCTTGCATGGAGAGCATGCCCCACATGCGTGGGAGCAGTCGGGCAAGCTCGACCCGTATGGGTACATCATTTCTTCCTACAAATTACAAGGCACTTTCTTTGTAAGTACCATACATAAACAGTTTTATTATAGTCTCTAATTGGTGTTAGAGCTCAAATAATTTGAATTAATCTTTAACATACCCTCTTGAAAGTCTTTTGGCTTTACAGGATTCAACCCTAGAACAGTTAATTATAGAAATTCTAGTGTTACCTTATACAATACTTAAATTTGAAAGCTTAGACCATAAAAGAATTATTTGGAACAATGACTTTGTTATGCAGGAGACAAATGACTTAAGATACATTGAGATACATAATCAAACTGTTGGAAACAAACCTCATCTCTAGTTGCAGCTTTCTCTTCTTGCAGGCTTACAAATGTATCTGCAAAATGGGGAGAAAAAGGATATGAAATAAATGCCCTATTACCCTATTAAGCCGTAAGATCTCATTATGTGATGATGTTTTATGTATTGTATCACGTACCATGAAAATCCAAGATATTAGAAAACGTAAGAATAGAGCATAGCAAATGGCTACTTAGACTATCCAAACTGGTTTCTGTTAAGTGAAATTGAAGCGACAATACTGCTCCGCAATTAGTATTTACTTACATGCATACAGTCAGATATTGATAAAGATAACATTTAGTCTGCAAGCAGTTATGTTAGAGGAAAAAATTAGAGTAACCTGGTTACTAGATTAAACCGAAGGAGATAACACTTACCATGATCACCTATCACTCTGAGGCTCCAGCCATGAGAAAGCAACGCAAAGAAAATCAGAAATAGGAAAGATTTGCGGATTCCAAGGCAGAAAATCCTCATATTTGCGGCAGAAAGACAAAAGAACTATGAAGGATTATTGTCCTGTATGTATAGGTGAAGAAGAAGAGGTTCTTATAAATGTTCAGTGATAGGTACACTGCAGTATTTCACATGATCCACGGCCATGTTTTGAAAGTTTCACAAGTTTTGGCAAGTCATCCAAAATTAAATAGAACTAGGCATTATTACCCAGAAAGATATTTATGAACTTCAATTATAACTAGCTGCTTTATTTGATAATTATTGTACTCAAACTCAGTTTTGTTGGGATTGTATCTTGGCTTGTTTACTGCAGCACTTTCACGGTCTCACCTGTCATATGGAGAAAGAGGGTAAAAAGGACGTGGAGAAAAGGTTATTTTTAAATGAGGGCATTCAATGAAATTTATTTGGAAGTTCTCGAGGGGAAAATAGTGCAAGTCACAAGTGTGTGTAATAAAATAAAAATCCCTCTTCTGCTGAGGATATGGAAATTCAATCCCTGATCAAGAAGATGGATCTTATTCTGAAAATTGAAATGAGTTAACAAGTAGTTTTTTATTACATTTTGTTCACAAGTAGTCTTTGAAGAAATTTTTCTCAAGTTCTGGGGGAGCCATATGTGCTATATTGGCCACCGAATTTTTTTTTCCAGAGAGACTTGTGTGGATATGGAAAATTACACCAAAAAAAGGAAAAAGTACAAAAGTGGAATGAAATTTGAAAAGGGAGTTGTCGGTGTGTGATGAGATTGAAGTGAGTTTAGAAGAACTATATGAAGAGGGAAAAATTGAAGAAGGGTGAGAAAGAAAGAAAGAAAGAGAAGGGTAAAGACATTGAAGAGGGGGTCTGACATGAGCGTGAAGATGAGGTGTTTGGAATGAATGAAGTTGAAGTTGGAGCTTGCACTCTTTAATGGAATTGATGTGCCCATTTGTTTCTTTTCATTCTCACTCCTTTACCCTTTTGGTAGCACTATAAAACGAATATGGTTCATTTTGAACACTATGCATGCATTTACAGGAGGATCACTCTTGTTAATATTATAGTTATATATTAAAAAAGACTAAATTATCTATAAATAAAATCCAGCTTGCCAATCTACAAAGCCTATTAATTAATAAATATAAGACAAAGTGCAATTAGAACATAGAAAAGAAGCCGTATATATGCATGCTAACTTGTTCACTCACTTTCCATTAACAAAGGAAATGTTTGTGTTATTTACTTCTTGTTTAAGAAAATTTTGTATAAGTTTTAAAAATAAACATAATGTTTATGTGATTTTAATAAAATTTTAAAGATGTTCGTATAATTTATGTTTTATTTTTAAGAGATGTTCATATAAACATTGAAAATAGATAAAAAAAATTAAATCGTATAATCAATCATTATAGCAATATATTATCAATATCAATGTATCATATAAAATTTCTGATCAATCAATGTATCATAGCAAACCAAAGCTTGATGCATCAAGAAAATCAAAAAGGGGGGAAAAAACTCAAAGGCACTTCCGCAGTATGAGAATTATTTATCATTTACTTTACTTACGTAAATAGATTTATTATTTATCATTCAATTTAATTGAAAGCTTTTGATATCTTGGATTATGATCATGGCTTTATGAATGAAATGACTCTTTCTTCCTTTTACATATTTGGTGAATGCCATGTCATTGCCATCTCATGAATCCCGAATTGAAGGTACCTTAGTGGTTCCGGAATTGGATCTGTTTGGTTGCATAGAAAGTCTGGAGAATTTGTTTGGTTCCTTAGAAAATACTGATCACCGCCTACATGTGAATTGGATTGGGCCATCACAGAAGGGAGTTATGACCAACCAAGCCGATCTCAAACACCAATGCAAACAAACTCTAAAACAACCAAACAAGCTTATATATATAAAACAAACATATGTAGATCCTTTCCGACTTATCAAAAAAAAAAAACATGTAGAAATCTCCTCTCTAATTATAGTTGATCATTTTATTTATAATTAATAATTTTTGTGAGCACAACAGGTGGGTTTCATTGGATCGTAATGTTAAAGGAAGATTACCGTCTAATATATAGTGAGATTAATAAGAGAATAATTAAAGAAAAAATATTTATAGAATAAAAATGATATTCATGCTCCAAAATAAAACAATAATAAGGATGGATAATAATTATGAGACTATAATAAAATAATATATATTTTATTTTTGTATGATGAAAAATAAATTTTATTCTTGAAATGCAACCAGATAGATAATTCTAAAATTCATATTTTTAAATATAAATATATTTAATTAAAAGTCCTCAACTATCTCCAAACAAAAAGAAATAAAATTCCCCAAAAAACAAAGAGCTGAGCTCGTGCAGCTAGCAAAATGGTGCGCACAAATCCGCCTCACTAGTGATCAGTGAAGGTAATAATTATAATCTAGTTACGGAATCAGCATAATTTTAAACATTTTTGCTCAACTAATTAATATTGCTTAAGTCATTCAATTAAATTTTTTTCTCTTTGGGTCCTCTCATTAATTGTTACTATAAAACATAAAATAAATAAATAAGACCTTGTGAGAAAAGCAAACTGCAAAGCTGACAAGAAAAAACGAAGGAAATCCGTTTAATTAATTAATTAAAATCCTTCATCTGCTTGCTTTTCCTTTGCCACGCTTCTGTAAACCCTAGTAATTTCAAAATCCATATATTGCTTCTTGTTCTTCGATTTTCTGCTTCGTCAGATTAATTCCACCCCTTCTCGCTAGCAAAGGAAGCTTCTTGACTTTTGTTTTTTTTTTGGATCAGCGCTTGCTGTTGTGAATTTGTATCGCACTATCGCATTCTTCTCGGACGCCGAAAGGTAATGCTTTTATATTTATATTATTATAATGGTACGCCTTCATTTGCTTTTGTACTTGAGTTGTATTTCGAAGAAAAATTTGAGGGAAATTAGGGTCTCGATTGACGGGTTAAATTTGATTGTTTTGCGGTGCCCATGAACAGGACCGTTGTACGATGGAATTAGGATCCCATGACGGTATTGGTGACTGGAATTCTTTTTAATTTAATAATGATTAGGGACCTTGTCAGGTTGCGTGCATGCTCTAAATCTAGTTGGACAGAGTGCTTTCAATTTTTCTTATTACTAATTGCTTAATGCAGAGGAAGATGAACTGATTTTATTTTTTTGGGCATAATATGTTGTGTTGTTGAACTTATGTGTAATTTCCGATATTAATATATTTAAGAAAGGATATTACTAAGGATGGAGTTTGATATGTGGAACTAATGACGAGATAGCGAATTTGAAGCTGCTCTATTGACAGTTTAAATTCTTTGAATGTTGATCATACACAACAATAGAGGATTTTTTCAATACAATATTAGTCTCACATCCTTTCCCCAACAAGATCCGTGGCCGATAATTGGTTTAAAAAATAGAGAGAGAAATAGTTTATAATATTTAGATATGAAGTTTTTCAATTTTTTTTGGTGTTTCTATTTTACATAGGAGAGAAAAAAATGGTCAAGACAATTAGTGAAGTAAATGAGTAAGCTCAATTTTTTCCTCCCATCTTGTTTTATGCCTGTCTACAAATTCCTCATGTTATCATGAGCTGATGTGACTATGAAATAGGGATAATAGTAAGTGTTTTCAGATTTCCTAAATAATTAGCAGCATTTTACACCTGCTTTTCAGATTTCCTCATCTGATGTGAACTAAATTATGCCTTTGAGAGATCATATTCAGAGGGTCGTTTAAACAGACCCAATCTCTTAAACCAAAACTGGCTGCCCAAGAACTGACGACCATATGTGGACTTGGCATTTTTCAAATTACCTTGAACCCTTGATGCTGAGAAAATTCTTGAACTCAGTCGGCTATAGTTTTATATCAAAATGTCTGCTTATAGAAGAAGATAAAAAGTCTGAGGGATTGTATGCTAGCTGTTTAACTGGCATCGGTGGGGATATTTTCTCTTTGTACTGCATATGAGTTAACTGTTTCTCACCATTGTAATCAATGGACAGGGAACAACTGGATTTTCATTCTTGATGATCACATTGTGGCACTACATACATATACAATACTCCAAACTAAATTTAGTCATCTGTGAACTTATGGCTGGGTCTTTACCTGGTGATGTCTCTCATAATGCAACATATGGTTTTCAAAGACACCCTGAGATGTTAGAGGAGGACCCTGGTTGGTATTTTACTAGGAAGGATATTGAAGAAAATTCACCATCCAAACGAGATGGTATAGATTGGAAGAAAGAGACCTACTTGCGCAAATCATACTGCACATTTCTACAAGATTTAGGCATGAGACTTAAAGTGTGAGTTTTTCTGTATTTTTAAACAATATTTAGCTGTCTATGTGAGATGCATTGGGTACTTGTTTAGTTAGTTTATGATTTATAACCTCATAGTTTCTTTCATTTCTCTCTTTAGTCAATGGAGATATTGGCAGTGGCACTCTTTAGTTAAATGCTTAATCAAACTTTTTTAATTGCTAGAAAAAAAATTTGTTGATGAGAATTGTGAACAAAAGATTTGCAACTGTGGAAGACAGGGAATCATTAAATTACATTTCAAACCATATTTTTCTTACTTAACAGAGGTTAGCTGTGCTCCCTTTTAATTGTTGCTTTTACTTTCTAATCTAATAATTAGGTAGAGTGTGGCAACAACTTGTTCTGTTTGAAGCTAATTTGTCCACTGCGCTGATTAGTAGACTAGTGGGACACTTGTTTGAATTGAATTTAGAGGGATTGAATTTGTTTTAATGAGCTGACTAGAGGGACCAAGAGTTCAATTAAAGCCTAAATTATGTGAAAGATAGGCCTATGTCAGTAGTGTTTTATTCTCTTCAGGAGCATTGGAGAAATCATATTTCACATATCCAAAATTATCTGTGATACTGTATATGTTTATGTTGCCAATAAATTAGCTCAGATATTTCTTGTTTATCGCTGATAATGTAAAAACATAAATAAATAGTAATGATAATTCATCTTGATATTGATCACTTGACTCGATCCTGATTTTATTATGATGCAGACCTCAGGTAACCATTGCTACAGCAATAATTTTTTGCCATCGATTCTTCCTTCGTCATTCCCTTGGAAGAAACGATAGGAGGGTGAGTCTATTTTGTTATAGTAACTTGCATGTTGTCATTGTTATATCTGTGTGAACTGTAAATAAAAATCTCTTCTGGTGTTATTCAATAAGCACAGGAAGGATATACATTGATTGGCAGGTATAGCATCATAGATTCACCCTTCATCAGAATCAAGGGATTTGTTTTTAGAACCATCTGTTTTGAAAAATCTGCATCATAATCAATCTTCCCTCAAAATCTTTGGCGTGCTTAAAAAAATGAAATATCTCTTTGGTTCTATATCTATTGAGGTAAGGTTGTTGTAAGTGTTCCTGAGCAAACCTATGTTATCGAAACATGAGAAGAGTACAGATATAAATGAACAAAACAAGCGGAAACTATGAATATTCTATAATGCTATCTTCCTCTTTTTCATTGCTTAGCTTACCAATTGGCTTTGATAATAAATGCATCCCTTATTTCTCTTTCAGCAAATCAATTAACTGTATTCACTTTTAGATCAGTAATTTGTCCCACTTTCTTATTATTCAAAGATAACACTTCTTGGCTTTTTATTTGAATATCTGTGTTTTAATAGCATTAAAATACAAAACCCCTTGTCACAGTGAACTAGAAGATTTGAGCGGGCAGTATTTATTTGTGAAAGACTAGGGTTTTAGACAGGGTTCAGACCTTAAAGAAGGCATTGAAACTATTGGGAGAGTATGAAGGGTAGTGGAGGGTGGATGGGCAATTCTACATAAGATAGAACGAAGATGTAGATTCATGTTGTGTCAATTTTGCTTAGGGATTCATGATGCCAATTTGAAACATGCTGAATCAACACTTGGTTTTGTATGTATATAATGACAAAGCTCCTGGTGGGTTTAATTTTAATATAATCCCTCCGATACAAATTGTAAGGTATTTTGTATGACAAATTTTTTGTCCAAAATATAGAGTATTAGATATTTTTCTTTCCATTTTATCCTTATTTTTAATTCTTCTTTACTCCTCATTTATAACCCTACAAAGCTAATAGAATGGGGTATTTAATAAGAGTAAAATAGGAAATGTTGGTACTTTTTGCATTGATTTTAGGTGAAAAAGTTTCTTAATATACGTGTAATTGATACAAAATGCCTTATAATGTGGACTGGAGGGAGTATATGATTTGGGCCATTGTAGTTGTTCTAACAAGTTAGGAGATTGAGTGGAAATTATTGAATGCATCAATAGATGTTCTCTTTGTGTTATTGGAAATCTCTCTAGAAGAAAAGGTTTAGGGGAAAATGTTTCAACCATTTATCTAAGTTGTTGAGTAATATTCCGTGTCAGAAGATTTGCTTATTTTTATGCTTATACTTTTCAAAATATAGTAAAGCTGTGCACATGTCTGATATGGATGCTATCCTGTAGATACATCCTTTACCTTCACACTTGAGAGTGCTATGATAGATGTGTAGAAACATTGTAGAAGATCAAACTTCGTTTTATTCATTCTGTAGTTTTAAGTGCCTGATCAAGGTAGTTTGCTTAAGATGGTTTGCCATGCGCAATATTGTGAAAGAAGGATATTTATTGTCTGCTGTGTGAAAAGGTTCAAAGGAGAGAGAAAAAATGACTGCATAAATTCTATGGTTTTAAGTAAAAATGAATTGACGAGGGGTGCTTGAGATTGACCATGATTAGTTTTGTAATAAGAATTACTTACAACGCCTATGTAGCTGGCTTAAAACTTGGTCTGATCACGTCCACCTTTTCCCCAGGTAGAGCGAGAATAAAGATTATTATCCCTTGGGTTGCTATCTTTGTAACGCAGAATGATAGAAATTTTATCTTATGCTATTCTATACAATAGATGGCATAATATTGTTGAAAGAATTCAATAAATCCTTTGGTAGTTGTTTTACAGCAGTTGAAATTCAAGTCAAGCTAGATATCCAATTACTTTGTTGGTGTCTGGTTTCTGGTTTGTTCCTAATCAATATTAAACTTAAATTTTATCCTTATTTTGGCCTCCAAAAAAATTCATCCTTGTATTCCAAATCAAGGACTTAATAACGTAGGGAGTTTGGATTTATCACTTGAGACATTGAGGAGGTCTATTTTGTTCTTTCATTATCCGAAGGTAGACAAAGGCAAAAGGTACCTGAAAAAGGTGCTCATCGAAGTGAAGTAAGGCACTACATCAAGAAAAAATTTGTTGTATGGACATAAAATTATAGATAAATGTATATTCTTGTGTTGTGTGTTGATTATTTAAATTTGTTTCAAAACTCTAATATACTTATAACTTATCTAATAAACTAATAAATCATACTATTTTAAATTTAAAACTTTTCAATTTTTTTATTAGATATCTTTCTTATCTTAACTAATATTTTAAATTTTAAATTTTCTTATTTTTTATCAGGTAACTTTCCTATTTTAAGTAACTTATTTAATATATAATATTTGTTTACAACACAAAACCTTGACCGTTTTTGCTCAAAAAAAAAAAAAAGAGAAAACTCCTTCAATGTTAATCCTGAGTCTATGAAGGCATAAGTTATGCAGCTGCCTAAATCTGTGAAGGCACAGGTTCGACAGCTGGTATCCACTTCATCCTCCAATCCTTAAGAAACCACCTTCAGCGTCACCCAAGTCCTTCTTCTTCTGATCCTTTAGCGTCACCCATGTCCTGCTTCTTCCAATCCTTTAGCGTCACCGATGAATCTGCAATGGTTTTAAGTTCTTCCATGCCATGATTATTCCAGGTGCTAAAAGGCAAGCACCTTTTGGCTCTTGGCTTAACCTAGTGCCTCTAATAGCATGAGACGTGCCGAGGGTCTTTGGCAAGACACAAATGCTAGTGCCTAGCGCCTTTAATAACCTTGCATTATTCAACATACTGGGTGGTCATTGACATTTGATCTGTGGCCTTGTGGCTATATACATCGTCTCTTAAGACATGGAAGTCTCTACGTTTTGGGTTTGAACCATTTAGTGTGCCTAATTGGATTCCTTCTCTAAAAGATCTAGGCAAAGTTACTTACTGGGCTATCTTTAATCATGTACAGGGGACAAGAAAGATAATGTTTGTAGCTCTGTTGAATTCTAGCTATGCTTCATGGAGAAGTTGATGGTTGGCAATATGTGAATGAAAAAATAGCAGATCTAATTATTATTATTATTATTTTTTTTTGTGTGGTTATTAACATGTGGATTGTGGAATCAGAACTTGCTTTGTTGAACTCAGTTCAGTACAATATACAGCTCAGTGTAAAGATGCTAAGCTATTTACAATATCATGGGCCGCCTGGGCATTTTGCCCGAACCTTTAGTGTCAACCCAAACCAATACTTCACATACACATATACTATCATTGGCCCAACCTATAGTATGAACCTAAACCTATACTTTACATACACATATACTGTCCGCAATTTCCTTTTTCATCTTATTTAACATGGTGCTGGTGATTTGTAGTACACTCATGCTTGGAGTTCTGTGCTTGTTTGACTAATTTAGGTATCTCAGTTATAGTCACACTATGATGGAAACATTTCCATTACCTGATGTTTATAATTTGTAAACATGTTTCTATTTATGCTTTATTAGTATTTAGCTATTTGATGTGATTAGGACTATGGTAGAACTGCAAATCAATGCACGCAGGCACACATACACACATATATTGCACCTTATTAGCATGTTAATCAGGTGGCATTTAATCAAGTAGGACTTGAGTGGGTTGGCTGTAATTTGTATTCAAGTTGCTCTTATGACACAAATGGTATTTTGTGAAGGTCTGGTTCTTACTTGTATTAAAAAATAAATAAATAAATAACCTTGCCACTTGTTTGAGCGCTGGATGTATTATTTAGATTATTAATTGCTTACCAAGAAAAAGATTATCAATCTTATGGTTTAGCACTCCAATATGTTTCAAACAATCCATTGTTCAATTCCTACAGTTTACAATTTAAGTTTTCCGTTGGTGTTATCTTATTTCTCCTAGGTAAAAATTATGCATTAAAGATCACCTCGTTCTCTTAACTCCTGCTTTCTGCCCCCACCCTGCTCTTGTTTTCCCCAGCACCTGCGTGAATTCTTACTAATATCCTTGCCCATGTTACATATGTCTGTGTGCTTAGTCGTAACAATCTTCTTGTTTTTCATGCTATTTCATGTTCTTGCTCCTGTGATTTAAGGTGCAGGTGTAATACATGGGATAGAATATTTATTGGAATAATGATGGTAACTAATAATTTGTTCTACAGCTCATTGCAGCAGCGTGCATGTTTCTTGCTGGGAAGGTTGAAGAAACTCCTCGCCCTTTGAAAGATGTAATTCTTGTTTCATATGAAATTATAAATAAGAAGGACCCTGTAGCAGCTCAAAGAATCAAACAGAAGGTATTATCTTGAAGTCCCTTAAGTCCTTCTTGTGCTTTCATATCAGGCAATTGCGTCTTTTATTATTGAATTGACTATTTAAAAATTATTTGTTTAAGTAAATTTATTTCATCGAACTACCTGTTTTTTTTTTGCTAACAATTGTATGCTCGTATCGTTTACATCAATTTCCATTTGAGGAGTCCTAATAATGTTTCTGTGGAGCAGTTTAGTACCTCCACAAGAAGGCTGACACATGCTTCAATTTTTTACGTGGATTAAAACTAATTAAATTGACTGGATTTGTCTTTGTTCTGTAATATTTGTTTCTCTATTTAGTTTTCTGGTTATTTCGTCCAAATTTATTCTCATTTTTTTCTTATTGTTCCAGTGATGTGGCTCTATTTATTGATTTTTTTTTTCTTCTTGCAATTTCTTTGTACTTCAATTATGGTGCAGGAGGTGTATGAACAGCAGAAAGAATTAATGTTAGCTGGAGAGAGGATTGTTCTCCAAACCCTTGGTTTTGATCTTAATCTGCACCATCCTTATAAACCTCTTTGTTGAGGCCATTAAGAAATTCAAAGTTGCACAAAATGCCCTTGCCCAAGTTGCATGGAATTTTGTAAATGATGGGTATGTGATTGCCCCATCTTTGTTTTGCTCAATGGCCTTCATTTTCCTCTCCTGAAAATAGGATGTGGTATGCAGACTTCGGACATCTCTTTGCTTGCAATTCCAGCCCCATCATATTGCAGCAGGAGCTATTTTCCTTGCTGCCAAGTTCCTTAAGGTGAAGCTCCCATCAGATGGGAAGAAGGTCTGGTGGCAAGAATTTGATGTTACCCCTCGGCAATTGGAGGGTTGGTGCCCTTTTTTAAGTATTAGTGGTATAAAGAAATGAAAAACAGTACTACTACCTCTCCTCTATCTTTCTTTGGCCTCTTTTCTTATTTGTTGCTTGCCTCTCTTTATTGATTATGGTTGTATTTATGGGAGAATTTTAATGTTCAATTAAATGAGAATCTTGTGCTTGGACAAATACACCCGTAGAAAGCACAGTTTGAACAGATGCAATCAATTTAATAGTGTCATTTTGTTGTGTATGCTTTCTTACTATATGAAAGATCCAATTGTGTTGATTTTCTTTCTGCAGAAGTTAGTAATCAAATGTTGGAGCTATATGAGCAAAACCGAGTGCCACCTTCAAATGACATTGAAGGAGCTCCTGGAATTGGGGCCACTAGTCGGGCTGCTGCAAAGGTTCCTGCTAGCCATGATGAAAATGCTACCACAAACAGAAATTCTCATGCTGGGGCCACGAGTTCAAGACTTGAAACCTCAAAGCCTGGAGCTCCTAAGAGGGTGTTTGAGTCATTTGCTACTAATCTGGTCGGGCACCCAATGTCGAACCATGGTAGAAGTAGTGATTATGGAGGCACAGATACGAAACACAGGGTAGAAGATGAAGCCAAAGGTAATCATTATCTTGAGGGTGAAACCCTGCCACACAAGGAAAATTTGCAGGAAACTCAAGACATGTTGAGATCTCAATCAGGTTATGGTGAAGAGCAAGAAAGCAATGTTGGGAGAAGTGAAATGAAGGGGGCTGCTGAGTTAAATGTTAAACATGCCAACAGAAACCCAGATCACAGAGATAGTACGTTTGGGCAAGTACCTCAGGAAGCTATTAAAAAAATTGACAGAGACAAGGTAAAGGCTGCGCTAGAGAAGCGAAGGAAAGCATCTGGTCATATGACTAGGAAAACAGAGGACATGGATGATAACGATCTCATTGAGAGGGAACTGGAGGATGGAATTGAACTGGCTGCTCAAAGTGAAATGAACAAGCAGCATAAAAGGCAAAATTGGTCCAAGCCCTCAGATAAATCAGAAAATGGGAATATGCTGCATGGAAGGCACCAAGATCATGCGGATGAGCATCATCAGGGGATAAAGAGCCTGCCACCATCTGAACCTGATCTAAGTACCGTTGAAGAAGGGGAGGTATCAGCACTTGATGATGACATTGGCCCTGGACTTCAGTCGCCCAAGTCAGGCAACTGCAAGAGAAAAGCTGCGAGCTCACCTGATAGAGTACTGGAGGGGAAACATCGAAACAAGGTCAGCCGGCTTGGTCATTCTGAGAGGGACAGTAAAAGGCATTTACAAGAAAATCATGTCTGAGGCTAGGCTTCATTTACTGATACTGAAATCCCCGGGTGAAAGAAATTCACTTTAATGACAATAACCATGAAACTCCTTCAACTTGCTTGGTTGGACCATCGGTTGCCTTGTTCTATTAATGTTCCTGTTCCTCATCTTATGGGTGGATAAGAAATTTTGTATATTAGCGAGGTATATATGGATTGAAGATGGACATGAAATAAAAGGCCATTTTTTCAGGTTTTTGTTGATTATTTCTGTCAAATGGATAACTTGGTTTAGTCATAGTTGTCAAAATCGGACCGGATTGACCGGTTTAACCGGTCAAATTGGAAACTGGTGCTTGATCGGTTCGGTTAAGGAAGAGAATCGGGACAACTTAGAATTGGTCAAAAACCGGTGAATCCGGCCATGAATTAATAGAATTGGTCATGAACCGGTTTGAACCAATTCTATATTATTTTTTTAAAAATATTTTTTTAGTTTTTAAAATAAAATAATATCATTTTTATTACAGAATATTTTTTTATATATTATAATATTATATAAGTATTAGTACGATATATATAATTATTAAAAAATATGTATTTACTTAATAAATAAATAATGGATTATTAATTTATTATTTTGAACTCAAAATATAATTATGAATTAATATTAATTGATTTAGATTTAAATATTGAGTTATAAAACTTATTAATAATTTATTTATGATGAATAATAGATTGATAATTTAATATTATTTAATTTGAAATTTTAATTAAGTCATGAAATTTGGTTAAATTTATATTATTTGTTTTAAATATATTATTTTAATTACTATCGGTCTATCTCCAGTTAAATCGTAGTTAAACCTTGAACCAATGTATTATTTGGTTCAATGTCTGATCTAGTTCTGATAACATTGGATTTAATTACCCTAATGAATCTAGCAAGATTAACTATCTCCGCTTTCCAAATTGTGATTGACATAAATAATTCTTGTTTTGATGTTCAAAATTTATATTTATATATTTTTGCAACTATAAAATTTCATATAAAATGAAATATTCATGAATTATAAATGGTGTAACTTTTTCTATAACTTATTATCCACAAATTACATGAATAGTGCATCTTTATTACTACTCCGACTCTAATTTTGAAATGTTTGTCATACAATCATTTTTTATATTATCATTTTTCATATAATCACATATTTATCTTAACATATTTATTTTTACTACATTCATTTTATACTCTTGGGCCCGTTTGGTTTAATTATAAAAGGGGATATGTGATGTAATTCTTATTTCATTACATGACTTGGTGTGTTTGGTTTTGCAAAACTTAGGTAATGAAGACTACATCATTACCTCAAATCATGTAATCTTCTTCACTCTAAAAAGCTATGTAATTGGAATTACATGACTGTAATCAATTGTAAAAAGATCAAACAACCCTTCACAAAATAAAAAATACTCATTCCTTACCGGTCACTACCAGCATCACCAATCAACAACTGCCGCTAGTGCCACCACTAGTTGCCGACAGCCACCGATCCTTGGTCACAAGCCAATCGCCACCATTGTCACTGGTTACTGCCACCACTATCAGTCACCAGCTTCCACCACCATTGTCAGTCACCCACCACCACCACCGTTGCCAATCATCGGTCGTTAGATGCCACTAGACATTGGCCGAGCACCAACACCGCCGATATTTCCATAATCCCTAAGCACCACTACTTTGAGGGCAATTTAGACTTTTCCTAACTATTAATGTTTAATTAAATATAAAACATAAATTTATTTCTCACATCTCTAATATCAAACTAAACAAACACATGTAATAATCATTATATTACATTATACTACATTACATCACATTACTTAACTTCCTTGTAATTGGACTAAATGGGCTTTTATTATCTTTTCAAAGCCCAACATTCACCACCACAAAATGTATCTACTCTTATAGCAGTTTGATAAATCTTCTCTTTAAGCTTGGTAAGTGTAACATTCTCAATTTTCTAAAAAAATGTTACAGTATGTATAAGGATGTGAAAATATAGCATAGGATACAAAATCTAATAGAAAAAGAAGTAAATAACAAGTTTATATATGGCGTGTAAATTTCAACATGTGAAGGGGGTGGAATATTTTATTATTTCTCATTTTCTCTTGAAGTTTCAAGGTTTACACATCGCAAGTTTTGGTGATTTTTCTTCCTTTGTATAACTACTCCCTCTTTGGCCAGCTTATGCATAGAGAAAGGGAGAGAGTGAGCTACTGCTTGCTGAAACACCAAGGAAGGAAGGAGAAAACATGAGGGAGAAAGAGAAGAAACAAGAAAGAAGAAAGAAAATTCAAGCTACAAAGGTAAGCTTACTTCTCTTGATTCTTCAAGATTTCTACTTTATGTAGTAGGTAGTTTTAGCAAGATTAGGATGAGTTTTCTTCTCTCCTCATGGGCAATAATTTTTGGCCAAGATATAGGAAAAGAAAGGGAAAGGTTTTTTTGCATAAAAATCAAGGAAAAACATGAACAAGTTCCTTAAAGACATGATTTCATGGGTTTTTGGAAATGTGCAAAGAAAATCTTTTCAAGGCTTAGAAGATGGCGGTTGATGCTTCCTAATTTGTGTAATTATATGTTGGTGGTTGGGGAACTCAGCCAGCTACTATGTAGCATGTTTCTCAAGAGTTTGCTAATTTACTTGAAATTGCTACACTATAAGTGGAGCATTGAAAGTTTTAGCTTCCTCCTAACGTCTTCGAGCATTAACCATTTCTTTTAATTGCTTAATAATCCTCTGCTAATGATCCATATGATTAAAGATCATTTGCAGGAGATCTAGACTAGGATTACTTTCATTTGCTATTACAAGAGTCGTTTGAGAAGTTTGTTCTTGTGCTGCCAGCCTTTGCTGAGCACCTCTTGGTGTCTAGACCATTCTTATCTTGCATTCATTAATTGCAAATAATAAATTAATTAAACTCAGTGAATAATGTTAACTACTTCTTTCATTATACCATCATTAGTCAAAGTATATCATTATACTTGGACTTATAGGGTTTCAATACTAATGTCAGACTTATTATTAGCATATGATATCTCTATTAGATCCTCCTCTGGCTCCTTTTTGGAGAATTCCATTGCCCCAGCTTCTTCTTCTTCATGATAACGTTTTGCTTGGAGTGTGTAGGTAATGACACAGTCTTCCAAAGTATGAAATACTCGTTCTTGAAGCAATTCTCTAATATACTTCCAGAACTCATAACCTAGTATAACATCAAGTACTTGCTCAACTCATTCATTCTTAGGGAACCTATGGCCATGATGCCCTTCAAAAAATTCCTTCACTTCCAACACAATGCTCAGGAAATGTAGAACTTGAATATATACTCCAAATCTAGCATGACATTTATACAAAACAATTCTAATAATCAATTGGATTATAAGTCATTGGTCTAGTTGGAAGAAACTATCATTTTCTCCAAATAATTTAGCTAGGCTAGACTTATTGGAACTATCACTCGTTGGAACTATCATAGTTTTTGGGCTAATCAACCTCTTCACTTAAAGGTGCGATTGCTTGCTTGGGATGAATTATATGTGAAAGGACCGCTGCTATAGGGTCATGCTCTTGATCCAGATAATCCTCTCGGTCAATGATCACCATGTGGTTATTGTCACTGGAAATCCTTTTAGATCTTACGTCTTCCTCCATAGGATTCTAATTAGGCTCAAGTCAGTTTCCTACATCTTGGTTGTTAGCCATTCCTCTTTTTCTAAATTAAATTCCCCATTAATTTTTTTCATAACCACTTCTCTTCATTATTATCATTTATTCCTTATTGGCCTCTTACATTCATTACTTGAAACATTTCACCACTGATCTTATTTTATAGATAGGATACTTGCTTCTCATATTTATTATCATTACCTACCATCACATTTCTTAGCTACTTTCTGGTTAGTGGGTTGGCATTAGAGAAAAATCCTAGGGAAACTTTCATATCGGTTACTGATTAATAAGTTCCATATCTTTTAAAATCATCCTAGGTTATTATCTCTCAGAGTACTATTAGAATTACATCAATCTTTCTTTTATCATCTCATTCTTTTTAGAGGTCTACTACAACTTCACAATTTGTTTACTATGACTATGAGATCTATTGCTATCTTTTACAACCCTATATCATCACTTTAACTGATAGGATCTACTATGATCTAATTTTGAAAGGATCTCAAGACCTAAGGAAAATAAATCTGTAAAACATTCTCATCTAATCCAGTAACTACCTTAAACCATTCTTAATACTAATCTCTTATTCCACTAAAACATTTTTAGGTTAGATTCTTGTAAGGAATAATACTTTACTTTCAATGGGGAAACTATATTCCAAAAGGTATCTTTCTTTCTAGTTGCAAAGATTTATCTAGATATTTACTCTGATACAAAAAAATGTCACATATTCTCTTTAGACATTTTTCCTATGAATATTATTTTATTTGGAATCATTAAAGAGGCTCCTAAGAGTTTAAACCAACTAAAAATCTTAAAACTATAAAATTTATTTTCGTGCACCATTTACATTATGGCACAGTAAACTTAAAATATTTATAACTAAATGCAAAAAAATTATTTCACTATCATTCAAGTCTCAAAAAATATGCACACCCTGAATGTCCTAGGAAAAATATGAAACTAAAAATTGAACGCATCAATTAGTATAGTTTATTCATCTAAAATTATTATTCATTTTCAGCTTCCAATTTTAGTCGAGATTTTGATCCATAATTTTAAAAATTCATATCTCATAATTCGTAGGGATGATTCATGCTTTCTTTACATAATTTGAAAGCCCTACATGTCTTCTTTCTAAACATATTTACTTTGTGCATTTATTTTACCCAACTAGGGTATAGTATCGTCTTAAAGCATAAAATGATCAAAATAATTCTCTATAGGAATAGTTTTAGAAAATCTTACATAACTTTCATTGTATAATCTAGTTGCATCCAAACTAGTGCATATCAAACTTAAATCATAGATATTTCCATACATATAAACTACTAGATTTTTTGAGCACTATAAGATTTCATACTGCCTTACGATATAAGTAGTACTTATAGTAAAATTTATAGTTTTCCAACACTATCTAGTTTTTAACCTTTAACTTCAAAAATTTATATCTCTTAACTCACTTATTCAATTTAAGTGATCTTTATCTTCTTGCAAAGCTTTATTTATCTACATTTTAGAAATTTATAACAATTATATGAATTGCCTTGTTTTAAATAGAGTACCTCTATTCTAACAACTGCTAGTCATCTTAGACGAATTTGCATTTCAAACTTCAACAAAACCCTTATCATAAAATATATACATGATTCAAACTTGTCCAAAATATGTTCATAACATTACAATAAACCTAAAAGAACATGATTACAATAAAACATAGTCTCACAAAGGCACATACATATGATATTATACAAAAGGACAAGGAAGCATAATACAATAGCAATTAATAATCTATCATCATTAATCTTCTCCTTGTTCTTTGCCTTTCTTCTAGTCTTGCTATCACTTAGACCTAGCATATGGTTACTTAGAGTGATAAGATTATGGAATCTCAGTAGCAAATTTCATTCATGCAAATATATCATGCTAGAAAACATTATTCAAACATTTTCATATATTATTTCACATAATAAGCCATATTACAAACAAAAATTTTGGGAAAGTTTCTCCTTAAAAGTGGACGTCTCAAACTCAAAGCCCTCTCATTTAAACAGCCAAAATAGTCACTAATCAATAGGAAACAATATGGCAAGCAAGCTATATCATAAGAAACAATTAAAATAGTATAAAGAGAAAGAATGGAAATTTGCTACCTTGAGTGAATCTTTCAACTTTTTCTGTTAAATTCAATGCTTTCACTAGCTTTTATAGGCTTCCTCAAGTTCTAAAACAACATCAAATACTAAAACAATAAATCAAATGGTTGTTCCACAAAGTCTCAATTGAACTCTAAAATTACATATTGTTTACTTAAGCCTTTTCTTGATTCCATTACTTGTCCTAAGGTAAAACCACTACGAGAAATCCATTTTTGTCATTATTTTCATGAAATTCTAATTCTATCAAGACCCTTGTTCTAACAAAATCAATATTAAAAAGAGAAGAAAAAGATTTTCTTTGCAAACATCCAAGAACCCATGAAATCATATCTTTAAGGAACTTGTTCATGCTTTTTCTTGACTTTTATGCAAGAAAACCCTTCCCCTTCTTTTCCTATATCTTGGCTGAAAATCACAGCTCAAGAGAAGAGAAGAAAACTCATCCCAACCTTGCTAAAACTACATACAACATAAAGTAGAAATCTTGAAGAATCAAGAGAAGTAAGCTTACCTTTGTAGCTTGAATTTTCTTTCTTCTTTCTTCTTTTTCTCTCTCACGTTTTCTCCTTCCTTCCTTGGTGTTTCAGCAGGCAGTAGCTCACTCTCTCCCTTTCTCTATGCATAAGTCGGCTAAAGAGGGAGTAGTTATATAAAGAAAGAAAAATCAGCAAAACTTGCCATGTGTAAATCTTGAAACTTTAAGAGAAAGTGAGAAATAATAAAATATTTCATTTTCTTCACATGCTAAAATTTACATGTCACATATAAACTTGTCATTTTACTTCTTTTTCTATCAAATTTTGTATTTTATGCTTTATTTTCACATCTTTGTACATATTGTAATATTTTTCTAGAAAATTGGGGATATTATAGTAAATACTTTGCAATCACAAATAATTTCTAATACTTTTCAAATATATGGAGAGAGAATGCAATATTTTAATTTCAAATATAAATCTAACTATAGGACTTTTTTAGTTTGATATGTAGATATAGATAATTTGTAGAGATTGATTTGCAAAGAAATTGAAGCCATGTATTTGAGGAATCTTGTCATCTTCGCCAATAATTTTAAACTTATGTGGTAGTCAGTTAAGGGTATGTTTGAATTAGTTTATGTATAAGTGATTATGTCAAAAGTAATTTGTGTTTGGATATTTTTATTCCATAAGTGATTTTGAGAAAAGAAATATGTTTGAATTTTGGTAGTTTAAGTGATTATTGGATGGATAATGAGAAGTAAAAGTGAAATAAATGATTATGTGAGGATAAATAATTATTATACGCAGAAAAAATCAGCTTCTTTTATAAACACTTATTTAAAGTATAAGTGCTTATTAATATACAGTTTGTGTTTATAAACTCCAACACATAGCTACTTATAAGATCCCATATATGATTATGTGCTCTGTTCAATAAAGCACTAAATTGACACTTAGCCACATTTATGTCATTTTACATGGATCACCTATAGAGCTATATATTTTATAATTCTAAGATGAAATTATTAACTTTGGAAATATCATATTGTAAAAAAAAGTTTGAAAAAGCGAGGGGGTGTTTTGAAAAGAATATAAACTACAAGGACCTATTTGAAAATTAATACAAGTATTAGGATCAAATGACTCATTGTTTCAAAATTATATTTTCACTATATTTTAGTTCATAAATTTGATAATATATACATATATAAAAGTGGCCAAAAAAATACATATATAAAATTACATGTCATTTTTCTTGAAAAATATTCTTCATTTATTTTTTTGTTTTTTAAAATACATAATTTTAAGTCAATTAACAAGATCAAAGTAAAAAATGTATCTACTTTTTTTTTGTAACACCAATAGTATTTCTTAACGGATAATTGAAAACTAATTCGTAAAAATTACTAAAGTGAGCTTTTTTCTCTTTCAATAAAGTTTTTTCTATACATACAATTAGAAATCAAACCTTAAAATTATGTTTAAAGAATCTAATTATCTACTTTTCTAATCCTTTTTATTAGTCATGTTCTAAAAAATTTTAGTGATTCTATATATAAGTCGTCTTCCATAGTTTTTTAAAGTATTAATTATTTTATTTAAAAAATATTCTTATTTAATTATGAGAAAGAAAGTAAATTGTTTAAATTTATGATATTTATTAGGAATAAAGATGAAAATTATATTATTTTTAAAATAATTTTAATAATATAATAAATTCTCTAAATACTAATTAAAAGTAATTTATATTGAGAATGAGAGGGTATTAATTATCAATTGCACCTGCTCTTTATTATGCATGAGAAGATGTGACATTGAACGAATATCCGTGTTAAATTACTATAGCCCAGAGTCCAAATCCAATAGGTTTCGTGCTCCAAACTTTTAGGGGACCCATGTTTAATGTAAAAAGAAAGTAGCTATAAGACTCTAAAACATTGAATGTGGGGCCATTAGGAGGGAAACCATGCAAATTTTAAATTTGGGAAAGGATTCGCAGAAACAATTCAAATTCAAACAAAAAACGACAAAGCTTTTAGCCTTTTACTATTTATTAATTATTAATATTAATTAATTTAATAATACATTCATTCAAATTCATTTTCTCAATCAATGTACTTTGGTATTTAATATGAAACTTTTTTAATTGAATAATATAAATTAAGAATATGAGTTAAAGTTAATTAATTATTTTATTTTTTTCTAAAATTTCAATATTTTTTAAAAATTATTATTATTTAATTTTTTTCTCTTTCTCTTTAAATATATTAAATATAAATATTTTTTAAAAATGTATAATAAATACTATCTCATATATTTTGTTAATGGTCTTATACTTAGAATTAGGGTAAAAAAATCCTATATTTAGAACTAGAAAAAATATAATTTATAACAAATTATAATATTCACAAATTATAGATAGACTCATTCTTCACATGTCTAATTAATTATTAATTGATAATAATTGATTAATGAATGATTGGCTGATTAATCACATGTATTGATCCCGACAATTCTTTTGAAGAGTTTGTTAAGAATTTATAAAAAAATATAAACTGGAATCAACTATAATCTTTTGTATTTATAATAAACAAGTAAAAAATTAAAAAGAATTTATTATTTATCATATTTTTATTATCATCTTGATGGTAAAAATATAGAAGTTTTATTTGAAGTTTTTCATGTATTTTCTAGTTAATTCATTTTAATGATTTAATTTTTATTTTTTTCTTTTTTTAAATTAATGATTGGATTTTTAATGCAATAAATCATAAATAATGTGATTTGTTATAATTTTATATTTTATATTATGACATTGATTGAAAGTCGCATTGTTTCCAGCAATGAGTGTACAACTGAGCTGATTAGGAACTATGCTAGTTTAATTTCTTGCTACCCTTGCATGATTTCTAATTTATTATTTTTTTGTCCCATTTATAAGAATTTCTTTTTGATGTTTCTATTTATAAGAAAAGAAAGAAAGTTAATATTGTATTAATTTCTTTTTACTAAAATTTTATTTCTTCATTAATATTATTAAAAGTTACAAAATGTATCTTTGGAAGGAATTAAGAGAGAGATTAATTAAGTAGTGATAATTTTGAAAGAAATTAAAAATATGAGATAATTAATTATTTTTAACTAGTTTCAACTTTATTCTTTAATGCTCATGAAATAATTTTTTTTTCTTATAAATAAAATCGAAAGGAATAGTAATGTAATTCATTATAAATTTTATTTTAATATTAATAACATATAAATATTGATAGATTGTAATTATAAATTGTAAAATATAAATATTTTATATAACAAAAAATTTAATCATTAGTGACAAATATGAAATATAAAATGTAAATGTACATAATTCTTAATATAAGATTTTTTTAATTAAATTTTATGAGTTAAATTTAGTTAATTATTTTAATTTTTTAAAAATTAATATATTTTTATAGTACTAACGGTATTTAATTTATTTTTTTTTATTTTAAATAAATTAAATAAAAATATTTTTAAAAAATATATAATAAATATTATTCTATATTTAAAAAAAATTATATTTAGAATAAAGATAAAATTTTCTATTGGACGGGAGGGAGTACTTAAGTATTTACACAGACAGTGCCGTCATTTTTCAAAGCTTGTCTTTGTGGGACCGACCACATGTCCACATCTACTTTATGTGAATTCTAGCCTATTGCCAAACAATTCGAAATGTCATAGCGCTTTGTCAAAAGTCATTCTGGCTCCAAACCCTGCAACAACGTCTCCCATCTTCGAATTCATCGAAAAACCTAAATCCCCACCTCCATCCAACGGAAAGCTGCAATCTTTCTCGTTCGCGTGGAGGAGAGAAGACGGTAACTGTCACGCATGTCGCAGGTTAATGGGCTTGGCAATGCGGGTGTTCCCGATTTCCATCTGCCCGACGAGATACTCTCGGTGATACCCACCGACCCCTATGAGCTGCTCGATCTGGCTCGCAAGATTACGTCCATGGCCATTGCTTCTCGGGTTTCGAAGCTCGAGTTGGAAATGGATCGGGTCAGAGAGAGGCTTTATGAGAAGGACCGCATAATATTCGCGCTCGAGGAGAAGGTCTCTGGTCTTAGTCATGCGTGCCAGGAAGCTGAGTCCCGGTTGAAAGTCGTTCTCGATGAGAATGTAAGCTGGTTTTTCCAATACCTTATATTATGCTGTTCAAAAGTGGACAGGGAAATTCTGTACGGTTCCATTGATATTCCCGTGTGTGGTTGAGCAGATGACTGTAGTCGCTTCACATAATCATGCTTTAAGTTGGATTTTTATAAGACTATGAAGAAAACAGGACAATTGAGATAGACGTGTAAGGCAATTATTTATCATCATCAGTCGTGGTTACTGGTTGGAGATTTTCTACTTTATCTTTCTATCATCATAATGATTAACTTTCCTAAGCAGCTGAACAGGTTGGAAGTAGAGGAGTAGATATGTGATGGAGCCCATTATTTTCACCGGCTACCCGTGTAACACACACACACACACTCACTACTCTTGCATTCTGTTGTTTGGAATTATTTAGTGCGGAAGATAAAAATTAAGAGACTTTAATTTCGATGAGGAAGTAAACAAGGTGGAATGATATCTGTGTCATTGTCTGCAATGTCTGTGTGTTAATTGAGTGGTACATGTAAAATAAAAGATTTATTAGAATTAGATGAAATATTAATCATTGGAATGTAAAATGTTTACAATTGATGGTTGATGCTTTCCTTTATACTTTTTAATTGCAGATAAAGCTTACACAGGAGAGGGATCAATTAGCAGTGACAGCAAAAAAGCTCAGCAGAGATTTGTCAAAGGTGAGAGTTGAAGATATGTTGATTGACTTAGTAAATTACATAATTGCCATATGAAAAATTACAAGAGCAGAGTAAATTTGTACGAACTAATGTTATAGCCTATAATCATGGAAAACTATGATAACTTGGAAAAAATTTACATTTGGTTAAAGAAAGCCCCTTTGCTTGGTCAGAACCAGGAACCTTCTTTTGTCAATTAAATCTTTTGTTGTACTCATGGCTCAAAAAAGTATTTATCTTAGAAATGCCTTTTATTTTATTATTAATCCATTTAAGGGCAGTTTTATTGATAATACTCAATATGGCATACGCTATAGAAATAGAGTATCTGTGCTTTATAGTGCATGTTTGTGCATATTTTTCCGTACTAAAGGACATTCTGCTATTTTGCATGATGGAAATCTTTCCTTGTGAATACAATTTGACTTCTATTGAGATGTTTAAAACTTATCATTTAAGTTCTGTCTTCCAACAAACCTGTGTTCATACCAGTGATTTTGTGCTGCATGCATAGTTGCATACCTGTTTTCCTGACTAGTGTGTCCTGTATACATTTTTCTTTTTCTTGACTACTACTTTCTTAGAAGTCTAGTTATATTGTCTTCTTCAAAATTTCTGCATTCTTTTCTCCTTGTATATATGCACAAATCACTGTGATTATATTTTAAAATGATTCTTATTTTCTTTTCTCTTTATTTGTTTCTTTGGGACCTGACAGTCTATTTTATTTCCTCTATTTGATAGTTGGAGACATTTAAGAGACAACTAATGCAGTCCCTAAATGATGACAATCAATCTGTAAGACACTTTTAGTTTTTGCATTTGAGTTTGCTATTGAAAATGACCATTTTATTTCTCCTAAAGAAGCTTATTTCTTATTCTTCTTACATTTTGTATGGCAGACTGAAACTTGTGACCAATCAGTTCCAAAGGCATATCCTGGTAAGGGTACTTTCCATCTCAATGACTGTCCATTTCTCTAGTACTTCCTGTGATTTCATATTTCACAACATTTCTTGTCTTGCTGTTGAAGGCTAATGTATATTTCTCTTTTTATTGCTTATAGACGAGGATGGAAGTGGCTATGGGGCACAGCATTCATATAATAGCTCTACTAATGTGGGTAACAAAATTGATGAAGGTAGATGAAGTTTTCCATTCTTATCAGTGATTGTAGTTCATGTTGCTTTGCAATTCTATAGTTACTGTAATGGGTCCAAGTACTATGCTGCATAACAATACAGTTCTTAAAGAAAGGGAATAGTCTGCTTTTTGGCCATTCTGTTCTCTCACCTGTTGGGTTTTATCTATCATCCCTTGGTTATGATTCCCTGGCATTCTCATCATCTCATGTTAAAGAACTTATGCAAAGAAAACTGAAACACACTGGCTCAATCAAAACTAAAAGAAAATGCAAAGTTGTGTTTTAAATTAACTTGAAGAGGGCAGGGATGTTTCTGATGACAAAAGTTAAAATTGACTACTAAATGTTTCTAATGTGGAACTTCATTTTCTATATAAACAATGCAGGAACTATCTATGAATAAAAAAAACATGTGACGCACTTGTTCTAATCTAATGTGACATGATTTTTTTTTTTTGAAAATTGGTTTTATAGCCTCAAGATATGCTGGGAATAGATTTTCCATAACTCCATATATCACACCACGTCTTACTCCACATGGAACTCCAAAAGTGATCTCAACAGCTGGATCTCCGAGAGGATATTCTGCAGCTGGATCTCCCAAGAAAACATCTGGTACCACTTCTCCCACTAAATTTCCTTATGAAGGACGGCAATCACTATCTTCCTGGTTTCCATCAAGTCAGCAGTCATCAGCAGCAAGTTCTCCCCCACGTGCACGATCACTTTCAGGTTATATTTATTGCTATTTCACTATGAAGACTTTTACCCCTTTCCATCTTGATAGTATTGGTTCTTGTAGTCAGTTAGGCTTAGTTATTTGCTCCTTTATTGGTTGGAATGTTATCTGTTTTGAAGTTAACAGTTAAGACTTAAGACATTGCTTTGGCTTTGGAAGGTATTGTTAGTAAAGATGCTAGTGACACACTGAATAAAATATACCTCATTATTATAAATGCAGGAGGTACTTATAGATCTGTAAGCATGTTGTGTTATGGTATTATTAAAATCAGAGCATGATAAAAAAAAAGTTTGGATGCTTTTTGAATGCTGTGCTATTTCAAAATTGAAGGGATGGCTGCTAAGTGGAAGCAGGAATCTGTCATGGAGAATGCATTTTTCACATATAGAGCACTAAACGTTGGTCCTTGTAATGAGTTTTTGTACCCTTCTGGGAAGACTTATCAGATTTACAGTTTGATAATGACTTTGTCTAAAAGTAAAAAAGAATAGACATCAACTGATTGGCCAAAGAATGAAGACGAAAAGAAACTTTATTTATTACTGTGGTAATGCCCCAAAATACTGCCATAAGTATTAAATAATTGAATAGGTCTTATAGGTAGGTAACTGGGTTTATTTCTAGCCTCGTGGGGTTTAAAATGACATTCAAAGATTATCTCTCCTCTCATCAAGTTGAAAAAGGATTTTTTTTTGGGTGGGGATGGATTGACTCTCTATCATCAGTTCCATTAATAAACTGCTTATGTTGTCCATCTCTGATGATTCATGGTAAAAATTTGTTTAGGGCGTACTCCAAGAATTGATGGAAAGGAGTTTTTTCGCCAAGCCAGGTGACATCATTTCTCCCTTTTCTTATAAAAGTACTTTTCTAATTTTCTCTTAAAAGCTGATTGACTAGTTCACATACATTTTGTCTTCAGGAGTCGCCTTTCCTATGAGCAATTTAGTGCATTTCTTGCTAATATTAAGGAATTAAATGCTCAGAAGCAAACCCGAGAGGTAAATAAATGGTACATTCTTGAAATACTGCATATGGAACTGGTTCCTCTCAATTGTTAAACAACTTGCTCTTTCCTCTTCTAGGAAACTTTAAGAAAAGCAGAAGAGATTTTTGGGACAGACAACAAAGATCTTTTCCTATCTTTCCAAGGATTGCTCAACCGCAATGTACATTAGTACTGAAAGTATCATTACCTGGAGTTACATATTCAACTTGGTACACCTATCCTTTAGTCACCATCTCTCCCTCTCTCTCTCTCTCTCTCTCTCACGTGTGCGTGCGCACAGAGTCTTACACTATGTATGAGTCATCTGGCTGAGGTTGCTCTTATTGGCATACCATTAATAAGCCAGCCCTCAGTTAATATTTCTCTGGCATCACATCATTAATTTTCTTTTTTCGGTCATTTAGCAGCCCACCATCATGAGCTTTCATGCAACGATTCTTATTTATAATAGCCATAACTTTATCTGCAAATCTTCATCAAGGTTTATATGTAGCTTTTTATGTGTTACTAGGACATATGTATTGGCTATATATATGTGTGTGTTTTTTTTTGGAGGGGGGGTGGTGTTTACGTGGTTCCATTAATACCTGGGCCATGTTGGTAGAGATTTATTCCATCTAATGAATCTGCATTTCTAGCGAGGGACTTAAGAAATAGTGTGGACACTGAAATTCCTTACTAAGGAATCTTGTTCATGTTCTTTTAGCAGTTGCCTGTGACCTTGTGAATCTTGCATGATAAATTGTTTGCAATGAAAAATATGGAGTGTATAAAATTCACACAAACTCTATAATTCGGACTGTTGTAAATAAAACCAAAAGATGCATGGGACAATGAAGCTTTTTATATCTGACTTGAGGCCAAGATTCAAAAGCCCATTTTCAAGATTAAAGACTTACATTCATAGGGGTAAAACCAAAATATTTCCACTGATGTAACTTTGCTCATTTCAATTCATTTATAGTTTAGTCATTATCTTTTCCCAATTAGTATTTTGCAATGCTACTCTAGATAATTATCCATCCTTGAACTGCAGTGATTAATCTCTACTTAATTGACAATTCATTTTGCAGATTCTGGATCAAACCTGCCTTCTTTGAGTGGATGTTCTCTGACTTGTTCCTCTTCTTACAGTGATCAGATTCCCATACAGCATTAATCTGAGTCATGAATTTGCGATGACTGTATGTTTCATCTAGGCTTCATCATTGATTACTCCTGTTGAATGCTAATGTAGATATATCATATGCCGCATGACATGCTCATTACTCAGCAAGCTAAACTGCTGTTTGACCATTGCAAAATTTTGATCTCTTCAACATGCACGTGAAGGGAAATTTTCTTGGTTCAATCTGGAAACTTTCTTTTCCTTATATTTGGTGGGCAATTCTCAAGAGTCTTATCTTCTATGTGCCATTGCCGAATCTCAATGGCGCAGTAATATTGGGCAGCTGACAAGATTCAGGCTTTGAATATTGCTGATCTTGAACTTTGTAATTCATAGTTGCCATGACTAGAAGTTCCACTCGATCTACAAAAGATTGGTTGACAAAACTAATTTCAAATAGACATAAGCATGCCATGCGCATTTTGTAGCAATACTTTCCTCCAGCATGGTTACTTGACATTAATGATTGCTTGATGTTTTATCTTTGGTTGATTGTGTCTTAGAATCTTATGAGGTGAGGTTTCTTTTATCTCAAGTTTGGTTTAAAGATAAAAATCTGACATTTGATGAGTTGGAATTGAAGTTAGCCTTCAATTTATAGGCTAAGGGGATGAAAATTAGTTATAATTTCACCTCCTAGGTTCCCAGCAACAAAATATAAAGTGAAATGATTCTATAATTGGAGTTAGATGGTACATAAAGTATTGTAATACTCAATCTTAACTGCTGTGGACAACTTGAAACATTACTATGGGTCTCTGGACAATTGGGGTTTTGTTTCAGATGAAATATTCTGCTCATGTATGGCCCCAAAGAGTGAAGAATAAAAGTAATCTGATAGCGTTTAGACAAAGGGTGCATGCCTTTTGTGGGTCGCCTGAGAAAGTTGATCCTGTAAATGAAAAGAATGACAAATCTTTGAGCAAAGGGATCTGTGGTTGAAGAAGAGGAAGAGAGAGAGGGAGAGAGTGTGTGTGTGTGTTGTACTATGGAACAGAATAATAATGGGATTGGAAAATGATGGAAACAGGAAAAGGTGCCGTAGTGATCTTATGCTCCAAAATCAGCTTCAGATTCACCTAAGTGCAACATCCACCATTGCACCAACATGACCCTGTTGCCTCCTCACCCACTTGGAAAAAGATATTCAATCAGATTTTAATTCTTTGTCACCTTATTTCAGATGTGGTTTCTTTTTTTTTTTTTTTCCACAAGTCTTGGTCAATCCTCCATCTTTTCATTACAGAAAAATATATTTAAGGATCTAAACTGGATAAACATTATATTGAAGGATATTAGAGATTATAATTGCTACTAGTGCCTAAGTTATTTTTAGATTTCATGAACTTAGATATGATTTTATATAAATTCTTTTCAAATTGTAACTTTTCTAAAAATTTGTGATGAATGTTTGAAATTGGATAATTTTTTTTTTTACTTTTTAAGGGTAGTTATAAATTTTGAAAACTCTCAATACAATTGCTATCAAGTTTAAATCCTTGAATGTCATTTTTCTATCATTGACTCATTATACTTTTGTTTAGTTTAGTTTTGACTCTTAAACATTGTCTTAGTCTGTTGGATTATAGGTAATCATGCGGTCTTTTTCAATAATCAATCAATCAAAGCAAATTCTCATTTAAATCTAACATCATATCATCATTATTGGAAAAAAAGTTTGCGTAGCTTATAAGCAAGTACATGATCATTGTTGGTTATATATACTTCATGCGAAATTCGTAGTTAGACTAACTTTATACAAAACTATTATACGAATATTAGTTTACTTTTGTTACATTTAATATTAGTTTGATTTCGTAATGTTTTTTTCTAAATTTAATTCGCCCGACATTTTCCTGTTCGCTTGTTAGATTTTATCTATAAAAAATATGTTGGTTTAACAAATTATAAATGAATATATATATATGTAAAAAAATCTTTTTTACTGCTCTGAATGTATTGAATATCCAATTTTCGGGTTCGTAAAATTTGCTTTTTAAAATTTTAGACTTATACGAAAAGTATTACGTATGAAAATGGAAAAGAAATGAAAATACAAATAATTTATTGAAAAATAATGTCTTTATTTTTTCCGGCCCGTCCAAAAATAATAGATCTTACATAAACATAGATGCTTTCAAATTTATGGGTTCATGTATTTTTTTTTGGGCTGTCTTAATTCAATTCTTCACGGTCAAGATTGAGTTTGCGTTACTATTCTGGTCTTGGACTTGCACTCATTTATAGGAATATATATATAGAAGGTTAATTTATCAACTCAGGTTAGACATGGGTAGTATAATAAGGATTCTTGTTCTCCTTATGCTAGTGGTTGAGGGTTATTTCCAATTTTTGTGTATAAAATAAATTTAATTGAGAAAAAAATTACAATTTGTCCTTAGCATCTCGAGAGAGATTGGTTACTCCTATCAGCGAAGTATACTTATACTCCATGACTAAAAACAGAAGGTTAATTAAGTTATTGGATGAGTGTTACATAGGCTCAAAAAGCACTTTGTATTTTTATGTTTTGTGGAAGGTGAAACAAGAATTAGTGAAATATCCAAATATTATTTGTGCATGAAGATAAGATTTAGGATGAATCAGAAAAGATATGAAGTTGAATGAATCTTTAGTGTAAATTTAAATAGTGAAAGATGGGTAAAGTGATATTTGTTACCAAAGGTGGAACAGAGTGAGAGAGAGAGAAAGAGAAGCAAGTGGGAAATGAGAAAGATGATAAAGAAGTAGAGGCACCTGATACTACGTACTGTCACGAACTTCATCTTCTTCCTTTTCTCTTTGTCGCCATTACAATTTTCTCCCACAAGCTAACCACCACTTGAGTTTATCTTTTTTTTTTCCCCTAATGATAATTGTTTAACTTATATAGCTGGTTTGGGGTTATTTATTTATTTTCTGAAAATGTAGGCTACCAAGTTGATGTTCTTGTTTTGGTTTAAGAGACTAAGGCTGCTGTTACTCTCTCCCTCTCCCTCTCTCTCTCTCTCTCTCTATATATATATATATATATATAATTATAAGTTGGTGAGGTAGGAAGTGAGGAATCTGTCCAGATAACAAAAGATCGATCATGCATATGCATATGTTATTGTATATATACCTTTTTTTACAAATCATTTTGAACCTGATACCCAGCCCCCCTTTTATCTTGTTTAGTATAAAGTGCCCACAAATTAAAAAAAAAATCTTTATCTTTGTCTTTGTAACTTTTCAAGTCTATTATTTTATTATCATCTACCAAGGATGAACCTGCCTAGGGGAACAATGATCCCATTTTTTTAAGTAATTTATATAAATAAGTGATCTATTCTGCCTCCACACTTCAAGACAAAGTATTAAATTAAATTAAATCAAAGTTTCTTTTTCTTAATTTAAAAACATCAGTTGCATTATCAATTAATGTTTGAAATAAAAATGAAGGTAATTACTTTTTTTAAAAAACTAAATTACGTACAAATAACTTTTTTTATTTTTAAAATTAGATAGTAAATTTTTAAATTCCTAAAATAACCTCTTTATAATTAATTAACATATTCTCTTAAACATTATTTTTTGGCACACTTTCTCCATGCATGTTGAAGTATTTTTTTTGACCAACATGCATGTTGAAGTATTGGGTGAGGGAAATTTTCAATAACTTAATTCTAGCTAAATTCTGCGAAAATATTTTATTGTCAAGTGTTAAAGTGGAGTTAATGTGTACACAACACAAAATTTAGGACATTTTTATGTATTTTAATCTGAAAAATTAACTGATAATAAGATTCTTTTATCTTAATTGAGTTCAATGAAGGATCTTGCAATTGGTTGCAGTTTTGTTTATATCACATTAAATTATGCCAAATAAAAACAAAAAGCTTAGTTGTCGATGTACGGCTCTACCATGTTGAATTATATATATATTGTGTGAGGGAGATTTTAAATAAATTCTAGCTAAAATATCCACAGATACAATTAATAACCAAGATAGGGCTCATTTAAGAAATCAGATCGTAGAGACAGAAATATATGTATTTGGTAAACCTAGTGAAATTAGGTGTATTAGAGTAATAGTTTTTGTGTGTGAAAATCATATCATAGTATAGTTAAAAATCTAGGGCATCTTTAATTTAATTTCACCCCTCCACGGTTTATCTACGTTTTATCAAATTAAAGAAGAAATTAATTAAAAGCAAAGGCATAAGGTAAAACTAAAAGGTGTGTGAATTGTGTTGTTGAAAGGAAGACCATGAGAAGGGGAAGATATGCAAATTAAAACAGCACTTTGAAAGATGCAATTAAAGATTTTGCTTCCAAATCAATCAATCACTTAGTCATTATAGGCAAACAATATATGACATTATTATTCTGTTGGAGATGCTTTTTCCATTATTCGGCATAACATAGCCATAGCTAGCTAATTATTACTTATAATACCACCACCACTTTTACATATCAATAGTAAAAAAGAATTACTCTCTAGATTCACAATGTACTGATCTTTTTTTTTTTTTTAAATTACATATGCACAAGAAATGTTCAAAATACATATGTGATCAATTAGACTTTACCATCCCCATAACGTAGACTTATTATTACTAGATTCTAAAAAAAATAGCATTAAATTAAAAAATTTGTTATCAACATTATAACTCTTTAAAATTTGGTGGCTAATGACTCTCTTAAAATGCATACCTACATACCTATAAAATTTATATAGAGCCGCTGTCACAAATCTTAAATACTTCAAATTTTTTAAGATTTTGTGTAATATATAGATTCAATATTTTCTGCTTAGTAATAAATTCAGTATTTAAAAATAATTACAATTTTTAAAAAATTTACCTTAAATATTTTAATTTGTGTTTTTAAATATATATTTTTTCTAGAATGTAACATAAATCTTCTAAAATTCGAGCTTAAAAGGTGAAACTGAAAGTAATTACTTAAAACTAAATTAAATGATAAAAAGAAAATTCATTTGATCGATACATTCAGCACATGCAAAACAACAATTAAAATGGATAATTGAATATGGCCCATTATATATGTAGTACAAAAGTAATCGCCCATCTAATCAAGACGACACTTTGCCCTTGAGATACATAATTAAGTTACTGAGAATTCTTGCCCAGCCAAGGCTAAATTTTTTTTTTCTCCTTTTAGTTACATGCAATGTACGTACCTCTGTTGGGATATAATTGGTGGGTATTATATATACACACACATATATAAAAAGGGCAATTAAATGATTTGATGAAAACTTTGGGTAGATGGGGAGATATCTTGTCCTTGATTTGTTAACCAAAAATCTAACACTCCATGTGTTTGATTCTTAGTCTATAAGTAGGATGTATGATCTTTTCAAGTATTCATGGATGCATATAGCTTTAAAACACGAACGTACACTACATAATTATTAAGAATATATGTATAGTATGCACATGATGATCCCCTCTACGATCAACTTTTTCAGGTCTCGTCAGCTTTATTTTGTCTTCTGCGAGTTGCTTCAAATTCGTTTTAATTCTTGTTGGCTCTGGAAAAAATTAAAATTCCCACTTCATTCAATGTTCATAATTATTATAGTATATTTTGCTTTTCAAGTTATAACTTTTGACAATATTTAATTTGACTTTCTGGCCTGAAGGTTCTGTAACATCATGTCTTGTACGTATATATATATTTTTTAAAAGAACAATACAAACATGTAATTTTCATAAATAAGATAGAATCGATCCAAATATTTTTCGGGCTGATTGAGATTGAATTGATGTATAATTATGAAAAGTAAAGAAATATGCAAGACATTCTAATTAATTAGATGCTAGTTATCCGGAAAAGGTATCTTTTTATAAACTATAGTAAGCATGCTTGCTCGATAACTTTTAAATAATTAATTGGAAACTAAGCCACAAATGATTTTTAAACTTTTCATAGCCCATGAATATGCACCAATCATCAAACTCCGTGTGTGTGTGTGTGTTGCTTTATGCGTCACGAATAAAATTGAACTTTAGAAAATTTTTATTTTATGATAAAACAGAGAGAGAGAGAGAGAGAGAAACAAAATTATATATTAAAAACATAGAATACGAAAGTGTTGGCTCAAGTGGCACCTCTCCTGTACCGTAGTTCTAGGGATACTAAATGTATTTGGCCTTTGATTCCTATATCCTTGTCATTAGAATGCAAAAGGAAAACAATAATTAACTATAATATTCAGATGATATCATGACCATATATTGAGCTACATGCTAATTAAACTGAACTGTCATTTGTTCAGAAAAAGAAATTAAGTTGACGGTGTTTTAACACAAATTAAGATATTAATTAAGTTGAAGTAACTATTAGTAACAACTTTGTAAGATGCAAAATAATATATTAAAAAGAAGTGATAATTAATTTTATTAATTAATTTCACACAACAGTAAAGAGAGAAAGGATTAATTAGCATAAATTAAAACTAAAAAAGCGACAGTTAAGGTCATTATATGTCCAAGCTGCCTAATTATCTATATTTGTCCAAGCCACTTGGTCAAGTGCCGTCTTCCTCAACAACTTGGCCTAATCAAACCACTGTACTATCACAATTGCGCTATATATTGAAAGCATCACACTAAAGAAAGGCTAACAAATTAAACCATAAAAAGCCATATAGAGATATTTTTTCCTTGCCTCTATCTCCTAAATTAAAAAATGGCCGCTTTCCCTCAATTCTATTCAAACTACTCAATATTCCCTAGTGATTTCACAGAGTTTCCAACCCAAGGAGCCATTAATGGCAACATTAATAATTACGCAGTTATAGATAGTGCTATTTCCAATGGATCACTTGATCATGTTCCTTCAGTATTGGAGTGTGATACTATGGCTTCGTCCTGGGCTCCTACTTTTCCTGATCAACTAGGGGGCATATCAGACTTGGCCGTTCCGGTGATTTACGGCGGTGCTGACGGCATTCACGGTGGTTTTCAGAGTTTGAACGGTGGGAAATACCAACCACCGTATCATCTGGGTGATTTTGGTGAAGAATGTTGCGGGTTTGGGGAGGATATTAAGCCACCTTCTTATCATAATTCTGCCACAGAAAACTGGGTACGTGCTTTTATTTATATTCATCGTAAACTCATACTGTTCTTGTTGATTTGTTAGCTCATATATATGAACTAATTAATCATCTTGCTCTATTTTTCCTTTCACTGATAAAGGAAGAGAAAACTGACAACAGAAAATTGTCATGCAATATGGATCATCCTTCTCTCTCCCTCTTTAACAGATATATAGATTATCGTGGAGAAGAATCCGCATATTTTTAATTATTTTTTCAGTGCGAGGATGATTTTACTTTGCATGGCTTTTATATATATGGGTAAATATTATACGGGTAATCCATTTAACTTTATGTGAAATGATCTGTTCTAGGGAACATATCAAGGAAATCAAATGACAGCAGTTGAAGAACCAAACATAAAGGTAGGAAGATACTCAGAAGAAGAAAGGAAGGAAAGAATTCTCCGATATCTGAAGAAGAGAAATCAAAGAAACTTCAACAAAACCATCAAGGTCTCTCTCGTCTCTCTCTTTCTTCCTCCCTGTTAATTATATAATTATAGACATGAACTATTATTCTTTTTATCAAAACTAAAGTCGAACGTAGAATTCACTCTCGCACATCCATGTATACACCCTCTAATTAATATTACACAATACAGTATGCATGTCGGAAAACCCTAGCTGATCGGAGAGTCAGAGTTAGAGGAAGGTTTGCCAGAAACAACGAGCTATGTGAGGATGAAATCACTATGAAGAAGAATGAGAATATTCCTCACAAACAGGACTTGTATGGTGGTGATGATTCCATCCAATTTCAGGTCATTTTTCATTCTATATGTGATGACAAAAATCTCAATTTAGATCGCAAGTATTAACCAATGCTTTCTCAAGTCTCAAGCTTCTTATTTAATTATGAATTAAATGCAAAATAATATATAAATTTATTTTTTTGATGATGTAATTGTTTGCAGTTGAAGAATGATGATGATGAGGATGATTGGCTGCAACAAGCAATGGCAAGTTTGGTGTATCTTTCTCATTCTTCGCCTGAAGATATGTAAAATTATGTATGAAGCATCGATCAATTAAGCTAGTTCCAGTACGAAGCAGAAATTAAGTGGGCGCAATCTCCTTTTTTTTAAAAAAAAAAAAAAAACTTATAGCGAAGGATTGAATGGGATCGAAGAGAATTAATAGAAGAGAGACCAGTTCACTAATTAATTAACAGTGTTTAATTTTGATAATTAAGCACGTAGATGTACTTTAATTGCATGGCGGTGTCACTGGCTGCTGTACATTAAATATTTTGATATTACTTTTAACTTTTAATTAATTCTGATGAGGGCATCTTTAGTTGTTAAGGAATTCAAAATGCGCTAGTTTGACTGGATCAGACTTGGTTTGATCGTCTTAAAGTTAAAGCTATATATGAAAGGATGACTTAGATGTTTGAATAGACAGAAATATTCCGATAAAGCTCTCTCTCTCTCTCTATATATATATAGCTTATAAGTCACAATTAATATATAGGCCTATATCTCTTATATATTTTGGGTCATTGTAACTGTTGATGTGGTTCAATCGTTGTGATGATTATTGAAAGCTATCAATCAAGTTTCTCTGGTTCTCAAATATTCTAGCACCATTATTGGTGATAGATATGGGTATATCTCTTGTACCTCCTATGGTTTAGAAGCTTGAGTAATTTTTGTCATATGCACTAGAGACTTGGTTTCAGTTGGAGTAAAAGAGAAAAGACAAGAAAAAGCTTGAGTAATTTTTCATTACTACGGGATGTTTCTGAAACCATGACATTTTACACGGATTTTTTTTTCTTTTTGTTTTTTTTTCTGAATGAGAAAGTTTGCACCAAAAAATGTGAAATTTCCACGTGAAAATCATTATTTTCTCCAAAAAAAAAAATCATCCAATATTCTTGTTAATTTCTTTAAGGAAAATAAGAACTTTATTTCAGAACGGTTTCCTATCGTGAGAAAAAATAAGTTATATCATCTTCATTTATTTTTTTAGTTAGATATATAGATGCAGAGATTAGATGAAATCATTGACGTAATTTTTCATTAATTTCGTTGTTAAATAAAATATAAGAAAATTTTGGAGATTAAAATATGGAATAGACGAAAAAGATGGCATGCCTTATATAGTTTATCAATTTTTTTTTAACTGGATGAGAACTTGCTACGTTTAATTAAGACTTTATGCTCAATAATCTTTCGAATCGGTTTGATGTTCCTCGACTTTTTAAAAGGACCTGAAAATGTTATCGGAATTTTATGATAGAAGCCCCAAAAGGAAAGAAAAGTGTAAAAGCGCTTCAATTCCTTGATAATTACGTGACCAAACGAGAAAGCCCAATGATTTCTACTTTCGAAACAACTCAGATATTATTTTTTTTTCCATTTTAACGTATTGTAAAGTTGAAGTTTATTCTATTTCTCAATGTACTTTCACATATAGAAATTAAAGGGCTTACACTTGCATCTGAAATTTGAAATTTACAGATGATGACTCTACTATATGCAAGAAAATGAGTGGAAAAACAAATAGTGAAGTCGATATCTATGAACTTATTATGACCTTATAATATGCTTCAGCTTCGTGGACATCAGAAACCCTCAACAAATTGGCATAGTAATATAGAACAGTCCCTTTAAGCTCACAGTCGATTAAGCTCTGTACAGTACTGAACGTGGTCGATCGCAGAGTCTTGATGACCAAAGAATTGAATTCTAATTCCTTCCAAGGTATAATGCCATACCAAGGATACAATTCTTATCTGAAACCAGCAGGCATCTAAACCAACGGCTCTTATACCTTGTTCCAAGTTCAAGAATATATACAGATATTTTCAAAGATAACTAGCTAGTTTTACAGAGAAAGTCTTTATACATAAAGTAAAATAATCATACAATGCTAACTAACAAGCAAGTAGTAGATCTAATAAACTATATTAGTTTAATTAGTGATTTTGAGTTTGAGTTTTTAATATAACTGTTACATATTCGTTGAGAGAGTTTTGTTACCTTAATTGTAATATTAATTCCCTGACTTAACTCAAATTAAGGAGAATTTAAATTTAAAGTGACCAACGAATACGAGTTGATTTTGATGAAAAAAAAAACCATACATTGTTAATTAAAATTTACATGGGATAAATTTAGAGAAGACAAAAAAAAAGTTATAAATACTGTCAGTTTCATGTGGAAGACTGTTACCAATAAAATGATTACCAGCTAGAGAGAGCTCTATAATATCTGCTAGTTTGCATCTGATGTACAAAGTCATAATTCTGCTCCATGCATATGCGACTTTAAGTAGGTCACATATGTAGCTCTTGACTGTTCCAATATTGGAGCAATGGACTGGCCCCTACTTGTCCAAACGTCATGTTCCTTTCATCCTTCTAGCCATATGGGCTAGGCTAAATGTTATTTTCTAGATTCACATTAATTGCTTTCTTTTTTCTTCTTTGAACCATCAGCTTCATATGCTACCTAGTTTAGTGGGTGTCGTTTTCATAGTTATATTTCCCCCACTCACTCTCATCATGTTCAATCAAGACTTTTTTCAGTTATACATAAAGCCACGCTAGAATCTTTTCCTTTCCATCAATTTTTTTTTTGGTATATTGGGTTTTGCTATCAAGGGCTCGACTTGTTCTATCCTTGGTGAATTGAAAATTCCAGAGTTCTGATTTAGAGAAAATTATATCTAAGAATGAAATGTTTTAATCTCCTAGGAGCTTATACGTGAGTTTGATTGATATATTATATACTAGAGTAGGGGCCGGCTAAATAACCTCAAAATTTTGGGAAACCAACTTGTTTGGAAGATATATGTTCTCCAGGCCTATACATACATACATACATATATATATATATATATATATCAAAAGCATCGATCCTATATAGTCAAAGATAGGTTGATTGCTACGCTATGCAATAGTTCCTTTATCTTATAGCCACTGCATTTTGTGAAATGCATGAGTTGAAAATCCAACCTTTATTCACTAAGTAATTGTAACTCCTATAATTCCATGTTCATGTCATTTAGAGATTTATTGGATATATTTAGTTAATTATTCAGTTGTTACAAGAAAAATATGCACATGTGGTTTTTGAGCTGTAAAGAGAGGATATTAATGGATTGATGTGTTTTTTGATTGATTTATTGTCATTTGAGCTCATTTTGTGTACATATTCAATTTTAGGGATGCATGGAAGAATAATTAATCAAGTTAAAAACTGATCCAGAGATTTCAAAGTTTGAAGAAGTCTAATACGGCACATGAAATTGCGATTTCATGCCTACAAATTGGGCAACTGGATTTTGAAAAAATTATATCATATCATGATTTTAAGTTTCAGATCGCGATTTCACTACATTTTGCCTCAGTTGGTGATTTCAATAATTGTTATAAAAGTTCATTCTAATAACTCAATTTACCATGCTATACGACTTTACCTATAAATAAGTGAAACTCAACCACAATAATGCATGCCTATTTATATTTAATATTCTGTCATATTAAACCTGACGCTTTCTTTTTCTTCTTGTTGATTGATCTTCTATAGTTTGGTAATTGTCATTGCTACTTAATAATGAAACTTTGTACTATATATAAATTTCACTTAAGTACGTGGGTCCAAGGCCTTAATTATAGCTTATAACTATGTGTGTGGCGGGCATGCATGCATATATGTTCAAAGGAAGTAAAAGAAGAAAGAAACTGACTTTACCATTTGCGTGCACACTGATCAATGATGACATAAATGGCATCGGTTGTCAAACTAGGAAGCCAAAGGAACGTACTCCAGATTCTGCATCTTTCTATATATATATATATATATATATGATCCATATTAGATCCATAAACTTTCATGCATGCACTTAATTATGCTTCAATTAAATTTAACCTACATGCAAAGCTAGTCAACCTGAACGTCATAATTGAACAAAAGGGAATGAAAGAGTGTTTGCAGTTCTCGATTTTTTTACTAGGTATTTAGAGAGAGAGAGAGAGAGTGTGTGTGAGAGGATATGTAAAAGGAAATGAAAAAACTAAATACAAAAGAAACGAAATAAAAAAGTAAATCACAAGCAAGGGTTCTCCCAATCGTAAGAAAGCACTTATTGATAGTGACTCAAACATCCTCTCATTTTCTGCTTTAAGTTGACCCCTCATATGCCATTATCATAATGGTTTTCCATCATACTCACACACACACACACACTTGGTTTGTATTTATTTATATTTGGTATGGAATTTCTCAAATAAAAATAAGAAAAGAAGGGGAAATCGTGGTTATTGTTATTATTTTACTAAAATTGAATTTGATCTATTCTCTTAAATTATCTTAATAAATCTTTAAGTTTAATGTGCTATTATTGAGATGAAGCTTGAAAGTATTTATAATTTATGTTAAAAGTAGAAAAAGTTGAGTGTCCCTTGAAATGAAGGGAGGGCTAAATAAATAGTAAGTAGAGAAGTGGGATGAAGAGATAAAGCAGTAGAGATGATGAATTAGAAAACATGTTGAATAGTTGAAGCCTAATTATTGCTTCTATTATATATGTTTCAAACTAAAACCATGCGTACACAATTTGAAATCTAATTGTTTTTTGTCGGTGACAATATAATGGTCGATCTTATCTCATGCGCATTAATTCTTGTAGGAACCACGAAAGTACAAGATAAAAGAATGCCACAAATTAAACTCCAAGCCCCCATTCAATTAAATTTGCAGAAAAAACTATGTAATCTATGGTTGACTAATTATTTTTCATATTTTTTTCTCCAAGCCTAATTTTCATTATATAATTTTTCCAAATATATATATGACTCAATATAGATGAGGTCGACATTTTTGCGAGAATTTTGGAAATTTCAATCTTCCGGCGACTCTAGCTTGGTGGGAATATGTATTGAGCACCCTACTCATGTCATGTGGGATGTAGGATATAAAACCATATCAATATTGCAATTATGTACGTCGATTTACATATGTCCAACTAACCAAAGGTCTTGCACTTGAAGATAAAGGGCAATGTATATTATTGTACCAATTTACTGGGTCCCGTAGATTTGCATGAAGATTAAAATAAGCCATACTACTCGCTGACTTATGAGTAGTGTGATTTTTTACACTTAATATATTTTATATTAATAATGATGATGCTTTCTACTCTTTTTTTTTGGGGGGGCTAAAATGCTTTCTTCACTTTTCATTTCAGAACATTTGTCCTTGTTTTTACACCCTTAATTAAGTTTTATTTAGTGTTGGGACATGAGGATTTCTCGTCATAAAATATGTTTTATTCAATTACAGACTTTTTTCTTTTTTTATTGGTTGTTGCCTTCTAGTGTAGATAAGTTGATTTGTTGGGAGATAAAAATGATATTTTGGGTTTGACGCTTTCGAAATTTTGAGGCAGCTACTTTAAATTGCCTAGTCAGGAAAAGTATTCGGCCGAGAGAAACCAATGAAGATTGGGCTTTTCTTTTGACCAAAAACCTATTAGGCCTTTCAGACCAAAAAACCTATCATACTTTGGGCTTATAAAACAACAATATGAATATTGGGTTGGACTTTGACAGCGCACTGAATTATGCCTAATCGTAAAAGAGTATATGCATATATTGTCATAAAGCAAGAAGAAAAAAAGAGTGCACACGCCCACAACATTATCCTAATCTAAGAACATCCATCTGTAATTTTTTTTTTGTTTTTAAATAAATATGAACTGGCCACATATGAAATTTCTGTATGATCAACATAAACATTTTCTGTATTTATAAAATTATGATGATGGCCAAATTGGTCTTGGCCTTGACATTTTGGTGCTTTACGTTATGGTTGTGATGTTCCTTTCAATATTTGATAGAAAACACCCGTAGTGGGTCACATATATGAGATTGTTTGGAGAAATATGATATAAACGTGGAGAGAGAGAGAGAGAGAGTATAGTTTAATAAGAAAGCGAAATTTTATCAAAATAATCTGCAACATATATTAAAAATAAATATAAAAAATGAAATCTGATGATAATGTAAGTGTATCTATTATTGACTTTTTTTTTGGCCAGAGTATCTATTATTGACTTAAATGAAAATAATTATATATAGATGCTGAAAAGATTGAAAATATTATCCTTTCATCTGAAAAAAATAAGGTCAAGGAAAAGAAAATGATATAAAATATTTTAAAAAAATATAGTAAATGTTTAAAATGTAAAAAAATTCAAGAAATTAAAAAAAAATTATACATAAGAAAAAAATGTATTGAGAAAGAGTCAATGGTTTTATTTGCAATTTAATGTCATCCACATGCATGTATCAAGAGGTTTTGAATTTCGCTTCTTCTTCCCAATTTTGATGTGATATTGCTTCTTTTTTAAGTTCGATGAACTTTAAAGTGTCATCCTTCCTCCTTTTCCACACGAACAAATTAATATCTTTAATTAGTTGTTATTATTATTCATTCACAAGCACAATATAGAATTCTAGGAGAATAATTCTCTAAATACTATGTGTCCACAATTAATGTGTTGTATAGATATAGATTTAGATTTAAATGATCTAAAATTTTTCTTTATAAATATACAAGAGTCAATATGTAAATGTAAATTATAATGGTGGGAACCTCAAGGTGAACAAAAATAACGGCTTGCGGAGCTCTTTATGTTAGTTTGCTAGTGTAAAAAGCTTCAAGTCATGTGATGATGTTACATAATCAATCATAAGTCATAATTAAGTATTACCCAATGCTTAGTAATTAAGGAAAGCTTAATCATGAGGTTTAGTAGTGGATCTGGCCTAGCCCTACAGTATAATCATGGTTTAATTTGATCGTTCTTGTTTCTTTGACGGCCGATGATGAAAAATTTTTCACCATTCCGTACAACATCAGTAAAACTTTTCAAAGTTGTTAATTATGTGGTTATGTCTGTATCCATGCACACCTAAGAGAAATTAATTCTTTAAATGGAGGATTAAGAACTATCATGTTGTAACCCGAAAGGAACAAAAAAAGGAACACAACAAAGAAGAGGGAAAGTAAAAAAAATAGTAAACTCAAGCATATGATAACTTTTAACAGCATGGTTGTCGTCAATTATTAATATTAGTCTAGACTTTAGAGAATTAATTAGTAGGTATATATAGATATATAAGTCAGTCTTAGAAGTAATATAAATTTATTATAAGTTGTCAACTGACCTTAAGATGTTTGAAAAAACGATTTTGTCATTTTAAAAATTAACTTGTATACTTACTAGGCTTTGAAAATTAATTAAATAGGCCTGACATTTAATGAACAAATTATTAGTTTAGTCATTATTTTAATTACATCGTTCTAACCCTATTAAACTCTTTCGTGTTGTGTATATAGAGGTTCTGATCTTGGAAATTCGCATATGTTGAGTGAAAACAAGACATGATATATGGTCAACCTAATATATACATAGACGCACATTTAATTTAATGATATGATTTCTAATAATTACAAGTTTGATAATTTACATTAAGTTGAATTAATCACGATCACCATCTCATCTGGCATTCTCCAAGGACGCCATCGATCTTTAATCTTTTATTTGGATGATAGAAAAATAGAGAGAGAGGAAAATTTGGGGGAAAAAAAAGGAAATCTAAACACCCATTTATTTAGGTTACTCCATATTTTTACTCAAAGTAATGGCGGACGTACCTTTGTTTGAGGATTTTATTAAGTCAGCTGACCCCCTCAATTTGGAAAATTTACATATGATACTCTTGGGTTTTAGTATTTTACACCACTAAAGTTAATATTTTGACCCCATTATTTCAAAATTTGAATATATTTGAGTTTAAATATTTTTTAGGTATATGATTCAAAATTTTTTTGAATATTTTATTAAGTCTAATAAATATAAAGTTGAATTAATTTACAAGAAAAGAGCTTAAATCAATGAGACTATCATCATATCAGGAGAACCCAAATAATTTTTATAAAATAATGTTATTTTATTTTTTAAAACTTGAGCCTTGTCGATAATTAATTTAAGACTTACATTATTGGTATGTATAGCAATATTAAATTTACATTAGTTAGTTGAGATAAGAAGACATGTTGCTTATTCAATAGTTTATCCTTTTTTAAAGTTAACAATGATTTTGCTTATGGCCACAACAACAGTAAAAAGAACATTTTCCGCTATACATGTTGTGAAGACTTGATTGCAGAATCAAATGGGAGAAGGATTAATAAATGATTGTCTAGTAACTTTTATTAAAAGAGATATTTTCTATAAATGACAATGAGTTTATTGTTTAAAGATTTTAAAATATAAAATCATGCATAGAGCAAATGTGATTTTATATGAAAAAAATTATATAATTTTAGGTTATCTTTATATGATAATAGTTATTGTAATTTATTAAGAAAAATGTCATTCTCACTTACTTAAGGTCCTAGGTCCACCATTGCCTTCAAATACTTTCCTCTCTCTATTTTCTTCCCATTACAAACAAAGCCTAAGAGTAGAGTTGGGAGTCCAGGGACAGAAACAAAAAAGGAGATGAGGGGGATACAAACTAAAGAAAATGGGTGGTATTGAGTAATGAGGGAGACAACAAAGCAAGCCCGTGATAATAATAATTACAATGATAAGGAAATAAAGCATGTCCCATGTGTGTACCTAATTAATATTCTCCTCATTGGTGCTTAATTAATTTTTTAGCTAGTTGGCCGAGTTGCCCAGTCTAGTACTGATAAGAGAGATAAAGAGAATGGTGAAATTAATTAACTCACCTGACATGTGAGCCATACGAACGACTCTCTCTATTTCTCTTTTCATTGAATGGTACAACGTGCCAAATTCTAAATAGCTCATAATTAGTAGCTAGCAAGACCACAAGGAGTCGCTAACGTTAACGTTGTCCATGGCAAAAAGAGAGGACTTGAAATCATGAGAGGATTGTGGTTGGTTTGAAGAGGAGGAGGATGACTGGTGCATTCTGATGTGAACAAGCTCAGCCTGAGCAAGAGCCAATTGGGTTTGAAGCACATCAACTTGTTGCTGAAGACACGATATGGCACCCACACACCCATACACTGGGTCCCTCATTCTTGCGTTTGCTTCATACACCATTGAGCTCACTGCATCGCTTCTTTGCTCCTCTGGTAGTTCCTGTGTCATTTTCACTTTCTCTACTAAATGAAATAATAATATTGAATCTGTATATTCATAAAGAAATTAATATCTACAAACATGGATGGTGTAGGTGTGTCGGCAACCTTATCAGTTTTAAAGAGGTTTCCTCACTACTTGCCTGTTTAATTTCACTCTCACTAGCTAATATATATGAGAGATCATTGTCTATATATCAAGTCATCAGATGCATGTGGAAGTGGAAGAATAATTATTTTACCTAAATATCTTATGACACTTGAATGAATGAGTGACGTACGTGAAACTTTATGAGAACCAACTGTTTTTGTTCATCGTCTGAGAGGTCAAAACAAGGAGTTGTGAGATGGAAGCTATATGTGCTTGTAGTGAAGACCTAAATGCATATAAAGCACAGCTATTTCAGTTGAGTGTGTGCCCTAAGGAAATTAAAGCTAAAGGCTAGAGGCTGCAGGCTTGGTTGATCAAAAACAGACCCTTTTAGCTTAGTCAAAAAGGAGTTCCATATTTATCTCGGCGATGATAAAGTTGGTTTGTCAATTTTGGACGACCGAAAGAAGATAAATAGATCAGATCATAGGTGACTACAAGATTAAATATATACATATAGGTTTGACTTAGCTTGCTTGGATTAATGGTTCAATGAACTGGTACGTTAAGCGTGGCAATTTTGATTCTATTATCGTGACCCAAAAGGTAACCCTGCAATTATTTTCTAGGTCGAAGAATGATGGAATTCAAAGTGATGATGGGTAATACTATAGAGGATTTGACCTTAATATATACAAATCAATTGATTTTAGCGTTACTTGTCCAATTTTCTTTTTAAAAATGACAGATATAACGACATCCGTTTATGATTACTATCAGGAAGAACTAGATTAGTTTGCCAACATGTATCTTCACCTAATAAAATAGAGAAAAAGGTAAGGGGAAATTAAGGAGATAATAACATGTCATCAAGATGTCATGCTTACAAAATATATGTGTACGTTTCATTATCACAACGATTTTAAAAAGAAAAATTTGTGTGTGTTGTTGAATCAACGTTACTTCAGCACATGTTCTCTACTAGCAGTCCCTATCAATGTAACCCACCGTTTTTAAGGACAAAATAAAGAAAAGATGAGCATGCCAACAATTTCTTTTTCTACCACAACATTGAAAAACAAGGTAGCTAGTCTTGGACTAAAAGCTAGGTGGTTAGTGGTCATAAAGGTAGGTGTTGAACAAAGTTGGAACATATTTAACCTATAATAACTGATATCCACGCATGTCCACACACATAAAATCCCTTCATTTTAGTATATATACAGGGCTTCAAGAAATAGCAAAGCCAATTGATAATACCCGATTAATTCTTTATTCTCTTAATTTCTTTAGTCTGTCTATGTCTGCTGAGGAATCGTAATGTTGGTAGCTTACTTTAATAAAGAAGAATGATAATTATAGTTAATTAAGGGTGGGGTCTTCAACTGTATTAACCACTATAACAGAACTAGAGGGCGGGTGAAACAAAAGAAAAGATTCCTTTTTTTTTTTTTTTTGCTTTTTTTGGGATGCATAACTACTTTCGTCTGAGAACGGAATATAGCTTATTAAAGAAAGTATGCTGCTTAAGAAAGAAATTTTAATAGACTCAGAATCAACCAAGCAAATCTACATTTGTAATAAGATCTATAAATTTATTAGGAGAAAACAAAGTAGGGTTCGTAGAAGCTAATTAACAAAATACTACATAAGATGAATGCGTTTTTGGTGGTTTTTCCTTGGGTGACCGAAACAAAGATTATAGGAAAATATTATAATTTATGTATTAATTAATCAAAGAACGATTGTCAACAAGGCAGTGCTAGCTAAGCCAGCTTAAATATACCTAATCAATGATTTAATGTTAACCACACGCTGAAATATCGTAGCTTCCAATTAAGCTATAATTTCTAAAGCTGCCATCAATTAAGGAAAAATCTTCAGTTCTGCATTTCAGATAAACAACATTTGAGGAGTAATAGTAGTAACACACACATTAGATGATTAAGTATACATATGTTTTATCTTTTTCCAGCAGAGTAGCTCCTGAAAAACCTATACTGCTAGTCTGCCGCGCGACTGGAAATTGTACTTTCTTTCCCCATGTTCTGTGTATTATCGAAGTGTAAAGATCATCTTTTAAGGATAAATACTAGGGAATTTAGAAATTTGTGTTAAATTTAATATATATAGTTATAAGTGGTTGTCCATTAATAGCAAAATATTCTTCTTCTTAATTACCTAATGAAAGCTGAAAATGATCCTCGGATTAACATAAAACTACTCCACTGCATGAAAATTTTCATGAAAATGATAAGGTTATGAAGAAGAAAATCGAACCTGTAACATTTTATTGACATTGCTAGCACCAAAAACCTTGTGAACACTTGCAAACTTGTGGGGTTCATCCGCAGGAAAGTAAGGAGCAAAGAGGCAATCCTGCGCACATCTCCTCCGAAGAAGTTTGCAGGCCGCACATGGCGACATTGCACCATGTTTTCTACCACCTTCCTTCATCAATATTCTCGCAATAAGTTGAAGAATATATTTTAAGCAGCTGGCTGGTAGGTTTGAAAGAAAAGGGATGTTTTAAGAGAGGGGAAGAAGGGGACCTATGGAGGAAGAGTAGGTGATGTTATATAGCAAAAGAGATACGTGACACACCAAATCTTTTAAGGGTCCCACCAAAGAAGAAGCCCTAGATTTTGTTGGGATAAAAAACGTCTTTGATGAGAGCTTTTGCCCCCACATTCATATTATTTTTGTCTCGTTATTACATTCTTCTTAGTTCTTTTATATATCCACTACTTCTTTTATTACTATATACATGTACATGAAGTAAAGTTCAAATTAAGCAAACTATTAATTAAGTATCCAAGGAAGTTGTTAAACTTGTGAGATTACATAAATTTGTGAAAAATAATTAAATTTCACAATTACTGAGACTTATAATTCGCTTCAATTTTTAATGTTCTTAGTGTTTCTAAATATTCAGTTACTTTGTACTTTAGATTGGAAATGACAGCACCAAGCAGGAATTAAGAGGGGGAAGAGAGGCTAAGGACGAAAAAAGAAAATGGAGGAAAGAAAAAGTGAGGGTGCATGAATCGAATCAAGACATATATTTGCACACGCACTACATATTAAATGGTTGACAAGTAGGGTATTGATAATACGTAATTACTCACATGACAAAGACAGATTAAAGTGACCCGTCGGGCATTGCCCAGTGATTGGGGTGTATCCTTGTAAGCAAGATATCATGGGTTTGAGCCCACTTGATATCTTGATATGATATATGAAATTTGTCTTAAGTAATGTACTCAAACTATAATATTGAATTGCTTGATTGAATTGGTGTAAGTAATTGTTGGCTTGGTTTACACCCGAGTTTTACCCAACTAACAGTTGGGCTCCACCCTTCAGGGTGGTTGGGCTCCACCAATTGAGATTTTCTTGTCAAAAAAAAAAAAAAGAAAACAAATTAAAGTGTTAACTAGTTTATAATTTTGATGACCGATCTAATAATATCAACCATATGAATGTATCACATTTTAATAATATTTACTGTAATTATATAAAATATCGTATATCTTGTTTCTTTTATCTCTTCAATTAAGGGATTAAGATAGGTTAGCATTAGTCTGGATACTTTTGCAAATAATTGTTTTGCTTTCCCCTTTATGTTTCTTGACTTGATCCTTAAGCTACACTGTTGGGTCTAATTATAGAAACCTGCGTCATTATTTTTTGTTCTGATTTTTCTGGAGATCTATTATGAGATCTTGACATAAACTTTAGATGCAGAGAGACAGATATTTTAAGTCACAAAAATGAAAAAGAAAAGGGCAAATTGCACTTATATCCACCATAATCTGTCTCTTATATAATTGTATTGTAAATGTCTTTTCCAATCTAACAAAAATAAAAATTATGATGACCCATTGCCTGATTTATTAAATAGATTTAAAAATTTAACTATATAATTTTATTAAATATAATACCCTAAAGATCAAAACCCCAAAACCCACTAAAAAGATACAAAACAGCAACATTTAGACAAAAGTAGAGAATGGCGCCGTGCTTGCTATAGTGTCACTGTGGAGTGATAGCTTTCTGCGTGAATTGATATGACATCAGTAATTTGTTGAGGTCTCAAACGGACTTCCGACGTGCATAAAAATCAACTTCTACATTCGATTGACCTTATTTCAACTCCCACAAGTTTTTCTGTTTGCATTCTAACTATAGATACCAATCACATTTCAAAATTTTTCTGTATGAAGATTTTGGACGTCTAAGACCGAAATGGTCAACTTTTGACTAATTCATGGCACTTATGCCTCCTATTCCCAAACCAATGTACCAACATCTGACTCATGACCCAAATACCTCGAGGACTGTGTAATAGGCAATCTCATCCTAAGAAAACCATTTCTATAGAATTTGACTCCCTTAAACGCCACAAGCAACATGTGGGTTAGATACTCACTATACTAGACAAGCACACACACCAACCATAATTTCGCGTTCCAGTCTTGACATGACAAAATACATAGAGTATATCCAGAATTTGACCTATACCGGGGTCTGCATGCATATCACATAACATACTGGCAGTCAAACATGCATACTATCACATCAACAGGTTCCCATATAAACCACTATAATACATAATTCTTATACAACATCAAATACCCATGATACAATATTACAAGCCAAACCTTACAAGATACTGTTTGGCACAAGATATATATATTACATAAACCAGCAACATAAAAGCTACTAGCTACGAGCTTAAATGCCCTTGTGAAACAAAGAGAGAGCTAAGACTCCTTTGTCTTCTTTGGGCTAGTACTAGAGTCTTCGCCTGAAATATTAAACACAATATTGTGTGAGATTGAGCCCTAGTAATTGAGGAAAATACAATGACTATACATAACCAAGCAATATACATATATATAGACATGTAATCACTACTAGAAAAAAGCAATTTAGCGAGGGACAAATCCTTCGCTAAATGTCATTTTTCCCTCTCTAAATTGAAAATAGCGAGGGATTTTATCCGTCGCTAATTTGGTCGCTATAAACCGCGTCTCTAAATTTAGCCAGGGATGAGTTGATTCCCTCGCTAAATTAGCGAGGGATTTAATCCCTCTCTAAATTTAGTGAGGAACTCATTCCTCGCTAAATTATAAAAAATTCAACACTTCCACATCATTGCCATGTCACCACCAACACCGTGCCACGTCACATTATTGCCATGTCACCGGCCACCCATACCACATCACTGCCACACTACCACCACATCACCCCGCCACCCATGCCACATCACCATGATTGTGACACGTCACTGCCATGTCACATAATAATTTCAAATATGCATTTATTTAAATTCGAACACATGACCTCTTACTCTTAATGCCTTTATATTCAGATTTTTGCCAGTTGAACTGGAATGTATTTGCAGTTTTTATATGAAATATGAAATATATATTATTTATCTACACACTAATACACATATATATTTATAAATTAATATATTGTTAAAAAATAAAAATATATTATAATTTCAATTATTAATATCATAAAATACTTTATATTTTGAATTTTGTAATAAATGAATTTTCATTTTCATTTTTTGCCAACAAGTTATAAAAATTAATCTAACTATTTTTATTAATTTAAAATAATCAACTAATAAAAATAATTTTATAACTTAATTATTAAAAAAAATTTAATTCATTAAAATTAAATTTTTAATAAAATAATTTTAATATATTAAAATTAATTTTAAAAAATTTAGCTAGGAAAAAATCTCTCGCTAAATTCCTCACTATTCATAATAATTTAGCGAGAAATAAAAAATTCCTTGCTAATTTAGCGAGGGAAATGATATTCCTCGCTAATTCCCTCGCTAAATTTAACAACAGTTACGAACTTACAATTCGTCGCTAATTCCCTCACTATTTAGATCATTTAGCGAGGGATGAGTGATCCCTCGCTAAAACTAATTTTTCTAGTAGTGAATGAGATGCAATGCAAATGGAATGATAATGAATGTTCCCTAAAATGCATGGTTAGAACCATGAGTTAGTCATTACCATAAGGTATACCCAACAAGTGATTCCCTTTTAATAACCGGTGAAGACTGATTCTATGACATTACTAACCTCTCTACTCATTAGTATGACCCATTCAGTGGTCACACTAATGATGGGACTGTGGTTTTCCTTTTCTTGGACCACCCAAATTGGCAGTGATTTAGGGAAGGTGCATCTCTAAATCCACTGCCATTTAACTCTCCTGGCCAAAGGGAGAGGATTTAGTGGTAATGATATACATATATTAACCTTACTACTTGGACATGAGGTCTCGCGTATTTCACTAATGGATCGGTGTACCACTTGGTATCATACGTCATCATCACCCAACCATCAATGTACTTACATTCAACAATGTGATTATTCTCTCATTCTATCATATTCCATGCATACATGTATATTCTCATCATTATCATCATCATAATCACATGTTATCTCACATAACGGGGATACTAGTATATCATATGCTACTAATCAATACATAAGCACATAAATCACATATATAAGACAAGGAGAGAGTTTATCATTTCCATCACTAGTGGTGCCTTGGGACATATCATGATATAAGAGAAAGAAACATATATACATATATATAAATTTATGAAATTTCACATCACATAAAACATACACCCTGGTTACCTCGGATTGTCCACACACAAACACACACATAGAGGGGAATGATAGGCCTTTGGAGTACCAATATGAAATGCAAAGCTTCTGGACTACTTCGCAGAATGCTACAAACCCCTAAAATAATCTTGAACACTACAATATCATAATACTTCCAATTAATACAATACTCATATATCCCAATAACTAACAATTCAACCAAACAAGCTTAATGAAGATAAATCCATGATTCTAATAGCGCAAACATACATAAATGAATCCCATACATATATTCAAACCATACACAACCACATAAATCTGGGATTCCAAACTTTCTCAACACTTTCAAATCTAGGGTTTAACTTAAACCATTTATAATCCTTCCAAACCTCATATCCAAGCTAAAGGAGCACCAATTAACATATCTATAATACATTTACACCTATTTCAATCAGTAGAAATCTCAAACAAGTCAAAATCTATCATACCCCCCGGCAGATTTCTCATAAAAAATGGACAAAAAGAAAAGAGAAGAGAAGAGATGAAATCCACTTACCAACTAAGATTCAAGCTTTTAGAGTTTAGAAAATGATCACCAAGGTTGAAAATTTCAAACTCTAGCAGAGCTTCTTCACGAATTCCCAAGTTTCTTTCTTTCCGTTGATTGAATCGAGCTCTGATTTATTTAAGTGTTTCTATTGGTGATGCGAAGCATGATAAGTTCGCTGTGGTCTAAGTCTCTTCTGTCTTATTCAAATTCAAAAATCTAATAAACCTCACTACAATGTTATAGAATCTTGCTGTAGCGAGCAAGCATATTGTTTCTTTTCTAAAAACTTAGTCCATTTTGGTCCTTCTTCTGGTCTCGATCTCTCTGGTGCTGCACAATATAATAGGTATACCTTTCATTAGCTTAGGGTTAAGTCCAAAATACTAGATTGAGGGTCATTATATTAAATCAAATAAATGTAATTTAAGTTTAATGTACTTTCACGAAATTAATACTTTTGTGAGAATTCAAATTTTAACAGCTTTTGTTTTCGAAACCTACACTCTGTGAGTATTTTCACAAGAACATCATCTCTGACAAAATTTTAGAGTTTTACATTTTTTATGAAATTAGTATTTTCTGAGCATTTGTTTTTTGTATATTTAGTATTTTGCCAAAGAGAAGGGAAATGGGAATATGGGATATTAATTAAATAAGCAAATTAAAAGATATTTTAATGATTTTATGTAGTGAAAATTTCTAAATTTAGAAGATAGTGACTTATATATATATATATATATATAATGGATTAATGAATCAGATGATGGATTGTAATTATTTTGTTTAAACTGATAAATTTTGCGTAATCTATAAATTTCCTGAACAATTAATATAATGCTTTGAAGGATAGAAATAATTGACAAGAATAGAATCAAATTAGGCAAATGTTCTCTCTCAAAAAAAAAAAAGGCAAATGTAATAAGACATCCACCGAGCTCCCATTAGAGGAAAATATATTGACCAAAGATATGTATCCCTTACGATATAATTGATATGAAGTTATGAACTGGCTTTTGAAGGCAAGAAACGTCAACTAACTAAAAGTATGTGCAAGCCATCTTCCACTACCAAGTTAAATTATAAAATTAACCTCCCTCATATAATTTAGAAATAAACCAATAAATTAATGTAATTCCAATTCGATCCAAACAGGAGATTGGTAATTGCATATTATTTAATGTCACATAATCATTGTAATTAATGAGATTAAATCTCAATTATTAATAGTTCAGTACGCACTTCTGCTCGTTTTTTATCTTCTTAATTTGATGGATACATGCATGGAGATCAATCTTCTTATAATAAGCTGATGGATTTGATATTTTGTTATGCTCGTTTTTGTCCGTTCTCTCTTTCCCTCTCTCTCTCTCTAATTATTGAAAACTATTATCATTCCTTTTTTGGTCAACGAAAACTATTATCGTTCAAGTTGGGTTGGATTAGATTTGTGAAACTCATATATTCAATAAGATTAATTTGAACAAGGGCAGCTTAACGGTTGTGGGCGACAATATGTTCTTGATTTCATGTTATTTTACAAATGAAATGCACCTTGTTTGATTTTTTTTTTCCAATTTGATGGCGAGGGTACTTTCATGCCATATCATCTATGTAATACTGAAAAATAGGTTACTATAATTTGCATGTTATATAATCATCTTCTTTTGTCAAAATAATACAGATCAGAGATATGAAAATGGTAACAATTGAATTTCAATATCACGAGAATACAAAAAGATGCGTGTGTTTTGTTACAAATAACCTCATATATATATTGAAAGAATTCGAAGTATCTGGTTTAATTTCACTTGTTTTTTCCCTTCAATGAATGAACAAGTCAATTACTGAAACAAAAGATATATCAGAATTTATAACAGATTAGATCACTCTTTCATCATCTTCCAGGTGGGGGTTGAAAGATACAAAAATCATAATTTCTAACAAGTTTCCTAATTACACAAAAAGCAACTCGATTAACTTCCACATATGTTAAATTAAAGGAAACTATCCAGTCTTTGTTGATGAACAATGTGATATGATCAAATAATATATTGAACGGGGTGCTTAATTGTTACCCTCTGGTAAGTGATGACACGGATGATAGCCTCTTTCTTTCTTGTCTGTGGAAGGAAATACTAATTGATATGGTTTCGGTTGAGAAAGTCTCTACGATTGGCTTCTTTGAACTTTTGAGACAACCATATTGACAGTTTCCAGATTTCGTCAACGCACGTATATATGTTCTCAATTAGGTAATGATCTTTATAGTTTGATTCAGGAAACCAATAGTATACACTGTCCTTGAGAAACACAGTATTGCAGACATTCTTCTTTTTTCCGAAATTGGTGTTTCTGATCTAACCCAAAAAAAAAAAGATTGTCTCACTGTCACTAAAATAAAACATGCATGATTTCGTCTAGATATGTGTGACATTTGAGGAATAGTAAGTGGTGGCTGTGTAAGAATTTGGGGGATATTAAAGGCTTCTCAAGTGTAAGTCCTATCTTGTTTATGATGAAGATGATCAAGGCTGATACAGGAGGCCCAAATGATAGTTCAACCAGCTCCCAACAAATAAAAGATGGGTTCAAGTCCATAAATATATATATATATATATATATTCATTTTATAGAACACTACTAGTGTTTTAACACTCATATCTTGTTGGACTTTATTAGTGGATTTTATCATGACCCAAGAAAAAAAAATCCTATTAAACTATTTTCGTCTCTCTTCCCTCCTAATGTTCAAGTGTGTTTATTTCCTTAACCTATTTTGGCATATACCTCATATTGGTTTGTTTTCTTTACATATATGAGAGCAACTTTCCTCTTTATTATAAGTTTTCTCCGCTTAAGAGTTTTTGTATTTTTGTAATTTATTTCGATACACTTACAAGTTACATCAATGAATGTTCGTCTAAGATATTATAGAAGAGAACTGCTGATGACTAATACTCAACAGGGCGCATTGCCTTTTTATTTATATCTGCTTTGTGCTTTTTGGGCAATATTTCTTTCTTCTTTCTTTTTTTTTCTGTTGAGATTGAGTTATAAATATTATTGTTTGTTTTTTTCTTTTGGGAAAATTAATAAATCGGTTTTTATAATTTACATTAATATTTAAATAGTTCCTTATATTTTAAAAATTTTCAAACTTACATCCCTATAGCATTTTGGAGAGAACTGGGGACTCCATGCCTTTTTTTCCCCCTTCAAAATCTCTCTGCTTTTACTGAGAACAATCTTCAAATTGATTGCGATGAGCACCGATGCTCAGAGGACCGTCCAAATTTAATTTAATTTTATTATTATATTTTTAATATATTTTATTTTATTGGATGAAAAATTTAAAATAAAAATAATTTTATAACTATTAATTTTTTCAAAAAAATTATGAAATCATTTTAAAAAATCAAAATAAAAACTTTAAATCTAAACCATCTAAACTAGATTTGGATGGTTCAGATATCATTGTAGCAATAAATATGCAGTGTTCATCACATTGAATTTGGATGCAAAAAATTTGGGGGAGTAAACATATTGTGCCTTTTTTTTCTCCTTTACTTTTTTTCCCTTCCTACTTTCTCTTACTATTAAATAGAAGGAAAATCTATTTTTTCCTTTTATTTTTTTTTTCTAATTTTCTCTTCCCCTACTTTTCTCTCCATCATAGGATTGCAGGTGCATTTTATTTTAACTGGTCCATCTTGCTTCAATAATAGATGTCAAGAGAATACTTCCTTAGTCCCATTTTATTTGTTCTCCTATAAAATTTAAATGTCCTAATTTATTTATCATTTTACATTAATGAAATATTAATTACTTTTTAACTATTTTACCTTTTTATTAAAAATAATGATAGGTGAAGTATAAGTCATCTTTTAACATTTAAATCAAGGATATTTTGATAAAATCTCATTAAATTTTATTATAATTTAAGTTGTTTAATAATTTTATTTATCTGGGAAAAATTTATAGTAACAAATAAAATGGGATAAAGGGATTACTACTTAAATTCTAAAGATATATAATAATTAATTTTCAAAATTTAAAATAATTATTATATTGAACTTTTTGATGTATCTCTAAATAATTGTCACTTTATAATTTTTGATATAGTAGTAATTATTTTTTTACAAGTTTATCCTTAATAATGATACTATTAGCAAGTGGTTTAAGTGTTTATAAATTAGAATATTATAGTAAAATATACTCATATTTTATTAATTATTAAATTATTTATTAACTTTTTTTCACCTACTACATGCATTACTTCAAGTGAATAAATTAAATGTAGTATTACTTTGAAACAGGGAGAATGTTCAAAGGTCCAAATTTCATAAATGGGACCAACCTGCGCGAAGTCAAAGTCTCAACAGCAGCGCATCTTTATTTAATTTGTATGGTCCCCCCATCCCACTCTGTCTCTCTCTCTCCCCGTCTCTCACTCACACTCACAATCAATGCTACTTCATATTTGTCAAACTGTAGCAACTAGCAACTAGCAACATTCAACATTATGTGTTGATTAAAATTAAAGGCTAAGAACCACGCTCTTTACTTTTGGTTGTTGCTAGTTGCTTTTTTTTTTTGGCTAAAAGGACAATTTTATTAAGTTCAAGTAATGATACGAGGATAAGCACAATTGGAGACAGGAGAAATAAATTTCTCTGTCTCCAAATTATCTATAGTACCAAATCTAAAAACAGAAAAATTATCTCACAGACATTTAACATCAATTTGAAAGACATTATTCACATTTAAACCCGGGTAATTAAAATTAAAAAAATGGTTTAGGACCAATGTAAAAGATATTGATTTCATCGAAAGTCTGCTGGATTGAAAAGCTCCGTATTCGGAATCTGCCAAAGTGACTTTTCACAAAATTGAGAGGGCAACTTTGAATTTTTCCAATTTTTATCTGAAGGAAAAATTTTCCTTTCTTTAAAACAGGATCCATGTATCCATCATTAACCTTTCTTTCCTGCCATGCCTTTTTTTCATAAGGATTATCCACCCCTTGTAACGCAGAATATCAAGTGGCTTCTTGCGAATTAGGGCCCGATTGGATATTAGTTAGTTAAAAATGGGTTCCGGTAAAATTGATTTTATAATGTAACTATAATAAAAATTAGTTTTAAACTAACGTATTTGTATTTAGATGATTTATTTGAAAATTAGTTTTGACAAAACTCATATTTTTTCTTTAAATTGAGTTTAAACTCTATCCCATGATTAATTTAATTTACTTGAACTAAAATTTAATTTACATTTATTTAATTGAGAACATAATATATCTGGTATAATATTTTCTTACAAGTTATAGTCTATGGAGATTAAAATTTTGAATGAGCATTTTGGCCATTAGATAGAAGAAATTTTATGAAAATTTATTTTTTTAATTTTTTCTTATTTTTATTAGTCTATTTTTATCTAATTTTAAAATAAATGTAAATGAAAATGATGAAGCAAAATGGAAAAGTAGGGAGTGATAGAAACGTGGTTTTAGCCTCAAAATGATTCTCCAACGGAAAATTAAAAGTGATGCTAAACATGTACAAAATATATCAAACTCCATTTTGAGCACAAACCTTGATTTCAAAAGTGACACCAAACATAGCCTTACTTTTTTCCTTCCTTAATATAAGGGATAAAAGATAAAATCATATAGATTAAGGAAATTAATAAATTTATCTGGAATATAAAGTAGTTTCCAAAAATATTCTCATTTAATATTAATAATTCTTCCATCATGTAATTAATACAAATGAATTACTCCCTCCGTTCCTTAATATAAAAGACAAGAGACAAAATCACACAGACCAAAGAAAATAATAAATTTGTCAGGAATATAAATTAGTTTCAAAAAATATCCTCATTTAATATTAATAACTCTTCCATCATGCAATTAATACAAATGAATTATATTGAAAACATATTATCTTAATTAGAGATATTTTGAAAAAAAGTCATTAAATACACCAGACAAACCCCACATGTCCTTTATATTTTGAAACACGGAAACTCCCCTAATTGTCCCTTATATTAAGGAACAGAGGGAGTATATTGAAAACATATTATCTTAATTAGGGGTATTTTGGAAAAAAATCATTAAATACACTAGACAAATCATACATATCACTTATATTTTGAAATATGAAAACTTCCATTGCCTCTTATATTAATGATTGGAGGGAGTAATTACTTCAATAGGAGACGTGTTTGTTCCTTCATGAATTAACTTAATCGCCAACATTGTCCAAAGCACCTCCTCCAATGAAATCCTACCATCAGAGCCTTCAATCAATTCAATCAACTAACCACGGACCTCTTTCTGTTTGATACAATTTGATAAATATATATATATATATAATTTTAAAATTATAAAAATAAGTTATTAATTTTTCTTAAAATTATTATTCACGTTCATTAAAATTACAATATGATCATTTAGATATTATAAAAATAATTGCATCCATATAAGTCGTAATAAATCTAAAATATCTTTATAATACCGATATAGCATATTATAACTTTAGTAGACATGAGTGACAATTTTAGAAAGAACAAATAGTAATTTATTTCTATAATCCATAAAAAATTAAAACTTTTTTTAAATTTTTCATAAACAAATTTTTAAAAAAATCTTAATTATCATTGATACAAATTAAAATAATGCTGTGTTGTTTAAACGTTATATGAAACTTGAAAAAAAGGTTGTCACATAGAAATAATTGACAAGAACAAATCAGGCAAATGTAATAAGACATCCACCGAGCTCCCATTAGAGGAAAATATATTGACCAAAGATATGTATATCCCTTATGATATCATTGATATGAAGTTATGAACTGACTTTTGGAGGCAAGAAACATCAACGAAAGCATGTGCGAGCCATCACTGCCAAGTTAAATTATAAAATTAACCTAATAACCTCCCTCATATAATTTAAAAATAAGCGAGTAAATTAATGTAATTTCCAATTAGATCCAAACAGGAGATTAGTAATTGCAAATTATTTAATGTCACATCATAATTCTAATGTGACTAAATCTCAATTATCAATAGTTCAGTACTTCTACTCGTTTTTTTATCTTCTTTGATGGATACATGCATGGAGATCAATCTTCTTATAATAGGTTGATGGATTTGATATTTTGATATGTTTATTTTTGTCCGTTCTCTCTCTCTCTCTCTCTCTCTCAAATTATTGAAAACTATCATCGTTCAAGTTGGGTTGGATAAGATTTGTGAACTCTTATATCCAATGAGATTAATTTGAACAAAGGCAACATATATATACAGGGCAGCTTAAGGAAAAGAACGGTCATAATATGTTCTTGATTTCATGTTATTTTACAAATGAAATTCACTTAATTTAATATATTCGATTTTCTTTCCAATTTGATGATGGCTAAGGTGCTTTGCATGCCATATCATCTTTATATTATTTGTAATACTGAAATTAAAAATAGGTTACTATAATTTGTATATTGTATATAATAATCTTCTTTTGTCAAAATAATAGAGAGAGAGATATAAAAATAGGAACATTTGATGTTTAATATTACGAGAACACAATATCAATGTGTGTGTTTTGTTAGAAATAACCCCATATATATATATTGATAAAATTTGAAGTTTCTGTTTGGACTTGTCGATAGCGTGTTTGAAGATTTCTATATCTTTTTTTTTTTTCCTGATGTGTGGAGGGCAGTACTAATTGATAATTTGAGTTGAGTCTCTATATGATTGGCTTCTAATTTGAACTTTTGAGAAAAACATGGACAGTTTCCAAATTTCGTCTCTATAATTAAATTAATTCAGTTAGGCATATATATCTCCAATCTTCTCAATTAGGTAATGATCTTTAAGTTTGATTCAGAAAACCAGTAATATACATTATCCTTGAGAAACATAGTACTGCAGCTATCGCTTCTTTCCAAAATTGGTGTTTATTTTTCATGTAACAGAGAGAGAGAGAGAGAGAGAGAGAGATTGTCTCACTGTCACTAAAATAAAAAATGATCTGGCATCTAGTTATATGTGACAATTGAGGATTAGTAAGATTTTGTTTGAAATTGAAGGAAAATAGGGGAAATGAAATATTATAAGAGAAAATAAAGAAAACCCTAGAAAAGCAACTGTATAGATTATTTTTTATTTTCTTTTTAAATTTTTCTCATTCCTTATTTTACCTTCATCCAAATGGAGGGTAAATGTGACAATTGAAGGCTTCTCAACTCAAGTCCTGTATATCTTTTTTTGATGATGATGATGATGATGATGATGAAGGTGATGCATTAGGCCCAAACGAGGTTTCAGCTAACTCCCAAGTTCCCAACGTACAAGTAAAAGATGGGTTTGATCAAGTCCATATATATATTCATTTTATAAGCAACCACTTCTACTTGTGTTTCAAACTCATATCTTGTTTCATCCAAAACAAAAACAAACTCATATCTTGTTGGACTGTATTAGTGGATTTTAATTATCATGACCCAACCGCAAAAAAAAAAAAAGCTGTGTTAAACTGTTTTTAGCTCTCTCCCCTCTTAATCTTCAATTATGTTTATTACCTTCACCCATTTTGGCATACCTCATATTGGTTTGTTAATTTTCTCTACATATATGAGCAACTCTATTCCACTTTATTATAAGTTTTCTCCGCCTAAGAACTTTTGTATTTTTGTAATTTATTTCGATACACTTACAACAATGAATGTTCCTCTAAGATATCATAGAAGAAGAGAACTGCTAGCGACTAATCCTCAACATGCAAAATAATCAGTCGGGAACATTGCCTTTTTATTTATATCTCTGTGTTCTTATTTATGAATTTTCTTCTTTTTTAGGAAATTAGTAAATTGGTTTTTATGATTTACACTAAATTTTAACTACGTTCTTATAGTTTAAAAATGTTCAAACTAATCCCTATAGTAATCTATCATGATTATAAAGTTAATCCTTATAATTTAATTTGCTAGTAAATTAATTAGCCCCTATATTGATGAGGTTGCTAGCATAATAGTGCTAACTAATATTAGATATGGCAAGGAAAAATGCTAACATGGAGGACAAATCAGCATGTATATGATGCCACATTATCATCCTCAAAGCCATCATCATCCTATAGAACACACACACATATATATATATCATCAAAATCTTATATTTTCTCATTGCATCTCCCCTCTCGTCCTCTCTCTCTATCTCTCTCACATTCTCTCTATATTTATATTATATATATATATATATATAATGAAAAACAGGACTCAAGTCCACAAGACGAAAGCTTTCATAAGCCAAAATTCCAAAGTGGCAAAAGACGAAAGCAAGAAAGATGAGACCTGCAAAGCAGGCAGGCAGGAATGGACGGAAAATTCTTACAACACTCGAGCAATTCATCCTTCTCTCAATTTACAGCAAAATCAACAACATGAGTTAGCTAAAATTAGGATTTTCTTTGTAATGATGTTAATGGGGCTTCTGTCCCCAACCGGTCTAATTAAGTAGCTTTTCTTGGGCTTGGCCCTCTTTCATTACTAAAAAAGAACTAAGCATATATGTATATTTTTAAGCTTTATACTTTTGTTTGGATGATGAGAGGAAATGGAGGGCCAGGGGAGAAAATTTGACAGAGAATTTTCTTCTTTAAAATTTTGGAAAGAAAACATGATGATTCTTGCATTTTTTCTTTAAAATCTCTTCACTTTTAAATAGAAAATTTTGAAGAGAAAACATGTTGGTCTCTTATATGCCTCATTTTATCCTACACCTTTTTTTCCTTCCTCTTTTTTATTGTCCTTTTAAATAAGAAAAAAATCAATTTTCTGTTGTAATTTTCACTTTTTCTACTTTTCCCTCCATATCATAGGGTTACAGATACAGTTTGTTTATAATTGGTCCGTCTCGCTTCAAAAATGCTGAAAGAATACTACTTAAATTCTTAAGATATAAAACAATATATATTCAAAGGTTTTTTGTTTTTTTGACCTGAATATATGTTCAAAGGTTCAAATCTCATAAATGGAAGCAAGTTGCACAAAGTCAAAGTCTCAACAGAGCATCGTTGGCCAAAGAGAAAAAAAAGTCTCAACAGAGCATCTTAATTTAATTTGTGTGGAGTCTATGGACACTATGGTCCCCTCAACCCTTCTTTTTTTACTTATCCCTCTCCCCTAAATAGCTATTTGTCAAACTGTAGCAACCAGCATCAATAAAAGGCCAGAACCACTCTCTCTGTCTTTTGACTTTTTGAACAGTAACCAAATCCATGAAGATTGCGTTGAATGACACACACATTGAACACATGGTAACTTATATTCCCAATAGTTAAATATTTTTTAAAAATTTAATTTTTTAAAAATTATAAAAATAAGTTATTATTAATTCTTCCTAAAATTATTATTCACGTCCATTAAAATTGCAATGTGATCTTTTAGATATTGTAAAAATAATTTTACCCATTTAAGTCATAATAAATTTAAAATATCTTTAGATATTGTAATAATTTTTCGTGCACAATTTTTAAAATTCCTAACAATCATTAATATAAATTAAAATAATGTTTTGTTTTAATATTATTCGAAACTTGGAAAAAAAAAAGAGAAGGTTCTCACGGAGATTATATCTTGAGGGCCTGGCTATAAAATTAATCAAATATATATAACTGAAAAATAGCCTTGCCGCCGGCATCTTAGAATATATAAAAGAATAATCGAATTAATAAATAGTGTGTCCATATATTTATGTATATATGGATGAAGATCAGAAGAAAGAAGGCTCGATTCCTATTAATGGAAGACCGAGGACTTGGGCTTGTTCTCGTGGTGTTATTGATTCTGTGGGGAGAACTTGAAGTCAGTTTTTTGACTAATCATCTTTATGAGACTGACTCTCAACTCTCTGAATAATCTCCCACACTGGAATTACAATCTGACTGCTGATTTGGTCGTCCCTCTTTAATCTTAATTATTTACAACATTATTATAAACTAACTCATATAATTATATATTTGCCCCCTAAAAAAAATGCTCGTTCTCGGATTCATTATACTGATTTTGAAGGAGAAGAAACTATGTCCCCTTAATTATATCAGCTAAATAAACTTTTTTTTAATTTTATAATTGCATGATGTGTTTGATTTTTCGGTCACTATATTTACAACACTATTTTAAATTAACTCATATAATTATATATTTGCCCCCTAAAAAAATGCTGGTACTTGGATTCATTATAATGATTTTGAAGGAGGAGAAATTGTGTCCCCTTAATTATATAAACTAAATAAACTTTTTTTAAAATTTATAATTGCATGATAAGTGTTTGATTTTTTGGCCACTATATTTACACTTTATATCATCCTTTATCAATTAAACTAAAGTAATTCCATGTGACAAAAGATAGTATTCTATATTAATATTTATTATTTATTTATTGGTAAATATATAACTATAGCAAAAACTATGATTGGAATCAATAGATGAATTTGAAGATTCTATATTTTATGACTATCATTTCTTTTTTAATTTTTATTTTTTATTTGACTCCTATATATTCAAATATATATATTGATTCCTTAATTTGGAATATATTACATGGTTTAAACTTGTTAATATTCAATAAGAGTGGTTGGTTAGAGTGAAAAAGACTATAAATTCTTCAAGTAATGTTATGCGTTTTTTTTCTGTTGAAAGCAATGTTTTGGGTTTGAGTATTGTGATATGGGGAAAAACTTTTCCTAGAGTTACTTTCGTTTGGAGTTTAATAACACTCTAGAATTTGATCTCTGGTCATGTGTATAAAAGAAATTTTGTTAGGAGAAACAAAATTTACTTTCATGATCTCTATATATCGAAGGGATTAATCTTCTATTATCATTTGGGATACCTTTATTGTTAAAAAAAAAAAAAGCAAGACAATATATATACATATATAAACTTGGGGACGCTTGCAAGTCCAAAGTCTCATTTTGTTGCTATGGTGCAGGGCTGGTTGACTGATTCATTTATTCTTTCCTAGCCATTAGGAACTTCTTGATGGTGTCAGTAATTCCTCCTATTCCTATATAAGCAGCCGAAGTCTCTGACTCTGACTAGACTAGAAGAATTTTCTATTTATTTTGTTTAAAAAATGATGTATATAGAGGAGTGGACCACAACCACATGGTCTCTCAAACACTTGGGGGAAGGTTAATTAGATGCTATTTAATTAATAGCAATAGTAATTACTGCTTTTCTATAAATTAAAGTTACAAAACTAAGCAATAATTGCTCAATGTGATGAGTCAAAAAATAATACTAATCTAGATCTAGCTACTATGTCTATGTGCATTGTAAGATCACACAATTGATAAATCAATAAATAGATGAAAAGGGAAAAAGTTATTTAATATCTAGGATAACAAATTAAAAATAATGATTTGTCTAATATTTTTTTAGTGGTATTTTTATGCTTGAACTTATCCTTATTATTCAACAACATCATGTTAGATTTTGCATTACACACTTGACAAGGAAAAAAAGAAGAAGCAAAACTTCAAAAGTTGAAACACGGAAAAAAATGATTAAAAAGACAATTAATACTTATTCTATATGTAATGATCCCAGAGAAAATCATATTGTTGGGTGATGACGCTAATATCTGCCATATTAAGTGTATATAATATCTTTGTATCATTTCAGTTTCAATTAATAATATTTGTGTATCTTAGGTTCTCTGTGTCCAAACCAAATTAACCACGTTGTTGTTGTTGTTAATCAGCTGGCATGATGTGTAAATTTAAATTAAAATTGCAATATTTTTCTCCAGGTCTAATTGCATGCTTGATCATCTCGAACACACGTTATTGGGATTACGAGTATATCTAGTTTGGATCTCTCCCTTTACGCATTCATACAAGTGGAAAGAAAGTGATACAAAAAAAAAAGTAGTTGCATATATAGAAAATTTATATCTCATAATTATATTTATATACTCTTTTCTTTTTATCTCTTCTCTCTGGGCTCTCGAGTATATGTATATATTATACAGTCAAAAGAGAAAAACAATGCATGAGCGGCGTGTCGTTTTGCTACGGCATAGTTAATGTTTGTGAGGTGTGTGTATATGTATATATATATATATAAGAGCCACAAAGTCATGTTGACATTTGCTTCCCTTTACATGGGTTTTTTCCAAAGCTAAACGACACCTGGACTTTGCTTTGTTTGTCCACATGATGGGATGTTTTCACCAATAAACAGTTTCTTTTTGTTTATTGTATTATACGATTGATATATTGAAATTACCAAAAACATAAAAAATTAATAAGAATAAATAATCTTCAATTCGCATACTTTTTTAAATTAGTATACTTGGACCCAAAAACTTTAATTAGTATATATATTTCTAGAAAAGCTGTATGTTTTTTTTTTATGATTAATTAGTTATAAACTTCAAACTCATTTGCTAAGCGGCAATGAAAACAAAAGCCTCATTTGCTAAGCTCGGATGTCACCCACACGTAAATCTTTTCAAGGGTTGAACGTGGACTGGTCACGTTACATTAACAAACAAAAAATGATTTTTTTTTCTGAGTACAAAAAAATGAATTTTAGCGGTGAAGTTTATGCACCTGTTTAATTACCTCTTTTATATGGTCATATATACTTCAACCCTAATTTGAGGGATTATGTGTCACTGTCAGCTTCCAAATAAGAGAAGAAAATATTTGTATAGAAAAGCCAATAAGACAAGAAAAAAGAAAAGTTCCAACTGCGTTATTTAATGCTGATTTTTTCGGGTCTTAGATGGTGTACTTTAAATTAAACAATAGAACGAGTCCAAAAATCCCCATCATCATGAATATTCCCTCATTATAAAAGAAGCTTCTCCCTTTAGTTGAAATTGCAACTACGACTTTCTTCTACAGAGAAAGAAGAGAGTAATTAAAGCAAACCCAGAAACAAGAGAGATATGGATCATATGGAAGATTTGAGAAGCACAGATGAGTATTTGGACGACGAAGTTGAACTTCCAGGGTTTCGGTTCCATCCCACCGATGAAGAGCTCGTGAGTTTCTACCTCAGAAGGAAGCTTGACAAGAAACCCATCAGTATCGAACTCATCAAACAGATTGATATTTACAAATACGACCCTTGGGATCTTCCCAGTAAGTTTCCCCCATGCGTCTTCCACTTGATATTCTCATCTTATATATATATACATATATATGTACTGTCTTTCAAATATTTTTAGCTTGGTGTTTAACAAACAGGGAGACATATATAAAGAAGAAGAGTATAACGAAGAAAAAGTAGAGTGGATTCTTTTAGCGCTTGATGTAGATGCTGAGAGAAGCTAGGGTTTCGGGGAAAGAAACTAAAACATCAATTTAACTTTCTGATTATATATGTGGCTATCTCCTCTTCTCCATTTCACCTAATTATTTAAGAGTGATTAAGGATCACTCTTGGGGCTTAATTGAGGACAATATATGATTAGTGATTCCCCATCTTCATAGAAACACACACATACACACCCCTTTTTCCTGTTCTTATAGATTCTACAGAATCCAAGCGGGACAATTATTAAGAGCAACTTGAAAGCCTTACGAAAATCAGGTTGAGAGGGTAAGAATGGAACTATATATTGACATCAATTTCACTTCGACTATCGTCATGTGACTATCAGTGATTGTTTTTCTATTTGTGAATAATAATTGAATGACATTAACTTCACAGCTTCAGCTGTACAAGAAGCATCCTATATAGTAGTTGAAAGTTATTTTACCCTCTATATATGACCTAGCTAGGCAGTTTCTGACACGTATTATAATTTATTAGTTTCCTTATTATGTGAAGTGATTGAAGATTAGGACTATATGTATATATATGCAGAGGCCAGTAGCACAGGAGGAGAGAAGGAGTTGTACTTCTATTGCAAAAGGGGAAGGAAGTACAGGAACAGTATAAGGCCAAATAGAGTGACAGGGTCAGGATTCTGGAAAGCAACAGGAATAGACAAACCTGTATACTCTCATGGAGGAGAAGGCAATGACTGCATTGGCCTCAAGAAAACCCTCGTCTACTACCGTGGCAGTGCTGGCAAAGGCTCCAAAACTGACTGGATGATGCATGAGTTTCGCCTTCCCTCCAACAACGACCCTACTCTTGCCCAAGAAGCAGTAAGACACTTCTCCTTCAAACATGTTCCAAATATATATATATGCCTTTGTCAATTATAAGGCCAGTGATACTCACACATGCAACTTGCTCTTTTTCTGTTTGTGTTACAGGAAATCTGGACGCTCTGTAGAATTTTCAAAAGAAATGTGACACAAAGAAAGTGCACACCAGATTGGAGACACATAGCTTCAAAGAGTCATTCTAATGACAAGAGCACTAAATCTGGATCGATGAGCATTAATGGTACTGTGGAGTCTTGTAGTAGTACTATTACTTATAATCAAGAAGCATACATCAGCTTTGGAGGCAGTCCAGAGCAGAAACCGGTTATTAATAATAACTACCACGCCAGTAATCATAATTATAATTATGATCAAAGGAATCATCATGTACTGAGCCAGTACAGTCCTTCAGTAGTAGTGGCACAGCAGCCGCATCAAGTAAGTGCGCCATCACCATCAGCAGCTTTGAGCTTCCGGGTTAACCAGGCTTCCAATGACTTGTTTGAATTTGATAACTCTTGGGATATCGATGAGCTTGAATCAGTCGTCCAGTTTGCTCTTGATTAGTCTATATCATGTAAATAATCACCCGAATGTGAGGCTTTTGCTCAGATCTTAATCTCCTCGTTAGGTGATTTTGAGGATATGCATTACTCTCTCGACATAGACTAGCTTTCATTTAGAATCTTATTAACCTCTTTTAATAAGGTGCTAGTTGGTAGTTTTAGTTGAATTGATTGCATACTTATATAGTGATATATATTTAATTTAGAGCATTAATATATATATAGGAGGGAGTGTAATAATATATAATTTATCGTGTATGATATAGAGTTAGAAGAAATGAATTACATTGTCCATGATTAATTAACAGTATATTTTGTTACATTGGTATGCATATTTTATACTTTATATTGGTATATTGATATTGATGATTGAGCATACTTGTTCACTTCATATATGAAGTTGTTGTTTAGATACTCATTATCTGTTCTAGAATTGAGCAAGTTCATTAATTCAATTTTTTACTTTTCCTGCTCTCTTGAACATACTTTTGTGCTCGAATGTACACATTTGAATGCTATAGGAACAAAACTATATTTTATTTTTGAGATTTTTCTTAACATATTGTGTGATCAAGATAATCATCATCGACTGGTTTTATATATTGAGCCTCGCATATCTTTGTCAATGAGTAAATGATAATGAAATACAAATTTTTTTTTTGAAAATTGAAATGAGGGCTATTAATATTCACTATAAAAGAAATTGTAAATTTGCAACAAAAAATTATCTGTCACAAAATCTGTCTCACAAATTTTGAGACAAATCTGACAATGAAAACTTCACAAATCCATATCATATCCCATTGGAAAACCATTTTTGCAAGGGATTTTCCCTAATTTCATCGAAAATTGTGCATGGCCACAATAAATGTTGTACTTCATATAATAGTTGATGGAAATTTTAGGAACTTTTACCTCGGGTCCAATATATAAAATCTTTTTCCCTGATCCTAAATATAAGACCCTTTATAATGTACGAGGTAGTATTTATTATACATTTTTAGAAAAATGTCCCTATTTAATGTATCTAAAGAGAAAGAGAAAGATTAAATAAGGGTAGTTTTGGAAAATATTGAGATTTTTGAAGAAATCGAGGTAGTTAATTAGTTTTAATTTCAATTCTTAATTCACGTGATTCAATTAAAAGGGTTTTATATTAAGCATAAGAGGGAGTAATAAATTGGTAAATGGTCTCCCTAATGGGATATCATATAATTTTCAAAGAAAAAAATGAAAGAAAATCAAATAAATCATTTTCAAAAGAAAAAATGTGTTTTGAAAAAGTTTGCATCCGACATCATAATTAGTTGACATACATATATTTGTGGAGACTTTAAATATTTCAATATATATATATATATATTTATAAATGAGAGTGTTAATCTGAAAAAAAAAAGTTTGGTAAGATTTCAATTTCAGGTGCTTTTCTAGAAAATAAATATATTAAACTTTGATTTCAAAGTCTTAGAACATTGGGCTTTTGACCCTTAATAATTAATTAAGTAATTGAAAAATAATTCGTACAACGTCAAAACCCAGCCCCTGACCCAAAGGAGAGATTACGTGCTTAGCCTCTTTTCAATTCCAAAACATTAATATATAATTATGTATACATGGTTGATTGTTTTGACGGAAAAATATACCTATGGTCTTTTTTTATTAGTCAGAAGATTTTTATGGTTTTAAATATAAGTTATTTTTTATAAGGTTTTGGAGTATTAATTATTTTATTTTTAAAATATTCTTATTTAATCATAAGAGAAAATGTTGATTGTTTGAATTTATAATATTTATTAGAGGGTAAAGATGGAAAATACATTAATTTTAAGACAATTTTAATAATGTAACAAATTTTTCTTGATTTTGATGAGTTAGTTAGAAGTGATTTACATTAAGAACCGGAGGGAGTATTACCTTGACAAAATGATGGCCTAGAATTTATTAAAATTAAAAAAGATTAGATTAATTAATTAAGGAAGACTTATATAGTTCTTAAAAAACAAGTTGACGTAGAAAGCTTTTAAAAATATATATTATTTTTAAAATTAAAATTATGACTAATTTTAAAGGCTTATAATGTTTTATATGATTTAGCAGTATATTTAAAATTTATAATAATTTTATTAAAATTATCAAATAATTTTATGATTTTTAAAATATTTAAAATAATTATGATTTATTACATAGTCATGCCCCAATGCAATAAATTGACTTCTATGCAAAATAGATCATCATCTGCAAATCAATATGCGTTTATATCTTTCTATACATAGTGATACTTTAGTTTAAGGGGAAATTACATTTTGGGACCAATATTATAAATTTATTACAAAAAAGTCTTTGACTAAAAAATAATAGTAAAAATTAAAAAACTGAATAATAAAATAGAAAGAAGAAATAGTAAAAGATTTTATTTTATAATAAATTTGTGATATTGATTCCAAAATGTGATTCTCCCTAATTTTAAGTCTATAACATAAGAGTATTTTAATTTTTAATTTAATCCACAGATTATCTATAAAGTGTATAGAAAAGCCGAACTGCATTGATTAAAAAAAAAAGCCTGACAGCTCGTACAAAATGATAATGCCCTGTTTGGTTCACAGAAGTATTTTTGAAGGAAATGGAAATGGAAAAGGGAGTAGAAGTGGAAGAGAAAATGAGATTTTAAAATGTGTTTGGTATGACCAGGAAAGTGCGGTATAATTTTTATTTAAAATGTGTAATATAGTATTAAATTACTAATATACCCTTATCAAATAAAAAAACAAATTTGAACAGGTTTTTGTCAACCACCGTGCACCACCATGGAGACCACCGTGCGCCACCTTGTAAGCCATTGTGTACCCACCATCATTCCCCCTTCAATAAGCCAAATCAATTAACCAGAAGCCCAAAAAACAAAATAATCAAAGAACCCAGATCAAAAGTTGATTTATAGCAAAAAAAAAAAACAAAAATCCAAGAACCCAAATTGGAAACCACTTGAACCACCTTGGAATGTTTGAGCTAGGAACGATTTGGGTTGAGAAGAATGCAAATCAAACATATTCACTGAGAAATTGAACCCAGATCATTGTGCAGTTCATCGAGTGAGGAGCAAGAATCATCGGACGAAGCACTTCAACTTGCTGAAGGAGATTACAGATCTGTGACCATCTGGGATAAGGGGAAAGTTAGAAATGGAGAAAAGGAATGGTTGTCGCTCATCTTTTGCAGGTGGTTGCCGGAGGAGGAAGCATGATTCTTGTCACAGATTGTCGAAGGGAGAAGGTGTCAAGAATCAAGCAAAGCATCTAAGCTACATCATCATTGAAGGGAAGAGAAGGATTTGAGAAGCATATGCATGGGAAGGCTTCTCATCACGCCATTGCCGATGTTGTTCTGGTCGCTGTGAGTCACTCCGACAACCTATGCACACTCAGATGACCGGTGGAGTGGTAGTTGGGTGAAGGGTAAAATGGGTAGAATATTTGGCTTCCGTGGAAGTGTTGAGACTTCCACACCCTATCACATGGAAGTCAAGTTCCAGCCTCTTGATGGAAGTGGAGCTGGAAAAGAAGTGGACTTAAAACCAACCAAACATGTTTTTAGATGGCTTCCATTTCCATTTTTAGTTCCTGACCAAGAGTTCCAACGAACCAAACATAGCATGAAAGAAAAGCTTGTGTTGGCTTTCAGAATGAATAGGAATAGAAATAAATAGCTTCTTCCCCACTGTTTCTTCTTCAATTCCACCTCAAATTTAGTACTAACATGTTTACTGCACTCAAACTAATTAACGAACTTAAATGTACTATATATATAGGAAAATTACAGTTAGATACCACAGAAATAAAAAAATTATAGTTGGGTACCATAAATATTGGTAATAACACAGAAGTACTATAATACTTAAGTATAAAGATGTAGACTATGTAAAAAAAATGGTTTTTCCCTTTGTGTCAGATTTTTTTTATATTATTTTATTTTAAAATGAATATATTCATTTGTAATTAATGTTAAGTGATTTACAATGGACACTAGTAAATTTATAATGGACGCTAGTAAATTTGTAACTTAAACAATGATCGACCATCAAATGGGGCCCCCTCTGACGGTCAACCAGATCAAGCATATTGACAATAGAAGCTCTTACTAAAGGGCTTCCTCTAATGGTCGATCAAATCAGACACACTGATAGTGGAAGTTCTCACAAAGCTGCTGATTCAATCAACCATTAGAGAGACCCCTTCTGATGGTCGACCATCGCCTATTTGCAACAGACAAATGATAATTTTCAATTGATAATCGACAATTTAGAGTCGAAGCTTGATGATTTGCGGAATTTCAACTGAAGAAAAAAAAATAATCTCATACACATTTACAACTAATACACGTAAATTTACAAATTGTTTTACTTAAATTTGCAACTGATCTATATACATTTCCATTTGATGAAAGTTGCAAACTTTCACGTCTACAATATTTCAAATATAGCAAATCAAAATAAAAAAAAAGCAACAAAAAAAAAAGAACTCACCAGAGAGGATGAAGATGGGGTGTAGGTAGCAGATGAGAAAGAAAAGGGAGGGAGAAGCAACAAAGGGAGAAGCATTGTGAACTCAGTAAAAAAGGAGCAAAATGCTTTACTTGAACCCTAGATCTCACTGAAATTGTCTTCGCCATTTGTGAGGACAGACCATCGAACCATCATAAAGTTGAGATTGGACAAGGAGGGAGCATGAAATAGCTTCTTCTTCTCATACAAGGAGGAAGCATGAACCAAATCTCATCGAACATACATATTGCATGAACCTGAGATCAAACGAATAGGGAGCAAAAACTCAAGATCAAATGGACGATAGTGGGATGGGGGGAGGAGACGATCAAGTTTGGAGGAGAAAGGAGGAGAAGTGGAAGGAGGAGGTAGAGGAGTGAAGACCAATGGAGAAGAGGAAGGAGGAGAGAGAGTGAGGAAAGGGGGAAAATAGGTAGGGCAAAAAGGTCATTTCGCATGATAAAAATATTTACAATTAGGTATCTTGATATGTTTTTATAAATACCATAGTTTAAGGTATGTATTTGTAATTTTTTTCATGATGTGGTATTTAATTAAAATTTTCCCTATATATATAATTGCTAGGGGTCATTTGCAATTGAAACTCAAGCATTTGATATCTTTGCAGAGATTTTCTTGGAAATGATGAAAGAAAATATTTCTATTAATTGTATGTTTGTTTCTTGTTTTGTTGTGCAAATTATTAATTGTTGGATAATTTGGTAAACCAAATGTGATGTGAAGATTTCCAAATTCCACACTAGATAAGTGTAAAGTCTTTTAACACATATCATATGATAATTTTGAAAGAAAGTCCAAGTGGGAATTGAATAATTGTAATTGGGAACCACTTGGGAATTAGGTGTTAATGGCTAGTCTAATCTGGTTGTTAATGGGCTCATAAATAAGAATGTTTTTATAATAATCTAACAGCTATAAATGGTCACATATCAACTGCGCATTTATAATCTATAAAACGTTTGTTGCTCTCTCTCTCTCTCTCTATATATATATATATATATATATATAAGGAGGTGACCATATTAGGGAGATAAGGGAAGGGACAAATACACTAACATATGTTTTCATCATTTTCTCCTCCAAATACTCATGTTACTTTGTAACTTCAACTAGTTTTATAGGAGAGATTCTGGAAGTTGCTATTCGGACATCTCTGGAAGTGTTTGGAATAACTCCTAGGAGTGATTTGCCACAATCCCAGCAGCAAACATAGTGAGAACAAATATCACCTTAAGAACAGTATTATTTGCACACGTTTCTAAGCACATATTTTCTAACAATATATTTTCTAAGCACATATTCCATCTTCTACATACAAATTTCCTAACAATCTCAAGGTGATATTTGATTTTTAGAAGATGATTTGATCTAGGGTGTTGATAAAGTTTCATTCAATCTATTCAATTAATGGCATGTGAAGCAATTGAGATAAATATTTATTCTATTTTGCCTTTGATTGTTTTCTTGTTGAAGAAAAATGATGAAATTCTAATTTTGACTCATGTGAAGCCGTGAAGGATGATATTTTTTTAATCTGGTAACTACGATTCATGCATGTGCCTTGAATTGATTTTGTATAATTAATTTTGTTTAAAGGATAACATGAAATCTTTTAAAAAAAAACCTGAAGCATTGATGGATTATGGTAATAGTAGTAATAATTTGCTTTAGGGATGTTCATTTAGATTTTGATGTTGGACCATATGTTAATATTGCATCAATTGAAATATTACAAGTAACAAAATTTAATATTAATTTTAGAAAACTATGGTAACAAAGCATTTATAAATGTGGGAGAAACATTTTTCATGAAAAGATTTTGTATTTATGAATAAGAAATTTGTGTCCATGAACAAGTTTTCGAATAATCACAAAGTTGTTTCAAATAAAAGTTTTGTGTTCATGAATAAAGGTTACATGTTTCAGTATTTGTTGTTTCTTGGAAAGGCTATTAGTTTTCAAAATAGCAAGTTTAAAATCTCTAATGATCATTTGTTTAGTCACCAACGTCCAGTAATAGCTAACCAATGTTCAAAAAATAATATTTTATGGTTTTATTTCAATTGAAGAATACATTGATTTTAGTTACCTATCTAGTGTAGAAGTGACTATAAGTCAACTTTTGGTTGGTTTTACCCATGCATGTAAGAGGATCCATCTCTTGGAATTAAAAGAAAAGGGACTTGTATAATATATAAGGAGTCAAAATTTGTTGCCTTAAGAGCAAGATGTAAAGAAGGAACATTACTAAGAAATTCATTATTTAGATAAAGCTGTAGCCCCGTAAAGGAAGTCATATTTCTTTCTATTATTATAATAAGTAGATATGTCTAGGATTTATAATGATAAAATTAGACATAAAAGTATAAGACCTGATTATATTATACATTTAATTTTTGATGGAATAATCACAATTCAATTTGTGGTAACAAGTTTGGTAAACATTTGATGAAAGGGCTCACCAAAATTGGTGATAACAACAAAAGGAATAGGATTAATTAAAATCCCTTAACATCAGTCACTAGTAATGGAAACTCAACCTTTATTGGACTAAATCTAGTTTAAAGGTTCAATAGATAAAAACAAGTTACTGATAAACGATTGGGCACTAGAATAATTATATATAACCATTCCAAGTCTAGTGCATAATATAAGAATTTAAGTGTTCAAAGTGCGTAATACACTTAATGGATTCAAGGAAGTCGAAAAGATTAGGGCTTAAGGGAAAACCACCTATGTAAATATAAGAAATGGTGTTGCTCCTAACAAGAATTTGGGGTTGAATCTTGTAAACATTCATGAAAAGCCTAGGGTGAAGCACATGGCTATTAAAGCATGGAAATTGCTTATGAACTTTTTGAAGTTAAATATAAGGGTATGTGTGTGGTGTTTCTAGTATTGACACTAACATTATGGTTTAATGCCATTAAGCAACCATTAACTTGTTAATACTTTGAATTGCCTACACTAACAGTAGGTTCAAGTCGAAAGACATCTACTATTATATGAGAAAATTTTCAAAATGAAAAAATGTCACTTAAAGGATTCATGAATTAATTATAACTTTTGAAATAATTTATGGAAAGTTACAAGGTGCATGAAATATGAAAGGAAGTTATTTTTTATTAGATTCATGAATTGTTATTATGTACATACATTGGTTAATGCATGTGTCTCTTAATGAAAGAGACATGTTGCTTTAAGAGGTACTTTCCCATTTCTTATAAATAACTCACAATCTTTCATCATTCAATCATTCTAATTCATTCATCCACACATCTTTCAGCATGCACAAATTCACTTGCCTTCATCTTTTGGCCCACAAAAGATAAAAAGTAAATTACCACTTTGTAAAAGTCATTGTTATCAAGACTTGAGTTTTGGAAGTGCAATATCTATTCATGAGTCTTCATTATATCATGTAGGAAATTCACCACTGACTCAAGTTGCACCCAAGATTTGGAAATTTGTGAAGATGAATTAAACCTAAAGGAAAGTGTTGACCATACTTTGAAGACTTGTGCATAACTTTCTCTTCAATATGCTCTTCTTCTACACTTCAAAGATCTATTCCCACCAACAATTTTTAGGCTTAATTTCGTTGAATTCAAATGGTTTCTTTGAAGGATTTGACTACAAATTTTGTGAAATTAGAAAGGTTTGAAGGAGGCAACTTTTTGATATGGTAGAAGAAGATGAAGTAGGAAAAGTGAAAAGAAGAAGAAACTATGGTTGAAGTTAGAGAAAGGAAAAACTAGGAGAACGATGATTACATTTGCATTGAACACATTCTAAATAGACTTGGTAATTCTCTCTTTGATGTTTGTCAAGAGTACTCAACGTTTACAAAGGAATTATGGGAGAAACTAAAGGCAAGGTAAAAGTAAGAGGATGTAATAGTTAAAAAATTTCTTGTTACACAACGCCAAAAATGGCTTTTCTTGGTGCATATTCCTTTGTAGTTATAATGGCAAATGCTAAGAAAACTAGGTCAGTGATGTGGGGAAGCTTTCATTTGCTGTTACAAAATGAAGCGCAATAGAAAAGTATTACTTCCTTTGCAGTTATTAAAACAACCACAAAGAAAAGTCTTCCTCCACATGGCAATGAGTTCATTTCTATTACCTTTACAGTTTAATTAACAAATGCAAAGGAAAATAATTTTTTAAAAAAATAAAATAAAAACTTTCCTTTGTTGCTTATTAACAAACGCAAAGGAAAGTATAATTTCTTTATGGTTATTTTTGCAACTGTAAAGGAATATATGTCCTAATTTAAAATCAAACTTCTTTTTGCCTTGTTCGCCACTCTTTCTTTGTGTCCTAAAACTCACTCAAAACTTCCATCTCATGTGAGTTCCCTCTAAAAACTCCATCATGTGTTTATTGCTATTGTCCATTGTTGTAGCTACCTCTTGTACGTTTTTCATGTTTGTTGACTATGAGAAACCTTTCTCCATAATGTTTGATCAAAGCCAGTGAATCCACAACAACCCATTCATTTCTCACCTTCTCTGGTGTTTTTTGGTGCAAGCTCTCTCCCTCCAGCATGACTGTTGCAAAGTTGAGGTACCCTTTTCTTTTTCTTTATTTTGATTCTAGGCATTTCATGTGAAGCTCTGTCACCACACCCATTAACTTATGTTATTTCCTTGTAGCCATAATTTGTGAAAGAAAGAATTTTTAGGTGTATTTTTAAGAATTTTCTCGCATTTACAACCTGCAAATTTGAGGTATGCATGTCCTACACGAGTTTGGGATTTTCACTGGGTTTTGAAATTTTTTGTTGGTTTTTGTTGCCGCAATATTACTAGTTTCGAGTTTTGGCACATTTTGGTGAACTATTGCAAGATGGAACCTATTTATTTTGGCTCATATATTTATTTGTTTGTTTGTTTTAGTAGACTCATTATACCCCTGTTTGAATTGGAATCTTATTGTTGCTCTCTTTCATATACATTGGTAAATTTTGGCCGCACTAGTGACTGTTTGCATTGGAATATAGCATATATCTAACCATATAACCCGTTATGTTCAATTTCAATAAATAGCTTGACTCTTAGAAGAGGCATTTTATTTTACATTGTAGACATTGTACATGACTCTATTATGCCTTATGGGTTAAGTTATTAAGTAAACTAAGCATGCTATCATTTATCTAGGTCTAGAGATACTTATTGATTTTGCATGCAAATGTGGCAAATATCTTACCATATAACTTGTCACAATCAATTTCAATAAACTGGTCAACTTTCACAAGAGGTATTTATTTTGCATTATAGACATCCTACTTGACTCTAAGGCACCATAGTTGTTTATAGTTGAAAAAAGAAAATTTCCTATGTTTGATCTAAGTTTCTTTAGTTATCATGGGAATCTTAATTTCCCTAGAAAATCAATTATCCATAGAACTTTGGTACCATATTCCCAAATATTGCATGTTACCTCATCCTTTTTCTCTTTAGCTTGCGGCTCTTTGTCATTTTGCTATAGAATTATTAGACCCTAAACTTTATTATAGGTAAATATGGGTGATTATCAAGCTAAGAAGAAAAGTTCCCCATCGAAGAAGAAAAAGAAGGCTCCTGCATTAAAATTGGAGGGTGAGGCAGAGAAGCATCATCATGGCGTGATTGTACTTAAAGAGTTCACATGAACAAGGTTTTTTGGAAAGAAGTTTCATGTGGAATGGAACTATAAGGGTCATGCAGTGGGCAAAGTTAGCAAAAGGCTTAATAGCTATATTATAGTAGCTACCAAGATAAAGGTCCCGATCTCCCATTTGGAGTAAAGTGATTGGAGAAAAGTCCTCAAGGCTATGAAGGATTTAGTGTTTGATGATGTAGCTATAAGTAACTTAATTTCTGATTTCACTACAATTTATCATTTCACCATAAGTTGCCATTTCACTATAATTTGTCATTTTCACTATATACTTTATCATTTTGTGTTGTAGTTAGTTTTTAATGTTGGTGGGATACATGGAGAGTATGTATTTTAGAAGGCTGGAATTTCACTACAAAATTTCTTATATATATTGACTAAGTTCTTTGTGAAGAATGATAAGGGCAATATCATTCCACATCTGCATGCACTTTTTGACATCTACATGAAGCAAGAGCACTGGGATCTTTTTATCAGTGTATGGCAAGAGCAAAGCTTCAAAAAAAAAATGAATAAAAAAAAATCAGAGTGCAAAGAGTCAGAAGCATCACTATAGAGCCAGCCATTTGGGATACTCCGAAGTCGAGAGGAACATTGTAAGTGCTTGTATATGTCCTTAATTGTATGAATATCTTTTAAATATAAATATTTACACATCCGTTATTTGTGTCAATGTATAGTTGAAGAAAGAGGGATCAAGCAGAAAAGTATCCCATCATGAGTTGTAGCCTAAATCTAGGAAAAACAAAGACGAGATAATAGAGAATGATGATGTCTGGGACGTTATTGCTAAGATATCAAGTACTTATTTTTCAATAATTTAGTGTTTTAAATACTAATTTTTTAGTAATTTCTTGTCTATTTGTTATGTTAAGTACTTGTTTTTCTATCTTTACAGAACACCCTTATACAAGCGGCACCCACTACTAGTGATAGCCCAGAGCTGGATATGCTTAGCCAAGCATTGGGGCAACCTGAGTACTCTGGTCGTGTTAAAGGAAAAGGGATTGGTGTCACTCTATAATCATATTTTGGGACCAAATGTCACCACTGAAACTCATCTACAGCTAGGGTTACTGAATTGGAGGCACAACTTAAGGAACAAAGACAAAATCAAGCCGTATTGGAGAGACGGTTAGCTCAAATCAAGATGTTTATGAAACAATATGAGGAGGAGTAACGAACCCGAAGCAGCCCTAGTGTCAAGGACAGTTGCACACTACCTTCTGAGCAATTCCTAGAGGTAATTACTTTCCCTATTAACTAACTAAGTTCATAGTTAATTAAGCCATAGATATTAATACTGCCTGATTGGTATAGTGACAACATGATCTATTATGGTTGGATGTCCCTACTCAAAGCATGGTTGTAGAAGGATGTGCAGAGAGAGGAGATAGGGCTCACAATGTTCCCTTACCTGTAGACCACATGAGAGTATCAATCAACTTACCCATTAAGGAGAATACACAATTGTCTATCCCTACTGATGAGGTAGGCATGGTAAGATAGGTGGTGGGTGTGACATCCGGGTGCTGATGAGGGTGGGGAGTGATTGCCGGTGCAAGAAAAAGGGATGTGGATAAAAGTAATGAGGCATGGATAAGGAGTAGCTCCTGGCAGGCTTCTAAGCAGGAAGGGCATATGAATTAATCAAATGTATACCAGAACGAGATGGATCTAGAGACTGTATAGGTATAGGACTATACGGTGAAAGATAGCTTAAAGGAATTGATAGGTACTACCTATACCAACAAGGTGTACCTACTTTTCGGTAGCCTATCCCTAAAGAACTCCTAAGGACAAAGCACACCGAAAAGGCTTGTGTTGATTTGTGGAGACAGTCATCAATCCTAAAGAAACGGCCAGACGTTACAGTGGGTGGATATATGGCAAGCCCTACTCACCTTGTTACTTCAACTCTAACAAAACATGTATGTCAATTAGCACTTCATTGATTATAATTTGATATTATGTACATCATGTTCATGCCAAGTTGACCAACTTTGTTTCATAGTCCAAGGGGAAGTTCAGTGTTCCAGTTATTAAGCAGTCAAAGGAGTCAATCACTCCACCAAGGAAGGGATTGTTGGGACCTCAAGCTTCAAAGGCAAGTGATAATCGAGCCTTCCTTACCAACATAGTGAAGCTGAAGCTATGGGAATTACTGACATTCCCACGTGATGTAAGGATCTTCAACAAGGAAGTATCTGAAGTAATCACCCATGATGTGATTGCTGATATTATGGGTCATTAATGACTTAGAGTACAAAATGTAACCATATATATTAGGTATAAAAATTACAATAGATTTGCTTTCTACTTGACTGCCTTTTATTTTCTTATGTGATATTAATGAATTACTCTTTTCATTATTTTTAGTTATCTATATGAAAAGTTTGTAGTCCTTGCCAAACTCATAGACAAATTTGTGTTCACCCACCCCCAAGACATTTCAGCTTTTATAGTCGGTCAGATGCCTCAGGTGAAAATCACTAAACATCACGAGATGTTGCTAATATGATGAGGGTGGATGCATGTAGTAAGATGTTATATTTCGCACTATATCAGCAGGGTGAGCCACTTATAGCTGAGCTTTTAAATTATAACTTGTTTCATGTTGACTCCTTGATTATATTTTACTAACATTGGTTTATATTTTTCTTAGCAATCATTGAATGTTGGTCTGTATCCATTTGATACAACCAACAATATATTTTTTGGATCCAAAGCATAATCCGCCTGAGTACTGCCAATAAAAACAATGGAAATGTTTAATCAGTAAGAATATGCATTTCTATTTATGTATTTCTCTTTCCTTACATTAAATTGAGTAATGTTATCGTTGATAGGGGCAAGAGTATCTTTCATGCACAATGCGAGCTTAGGGACAATAATTATGGTCCAAATTACAAGCAACCAAATCAGGCCACATTGTACAAATGGACAACAATTCAGGTATTTATAACAATAATGCTTGTAAATAATGTGCATATAATGTTTTTAGTGTCCAAAACAAGAAAATGATGATGATTGAGGATATTATTTGCTCAATTTTATGAAAGATATTATCTTACATGAAAAGAACTTGATCCCTGTGAATATGTATCTAATTTGGTTTACTTCTATTTACATTAAAAATTAATAATCTAACTTGATTTTTCTTATTATTTTTACTTGTAGTACTACCTTGACTATAGGAAGTACTCCTCTGAAGATCATGTAAATGAAGTAATCGAGGAGTGGCCTGGATATGTGGTTGAACTCAAGCAGCGGTAGGTATAAGTGATTCTTAGATAATTAAGTTCTAATTACATTTGGTTTTGTCTATTTAGTTGGCTTATGTTGTATTGTTGCTTTTGTTTTAGTTCTATATATCAATTGGTTTGAATTTATAGTTCTTTTCTGTTTTGCATTAGTTTTGGTTCTAAAATTGGTCATGTAACTTCTGTTGCATGAACACAAAGTTATGAGCATGCATGTAATGGTAGTTGCAAGACAAGTAGCATGGTTAAAGTATTTTGGTCATGATTTGCTTGTAAGTTTTTGGTTTGCTTATATATTAGCTAGATTTCCTTGATCTTTATATGCAAAACTGTAGGAAATTAACTTAACATGTACAATACTAGCTTAGTTTAAGATTTGACTTGTTGAATTCGGCTGTAAAACATAATTATGGATGCTGAAATTGACCTGTTCTGGATTTTGAATACTATTTTAAAACTTCATTTGGTCATTTTTGTTCTATATAATACAAGTAATTGTTGTATGGATGTTGAAACTGGCCTATTTTGAATGCTAAATGTTGTTTTACGAACTTTATTTGATCTTTTATTGTATATAATACAGGGATGATAAAACCAAATGAATAGTATATTTAGAAAAAAAAAAGTTACTTTCCTTTGTGGTTGTATGTTAGAAACATAAAGGAAAGTGAATTTTTTAAAAAAATATTAATGTCCTTTGTAGTTTAATAAATAACTACAAAGAAAAGTGTGGACAAATAATAATAAAAAACATATAAAATTCCTTTGCAGTTATATAATAAAACCACAAAAGAAAATTACTTTCTTTTGCAATTTTTTAATACAATCTGCAAAGGAGAGTATTGCCTAAATAAATTATTTAAGTATAATAAATTACTTTCCTCTTTGGTTGTAGCAAACAACAGCAAAGGAAAGTTTCATTTTCTTTTCGATTTGTAACTACAAAGAAATCTTCCTTGGTGGTCAATTCCTTTATGATTGTCGCATCCAATTTTTAATTTTTCAAAAATAAAAAATTAAAATTAAATAGAGTCTCCAACAAAATTTTTAAAAGAGAAATTTTGGAAAATATTTTTTTAAAAGAACACAGTTTACGAAATAGAAAGAATTCGAGAGCCGATTGTGTTATGAGGAAGTTGTTAGGCACCTTATAACACCTGTTTATAATAACAATTACCTTAAGTTGATTATACAAAATCAATGTAGCCTTAAAACTATTTTAATTACCTTTATAAAACTCATATAAAGAAAAGAAAAATAACAAATAAATAAAATGGATTTATTTATAAAGATGGACTTTACATAGAATAAGAGTCTAAGGCCTACGTACTTAAATATAGAAATCAAAGTCCACGTAGTTTAGATAAAAACTCATGTCAATGAGTTCATATTTTTTAAGAAAAAATATATAATTTTAATAAAATAATTTTTGAATAGTTTCTTTCGTTATTTTCAAAAATTGAATTATTCACGTTATATATGAAAATACTGTTTAGCTATTTATTTATCGTTTATTGATAAATCCACGGAGATTCCTAAAATCTCATGTGGTCACTAACTGGTTTATACATCTATGGAAGCTCTAAAAACCTCACATAAAATAACTTAAAAATATATTATAATATTATATTTAAAGAAATATTTTTATTTAAAATATATGCAAAACTTTATCAAATTTGAGATAATCTTTATTATTTTGGTTTAAAAAATATTTTTCATAAAGAAAATGCATAATATGATTATTATACTAGTAGAGACACATCACAACACATGATAAATTTATTAATTCAAATATTCATGGAGATTCCAAATATCTCACGTAATACGATTTTTTCTTTTTTAAAAATTAAATTAGAAAATTATTATAAAAATAAAAATATTTCTTTTATGATAAATATTTAATTGCAAATTTAAGGAATATTTTATTTGAATTTCTAAAATAACAACCATGAGATTAATATATATATATATACATATATAATTAAATTGGTAAACCGGGAAAACCTATGTCGCACACAGTAAATCAATATTTATGGAAGTTCTACAAATCTCACATAACAATATTCTATTAATAGCATCAATCTCATAAATGGTGATTGTGTGATTGTGTAATATCATAAAAAATAAATAATACGCTAGAGATGAAAGAACTTTGTTACCGTAGCGAAGAAAAATAATGCAATAAACCACACAACCTCAATGGCTTGGTATTGTATAATATTCATGCCAATCATGCTTTGCCTCCATCTACAGGAATATCATTCTAAAGCCACCAAAAATATATATGTGTATATAAAGAGAAAAAAATATTGAACTATATTGTCAAAACAAAGAAATCATTCAATCAAAGTGTCACCAATGCTCATTATTATTCATTAATTTTTTAGAAGCAAAATTAGTTGTCAATAAGAATTACATTACCTTACCTTAATTCTTTTTCCTCAAACACAAATAGAGGGATTATAAGCAACTCGAGTCATTAGTTTACATATATAAGAATTTTACCTCAAAGCTGTAAAATAGATTAAATAATGAAAGAAATAGAGTATCACCACTATTCAAAGTTAACTTCAAATATGAAATCACTGGTTTGGAGTTGTGGATGTAATGCAAAATAATAAGATAAAGAAAAAAAAAAGTAAAGCAACATAAATAAGAATGGCTTTCTCTCAAACATATAAAGTATGTCTTTTTCTCTATTAGAGATATTCATAGGTATGAGAGGTTATCTCAAAACATAACTCACAATAAAGAGAATATAAAGAAGAAGAAAAAAGAAGAATGATGGATTCTAAAAATGATAAAGAGGCAAACTCACCCTTTCTTCTTTTCTTTCTCAATGCTACTCACATTTTTTTTTCTTTACTTCTCCAACTCTCCAACTCACTCTTCCTTTATTTCTTTTTCTTCTTCTTCTCTCTCTCTCTTCCTTTTCTTCTTTTTTTTCTCAATCTCTCATCCTCTCTCTTTTCTTTCCATCTCTCATTCTTTTTCTTTTCTCCTCCTTTTTCCCCACCTCTTATCACCTTACCTCTATTTATAGTGTCAAAAAGTAAATCATTCAATCAATACTCTAAAATCACAAAAATCTCTTTTATTATTTTTCTTTGATATTCACATTGAGATTGATTGATTTGCTTTATTTTTTTTTCTATATTAATTTGATATCGAATCTCAATCAATGATTTATTACTTTTTTTTAGTTTTATGAAAATCTCAAAAAGGAGAAAATCATAACTCCTCACAATATGGCAATCTTTGGGAGATATTATTATTTTTTTACTATTTTATTTTATCTAAATTTTTTCTTTTCATATTTATTAAAAAATTATTTTTTTAAAGGGACCCGGACAAAATACGGTATTCACAACGGTTATGAACCTCAAAGGAGAACCTATTTTAACAACTAAGAAAGCCATTTTTTGGCATAGTATTACCTGCTTCAATAATTATAAAATGGTTTATAGAAAATCTATTATGGAACAATTGCATGAAATTGAACATATTTTTAATACTTTCAAACAACATAATATGCATAAGGATGAAAGTATCATTGTCTCCTCAATCATAGACAAACTTTCTCCTTTATGGCAAAGCTTCAAAAGGAGTCTTAAAGATAAAAAGGAAGATATCTCTTTTAAGCAATTGGAGAATCATCTTGTTTAGAATATGAGTATTGAAAACAAGATGATACAAAAGATATCAATACTCATGAGAAAATAAATGTGGTGGAGGAAGGGCAGTTCAATAAGACTTTTACAAAAAGAGAGAAGGAAAAGGATGAATGCCATGGACAAAATAGCCATAAGAACAAGAAAAAGAAAGTGCTACTTTTGTGAGAATAATGGTTATTACAAGAAAGAATGTCGTTTCTTCAAAAAGAAGAAAGAAACTGCTTCTTTCTCAAAGGACAATCTTGCAGTTGTTATTTCTAAAATCAACGTGGTTGAAAATGATGAATCATGGTGGGTGGATTATGGATGTAATGACCTTAGTTACTAAATTCTAAAAGACTTAAATGAATGGTACAAGACTGAAGAGACCAAGTTCGGAGGAAAGGATCAAAATTGAGAAAGAAGGAAAAGTGACGCAGAAAGCATCATGTCACAGTGAGGAGCAATGGCATCGCGGCGGACGAGCTTGGGTTAGACTCCGGCTCAAGTTAGTAAGCACTGATGCCATAGTGAGCTTAAGTGGCGTTGTGGCACCAGTTGTGCAATCTGTTAAAACTAGAAGTCAAACCAGACACTGAAGAAGAGGAAAAATAAAGGAAATAGAGGTGTTTTGCTAGGGTTTCGTATTTCCAGCCTTGGGAGTTTGATTTTTGGCATTTGGAAGCTTAAATATTGTTGGTAAGCAATCCCTTAACTCTCCTCTATGTTCCTTTTCAAGTTTTACTGAAGATTTTTCTATTAGTTCAGTTGGCTTCTCAAGAGGGGGGTGAATTGAGAAAATTGAAATTTTTCTATAAAGACGAAACACAATAGTGATATTAAAAAGGCAACTGAAAATAGAGTATAAAAGGTAAAGAGTAAAGGGAAGACAACTCAGTAGTTTATCCTGGTTTGGTCTATTCCACTTGACCTATGTCCAGTCCCCAAGCCACCACTTGAGATTTTTCCATTATCTCGTATAACAGGTAACTGTTTGTTTTTATTTTCAATGTGGAGCTTTCATTATGCAGATAACCTAGTTAGGTTATGCGGATAACTTACTACCCAGAATGACTAAGTTTTAGCTCAGAATCATTTTCTTGAAAACCCACTTTGTTATTAGGATAACGTTAAGTTTTTCTCAAACTGAGTTTTTGTGAAGCTTAGGTTATCAGGATAACCTCCTAAGGTTATGCGGACAACCAATTTACCTGAGGAAAATTCAAGTATTCTGAAATATAGGTTATGCGGATAATCTGTTTACCCGAGGATAGTTCAAGTATTTTGAAATATAGATTATGCGGATGACCTCACTTGGTTATGCAGATAACCTGTTTACCCGAGGAGTCCAAGTCTCTGTGACACACGTTATACGGATAGCCTCCCTAGGTTATGCGAATAACGGGCTACAAAGTACCACTTTTCTTCACTATTCACTTTGTTATGCGAATAAGGTGCTTACCTTATCAAGATAACTTCCTAGACAGACTTGAGAACTTGATCCCCAAGCCGTGTTATGCGGATAACATCAATCCCTTTTCATGAAATTAAAGAATGGACTTTGGAAAAGTTTTGAGATTGAGTCTTTATCCCCATAACCTTAAATGGTTATTCGTATATGGTAAGATATTATCTTGAAAATAAGGTAAATACTTAGAAACATCTCTAAAATTGAGATCTTATCCCCATAAACTAAAACATTTTCATGAAAACCAATTGAACACTTAGAACCAGTTTGAAATTGAAGCTTTATCCTTATTAGATAGCTCTTTTCTTCAAAACCATTTTGAAATCATAAGCTAATAATTAATCATTCAATTAGCCATCTCATTTAATATTAGGTTAATTGAAATTCAAAGCCCAACTACCTTCTTTTACAGATAATTTTCTTAAGTTTATGAAATGATTCTTCAATCAACAGGAAACTCTAACTTTGTTCTTCATTTCACTTGTGTTTCTTTGATATTGGATCTTCCAAGCTCATTTATTTTAGAATCATCAAAACATATGAATTATCATTTTCATGGTTTTAGTTAGGGCTCTGAATTGGTTAAGTTTCTATCAATTAAATTGTGTATAAATATATTCTAGAGATGTTGTTGGACATTTATATGGTTTGGGTGTTGATTTTATAGTGGTTAAGTGGTATATTTACCAAATTTTAGCTCTTAAATGTTGATATCTTTGGGAATCCAAAGTTGTATGAGTATGATTATGGTTCTATGAGTTGTTTGGGGCATTTTTGATGTTCGGATATGCCTTGGAATGCTTGGATGCTACTAGTTGGTGCTTAGGAATTTGTGATAGTAAGGAGAATTTGATTATGTATAAGTTGTGATACTACTCAATTGGGATCTCTTGGCTCCGAGTTGTATTTGAAAAGTGTTGGATTGGTTGTGGTTACTTCCTTTGGCTTACTGAGGAGTTGAGTATGTTGGACGGTTGAGGTAATCGAGGTGTTCATTCCTGTGATTTTGATTGATTTTATATATTTGTATATGGTTAACCCTTTTCATATCATGATATGAATGTCTTATGTAATATGTATTGACCTTTCCATATCATGATATGCATTTAGTAGAATATGGTTATCCCTTTTTCATATCATGATATGTGCGGTTGGTTACATGGCCAGTGAGTTCTTTATCCCTATCTTGACTTATGATGAAAATGGCATGATGATGATAGTGAGTATGATATAAGTATCTATGATGATCATCAATATGAAATGATTATTATGCACCTTGTGATATATTATGTATGGTCATAAGGCATGCTAGCACTATAAAGTTTTGCATATGTTGATATGTTAGCATGTATTGAGCATTGTCACATGATATACATTGTTGGGATATATGATTTGGGTGACGATGCTTTATATACCAAGTGTGCCAATCCGCTAAATAGCACACAAAGCCTTATATTCAAGCAGTGTGGCTAATGTTATTCTAGTCACTAATTGTCCTATAGCTAGGAGACTCAGGTGGCTGTGAATTGGGGCGCACCTTCTCTAAATAGTCACTAATTCGGGTGGGTCAGGAAAAAGAGAGCTAAGGTCTAATCTTTGGTGTAATGGCCTCTGGCTAGGTCATGACCATTGGGAGGAAAGTTAGGTGGTGACCCCGGAATCGGCATCACGGGTCATTGGAAGGAGTCCACTGGTACCTTGTTATGGTAACTTGCTTATTGTTCTAACCGTGTATTAATGGGATTTGTGTCTACATATCATGCATGTTGTGTTTATGATGAATGTTATCTGTTTATTGGTATGAAAGCATGATTATGTGTATGTGTATTTACCCCTGATTATTGGGACATATGTCTCACCCCGTAGCTAACCATTCCAGGTAAAGGATCTAGTTCTAACAAGGAAAAGACCATGGAGGGCTTGGGAAAGGAAGATTGAGAGTACTTGTGGGTGTTAGGGATTGTTTCCCTTTTGTTGTCGTTGTTTAGTTGTGTTGTCAATAAAGTACCACTTTTGTTGTTGTGTAACACTATATTTATAATGATGTTTCTGTGTATTTTAGGGGCATAACTAGTGTATGACCCTATTTTATTCTCTTGTGGTTGTGTTTGGCCTTCTTGTGTGTTTTTGGGCCTATAGATATGCTCGTAATATGATGATTGTCAATTATATCCTATGTATGGTATTCGTCATTTCAAATCCTAATGTTTGGCTATATTGGATTCAGAATTAGTGGCTCTAGGTCCCTTTAATGATGTATGTCTTTTTGGTGAGCCTAGCATGATTATTGGGTACTTGATGTGCAAAATGGGCATATAACTTGTTAGTTTGATTTGGGGTTCAAGGGGTTCAAAACTTGAAAATATGTTTTATTCGAGATAAAACCACCTTGGACAGGGTTTCTATGTCTTGTGTGACCTATTAGAATGGTCTTTGGTTGCCAATTGACCATTGTTGGCAAATTATGTTGTTTGATTGTTGGTCAAAAAATGACTAATTCAGTGTCGAGTGTCCAAAATTTTCATACGAAGGTGTTTCGAGGCATGGTTGGTGTTTATTGTCAGAATAAGAGTAGAGTAATCTATAAAAGTTGGAATCGGGTCAATCGAAGGTCAGAGCTCAAGGTTATGCATGTCGAAAGTTCGTCGTGTGCATCAGCAAACTGCTGATGCAGGTTTTGTCATTGGCATTGCAATGCCATGTATTTCGAGTTCATCCTTATTTTGCTCTAGAAACGTTCCTCACCGTGATGCCATAGGGTGTGGCCAAGGCGCAGTGCTATTTTTCTGTCTTCTACCCTCATTTCAAAGTATCTTGGGCATTTATGGGGTTTGTGAATTAAGGGTGTTACACTGGAGCAACTCGCCATGTGTGCAAGAACAAGAATCTCTTTAAGACATTCAAGGAAGTGGATGGAAATGTGTTCTCTACATGAGAAATGCATCAAGTGTCCAAGTTGAGGGTAAAGAGACTGTGGAAATTGAGTTTACTTCTGGATAAACTCTTACTTTAAGAGATGTATACTATGTACTAGAAGTTAAAAAGAATTTAATTTCTGTATCCTTACTCAATAAATTAGGGTTTAAGTATGTTTTTTAGGGAAATAAGTTTATTCTATCTAAAGGAGGAATATTTGTAGGTAAGGATTATTAATGTGGAAACATATTCAAATGTAATGTTGCTTGAGTTAATAATAATATTTATAATTATGCATGTGTTATTGACTCCTGTGATGTATAATGTTATCATTTATGTCATGTTAATTATGTTAAATGACATGATGAATCTTAACTTAATTCTAAAATCTACTACAAATCAAGAATCTCACATTACCTAAACAATCTTTCCCTAGAGTTAAAAGAATTTCTAAGTATTAAAATTGATTCTGATATTTGTGATTTGCATGATTAGTATATTATAGGTGGTAAACAGTATTTTGTGACCTTTATGGATGATTGTGATGGATATAGTTATCTCTTTGTTATGTGCTTATAAATTAAGACATATCCTTGAAAATGTGTGATTATTGAAAAGTAAATGAGCATGTATAATAAATGTTTAGATGAATATTTAATGCATCTGTTCAAATTCATGAATGTTCATGTGAATTTAGATAATCTTTTTGTATGACATGAATATAGATTTGAGATTCATGTGAATTTAGCTTTCTACAGGTGCATGGGTTACACTTTTGGTGAGGGTGCTATTTCTTGGAAATCGACATGTATTGCATATTCCACCCTAGGCCAATGACACCAATATCTATCCATTGTGATAATCAATCTACTCTTTCAAAGGCTTATAGCCAAGCTTATAATGGAAAGTTGAAACATATTAGAATAAGACATAGCTATGTGAAGAATTTAATTATGAATGAGGTAATCTCCATTAATTATATAAGGTTTGAATTAAATCTTGTAGATCTTTTTACAAAAGGACTGATAGGGAATATGATGTTGAAAACATCAATAGGGATGGGATTGAAGCCCATTAAATTAGGATCACTAATGGTGGAAACCCAACTTACTCTTGATTAGCATCAAGTCTTGAGTTTAAATGTGAGAGTACACTATTAGGGTGATCACAAGTATTTGATATATTATCCATCCATCCTAAGGTTGAAAAATTCTTGGTTACCATGGATTTAAAGGAAAGCTAAGTTTTAACTCTTAATAGATCTATAAGCATGTATTTGCTGAAGTACTTATTATGATGGTACTCTTGACAAGTTTACCTATATGAGAGTGAAGTGGGGCTACTTCAGAGAGTCCAAAGGCTTGACTCTCAAATTCTCATGAAAAAGATACAAGACACAATGTTATATTAAAAAGTGTCTACTAATAATGACATACAATTATCTGAGATTTTTTGTATAAGTCATACACGCTTGTTCAAATGGATTACTTGGTTCAAAATTTGTCTACCATATTAATTTAGATAGGTGGAACCATATCTTATTAAGTAAGGGTTCAAATCTTTAAGACACTTTTACCGAAAACATAAGATTTTCGAAGTGATAAAAGTTTGTATTCTTTTGAAAAATTGTTCATTCTGCAAATGGTGGGGGATTGTGAGAAAATTTTTAAAATGAAAAGATATCTCTTAAAGGATTCATGAATTAATTATGACTTTTAAAATGATTCATGGAAAGTCACAAGATACATGAAATATGAAAGGAAGTGACTTTTATATAGATTCATGAATCATTACAATATATATACATTGGTACATATATTGGTTAATGTATGTATTTTTTTATTTAAATAGACATGCTGCTTCAAGAGGTATTTTCTCATTCCCTATAAATAGCCCATAATCTTCCATCATTCGATCATTCCAATTCATTTATCCACACATCTTTCAACATACAAAAACTCACTTGCCTTCATCTTTTGGGGTATAAAAGATAAAAAGCAAATTATCACTTTGTAAAAGTCATTGTTGTCAATGCTTGAATTTTGGAAGTGCAACACCTATTCAAGAGTCTTTATTATATCATGTAGGAAATTCGCCACTGACTCAAGTTACACCCAAGATTTGGTAATTGATGAGGATGAATTAAATCTAAAGGAAAGTGTTGCTCATACTTTGAAGACTTGTACACAACTTTTTCTCTAATATACTCTTCTTCTACACTTCAAAGATCCATTTTCACCAACATATTATGCATATTCTTATGAATTATAGAGTATACTTAGTTTTCCAAACTAAGTGGGGGATTGTTGGATAGTTTAGGGTAAACTGAGTGTGATGTGAAGATATCCAAGTCCCACATTGGATAGATGTAAAGTGTTTTAACACACATCATGTGATAATCTTGAAGGAAAGTCCAAGAGAAAATTGAATAGTTGTAATTGGAAACCACTTAGGAATTAGGTGTTAACGGCTAGTCTAATCTGATTGTTAATTGGCTCATAAATAAGTTTTTATAAAAGTTTAACAGTTATAAACAATCACATATCAATTGCCTATTTATAATCTATAAAACGTTTGTTGCTCTCTCTCTCTATATAGGGAGGTGACCAGCTTAGGGAGATAAGGGAAGTGACAAACACACTTATATACATTCTCATTATTCTCTACTCCAAATACTTATCATACTCTGTAACTTTAATTAGTTTTATAGGAGAGATTCTGGAAGTTATTGTTCGGACATCTCTGGAAATATTTGGGATAATTTCTAGAGGTGATTTACTATAAACCTAGCAGCAAATATAGTGGGGACAAACATCACCTTAGGAATAGTATGATTTACACATATTTTTAAGTATATATTTTCTAACAATATATTTTTTAAGCATATATTTCATCTTCTACATACTAATTTCCTAACATTGATCATGGTCCTTCCATTAATATAATTGTGTCTTAATCAAAGATTGCCCAGTATATTGACCTTAGTTTGAGTTTCAAGTTTGCTATAATCAGATGCTGAGGGGGTATTGGGGGTGCTATTATGGTTCTGGTTCTTGCAACGATCGCTAGCTGTGGTATTATATGCATATATACTACCAGTGATGGTGATTCTGAAGCTGATATATATGTGCTATATATATAGGTGGTATACATGTTTCAGCTTCAATTAATTAATTCCATTAAGTCAAATAATGTTGCTCCGTTTTCTCATTGGTATGTTTTAGAACATGAGGTTCCTCTGTTTGAAGCCATGGGAAAGAGGTAAGGCTGGGATGTTACCGGCATTATTGTTTAAAAAAAAAAAAAGAATAATTGCCTAGCAATGGTAGGGTGAAATGAATGAATGTTACGGTAAATGAATATTAAAACTACTTTTTATAGATTTGATATTGTCCTGGCATGCCAATTCTAAACCATTCAGTATTCATTCGCTGCACCTACACTGTGATCTATCATTTTTAGGCTTCTATAAGGATTAAAAAGATAAAACAATAAAGATAACTTATAATTTATATATATTTTAAAGTTGCAACTTTATATTTTTATATTAAAGAATTTTTAAGAATAAGCTATCATTGATCCTCTTTAAAGTTACAAATTAATTTTTTTAATATTGATTAATTTTTAAATTCGTTACTATTCTTGAATAAAAAAGCCTTGTAACATTTAAGAAAAAACATATTATTATTTTAGAGAACATAAATGGTTATTTTAAAGTACTGATATTAACTTATTTTATGATTATTGGCAGAGATTTTAATCTTTAAAATTTTTTAATAATCATAAATATTAAATTTTATCAGAATTCAATCAAACAATATTTTAAAAATAAAACGTATTAATTTTTTTCTGCAGGAATGTATTCTTTGAATGTAACAAAACATAAAGAAAATGAGACACTCTAAGTGTATTTATTTTAATTTTTTAAAAATGATCACTATCATTAATATAATATATCAGATCCATAAAAAGTCCTTTTAATAAACGGAACCATCTTTCGCCGTCCGTTTGCCCGCTATATATATATAAAGGCTCTGAAAAAGGAAAGCCGCCATCCTCCTCCCTCCTTTGCTGCCTCTCACTGTTATCTGTCTAAGGTTCACTTTCTGTAAATTTTTCTGAACTATCTCTCTAATGTTAAGCGGATCACTCTTTTTTTCCCTTTATGTTTCGTTGTATATTTGAGTTGGATTCGCTCAAGATCTATGCCTTAGTTAAATAGTCTGTAGCATTTGAAAAGCATCATCTAGTTTGTTTTCCTTTCTTTTTGAACATCTTTTGGCATAGATAACTGTTGCAGCAAAAAGACGTAGCTTCCTTTATTTGATTATCTCCTATATGACATATTTTGTGGGTCCTCTGGATTCTTATGTTGTTTCCGGCGTCTATTTCCAGCACCTGATCTTAATCAGGATTTTACTTTTCGATGGTTGTAATGTTTAACCTATCAATTTAGGCTTTTAGCAGTCGATGGTCTTGAGGTTGGATGGGAAATTGAATTTACTTTGGATATACTTCTGCTGATCTGTAAACCGATTATTCAAAGAACAAAAATGATCCTTACTTCTGCTGCCTATGTTAAGAATTATATATAGTAATTTAACCTATAAAAATACGTTCGTATTTATTTATTTATTTTTACAATCACTGTTGTTTACATTTATAGCCTATTCTTGCCAGTTTAAGAGAACTCGAAACAATTGTATCTGTAAAGAGTAAAGGCAATTTGTATACCCTGAATGGAAGCTGATTAACCCTAATGATTCTACAAGTACTAATTCCTGTTGGATATTGATCAATTGAACTACTATCATAATTTTTGCTAGCTTTGGCCTGAGTATATTTTGTTTCAATGTCCAAATTAGCTATCATGGTAACTCTGCTCTTCCTGCATTGCATTGCAGCTATTATATTACTTTGCTTACGCTTTAATTGTCATTTCACTTGCAGTTTCACATTAGTTCAACTAGTCACCTTTTGCTTTGGAAAATAAAGACAAGTTAAGATGGTAAGTTAACAAAAATTACTTCAGGTATTTCGAGTTGGTGAATCTCCATGGACTCCGTATAATGCCATTTTAATATTGTTCTACCATGTGCAGGTGAAATTCACAGCTGAAGAGCTCCGTCGTATTATGGACTTTAAGCACAATATTCGTAATATGTCTGTTATTGCACATGTTGATCATGGTATGGATTAGCCAGCACATCTTTTCTTTGCTCCATTTTTTACCCTTTATGCAGTGCATTATTTGGAATGGTAATAGTTCTTTCTTATTTCTTGTGAGATGTGATATAATAGTTTAGTTCTGACTGTTCAATAGCAAGGCATTGAGCTGTAGCATTTACTGCATAGGTCTTTCAAAAGTTTTATGTCATGAAATTGCATCTCCTTAAATGTCTAATTTTTTTATTACCAATTGCAGGAAAATCAACCCTCACAGACTCTCTCGTGGCAGCTGCTGGTATTATTGCACAAGAAGTGGCAGGTGATGTTCGAATGACTGATACCCGTCAAGATGAAGCAGAGCGTGGTATCACAATCAAGTCTACTGGTATTTCTCTCTACTACGCAATGAGTGATGAGTCCTTGAAGAGCTTCAAAGGTGAACGCAAGGGCAATGAGTATCTCATAAATCTGATTGACTCCCCTGGGCATGTCGACTTCTCATCTGAGGTCACAGCTGCACTTCGTATTACTGATGGAGCTCTCGTGGTGGTAGATTGTATTGAAGGTGTTTGTGTCCAAACTGAAACTGTGCTTCGACAAGCACTTGGAGAAAGAATTAAGCCTGTTTTGACTGTGAACAAGATGGACAGGTGCTTCCTTGAGCTCCAGGTGGATGGAGAGGAGGCTTACCAGACCTTTCAAAGGGTTATTGAGAATGCTAATGTCATCATGGCCACATACGAAGATCCCCTCCTTGGTGATTGTCAAGTTTACCCAGAGAAGGGAACAGTTGCTTTTTCTGCTGGTTTGCATGGTTGGGCTTTCACGTTGACCAACTTTGCTAAAATGTATGCCTCTAAATTTGGAGTTGATGAGTCAAAGATGATGGAAAGGCTTTGGGGTGAGAACTTCTTTGATCCAGCTACCAAGAAATGGACCACCAAGAACACTGGTTCTCCTACCTGCAAGCGTGGGTTTGTCCAGTGCTGTTATGAGCCTATCAAGCAGATAATTTCCACTTGCATGAATGATCAGAAGGATAAGTTGTGGCCTATGTTGCAGAAGCTTGGAGTTAACATGAAATCTGAAGAAAAGGACCTAATGGGTAAAGCATTGATGAAACGTGTCATGCAAACCTGGCTGCCAGCAAGTAATGCACTCTTGGAAATGATGATATTCCATCTTCCCTCCCCATCAAAAGCCCAAAAATATCGTGTTGAAAACTTGTATGAGGGTCCTCTCGATGATCAATATGCCACAGCAATCAGGAATTGTGATCCTGATGGACCCCTAATGCTTTATGTCTCAAAAATGATTCCTGCATCTGATAAGGGTAGGTTTTTTGCTTTTGGCCGTGTCTTCTCTGGTAAGGTCTCCACTGGTTTGAAGGTCAGAATCATGGGACCAAACTATGTCCCTGGGGAGAAGAAAGACTTGTATGTTAAGAGTGTGCAAAGAACGGTGATTTGGATGGGAAAGAAGCAGGAAACTGTTGAGGATGTGCCTTGTGGTAACACGGTTGCTATGGTTGGTTTGGATCAATTTATTACCAAGAATGCTACATTAACAAATGAAAAGGAAGTGGATGCCCACCCTATCCGAGCAATGAAGTTTTCTGTCTCACCTGTGGTACGTGTTGCTGTTCAGTGCAAGGTTGCATCTGATCTTCCAAAGCTTGTTGAAGGTCTCAAACGGTTGGCCAAATCAGATCCTATGGTCATGTGTACTATTGAGGAGTCTGGAGAGCACATTGTAGCTGGTGCAGGAGAGCTTCACCTTGAGATCTGTTTGAAGGACTTGCAAGAAGATTTTATGGGTGGAGCTGAGATTATAAAGTCTGACCCTGTTGTTTCCTTCCGTGAAACTGTTCTAGAGAGATCTTGCCGTACTGTGATGAGCAAGTCACCCAACAAGCATAACCGTCTGTACATGGAAGCAAGACCCATGGAGGAAGGGCTTGCAGAGGCAATTGATGAAGGCAAGATTGGACCCAGAGATGATCCCAAGGTTCGTTCTAAAATATTGTCTGAACAGTATGGTTGGGACAAGGATCTTGCCAAGAAAATCTGGTGTTTTGGACCTGAGACCACAGGACCTAACATGGTGGTGGATATGTGTAAGGGAGTTCAGTACCTGAATGAAATCAAGGACTCTGTTGTTGCTGGATTCCAATGGGCATCAAAAGAAGGTGCAATGGCTGAAGAGAACATGAGGGGCATCTGTTTTGAAGTCTGTGATGTTGTTCTTCACGCTGATGCTATCCACAGAGGAGGTGGTCAGATCATTCCAACCGCTAGGAGAGTCTTTTATGCTTCACAGTTGACTGCTAAGCCCAGGCTTCTTGAACCTGTTTATCTGGTGGAAATCCAAGCTCCTGAGCAGGCTCTTGGTGGTATCTACAGTGTTCTTAACCTGAAACGTGGACATGTCTTTGAGGAAATGCAGAGACCTGGTACTCCACTTTACAACATTAAGGCATACCTCCCTGTCATCGAGTCTTTTGGGTTCTCAAGCACATTGAGGGCTGCAACATCAGGTCAAGCTTTCCCACAGAGTGTCTTTGATCACTGGGATATGATGTTATCAGATCCACTTGAGCCTGGATCCCAAGCTGCACAGCTTGTTGCAGACATACGCAAGAGGAAGGGCTTGAAGGAGCAGATGACTCCACTTTCAGAATACGAGGACAAGCTTTAAATTTTGGTCTACCCATTATGAATCCAATTTTCTCCTGATGAATACTGACCATATTTTTGAAAGTCCTGCATCTTGAGTCTGGTTCAGTGGTACTTTTGTCATTTACTAGCCATACTACTTAGTATTATTATCCCTGCTGTATTCTCCTGGGAAGATGTCTCCTTTGAGGTTTGGATTTTGGAGACGTGTAACTTTATCACATTGACGTTTTTGGAACACACCAATTCATCGATGTTAGAATGAACTATTTATGGTAGAATCAGAGAATGAACTATTTATGGTAATTTTTGTTGAGGATGCTGTTGCCAATAATTTTGTGTTGCTTCCTGTTCATTTTTCTTTCCAGTGTGTTATGCGACTGTGTGATGATATTTTTCTTGCTTCTTTTTAAATTTCCAGTCAGTAGCTGCTGAAGTTTTGGTCTGAGGACCTGTGCTGAGAGGTACACCATTGTAAGTCAAACCACCTGTAATATAAAGAGACGATTGACGAGTTGCCGATGCCAATTAACACGTCTCTAATACTACAAAGAGCCAAAAAGTTTAGATAAAGTTGTTGCATATATTTGTTATTGAAATCTCTAATAAAAATACAATCTGCAGGAGAATTAGAATATGTAATGAAAAAGCTGAAATATATTCTATTAGATCAATAGTTGAATACTGCCAATTATTACAAAAGAAAAGTAACCACTGAAGAGGTAACGGGAGGGAAATATCACAGAATAACAGATGGAAAACAGCTCAGAGAAGAATAATAGAAAGGAAGGTACGAATCAGAGGGACAGGTAGAGAAAGGGTCAGAGGGAAGGTGCGCACAATCTCTCCACCCCTGTCTGACAAGTGGCATTCGATTCAATAGTCTATTTCTCTAGGCTTCCAAATAGCCTCTGAACCAATCACCATTTGACCCATTTGGAATGTCTCGTTACTCAAACTGAGCCTGCCCATTGGATTGGATTGGATTGGATTATATCAGAATATAAATTCTACATATTTTTAAAAGACTTCTGATAAATAATAAAAAAGATATGCACATGTTATTAATTTTTATGAATTAAAAACTTAGATAATACTTTAAATTGTCTAAACTTCTTTTTTTAAATCTGTCTAGTTATTGATATTTCCACTTACTGAGATAAAACTAATGTTGTTGTTGTCATCGTCCAATTATTGATATTTCCACTTAATAGGATAAAATTAATGTTGTTATTGTCACCGTCGAGTTATTGATATTACCGACTAATCTAGATTTAAATTGAGTTGGAAGGAAAATTTTTTTAACATTTTATTTTTTATTTATAAAGTTGAAACTCAAAAACTTGTTAAAAAAATATCGAGTCTCTTGTCATTTAACTTAACTTGTAAGTATTACCTATGGCATATAATGTTATCACATCCAATGGCAAATCACATGGTAGCGAAAATGAAATCAAATTTGACATAACATTGTCATTTTTATTTAGTAGATAAAAATGTCAATATTATGGTGCTAGCATAACTGTAATTGGAGTATATGGAGAAATAATTTGGAAGAAAAAATTAATTTTGATGTGCTTGAAAGAAAGCTAGAATGTTTTCATTTTTTACTATATATATATATATATATATATGTATGTATAGTTTATCGTATTGACCTTAAAATTGACATATTTTGATTTCTATGATTTAATACAAGGTGTTAATTTTATTTTTAACTTCATTTATTAATTTATTAATTTTATTTTAAATTTCACTTGCATCCTTTAACTTTATTTGATTTTACCGTCGTCCTTTAGTTTTACTTTAAGTTTGACTTTCATAGTGGTGTTTGAAAACCACTTAGATATTTAATTTTCTTAAACACAGTCAAAATAAAAAGTTTAACAAAGAAGTCCTGTGTGATATTTTCGTGACTTAGTTCAAAATTCTAATAACTTTTTTTATGTGAAATTTCTACTAACTTTTTTATTATACAATCAGGTGGTGATGGACAAAAAGAAAATCTAAGTAATTTCTTGTAATTTAAAAAATCAAATTAAGAAAAGGTGAAATTATTATTATCAACTAGAATGTAGGTCCTTTTAGCTCCAAACAAAATAAGAATGTGGGCACTGTATTTGCACGGAGTATGAGTGATTGGCACTATTCATAACTTTAATATAATGTGGTTTTCTATATATTTTATATTGTTGACATCAATTAATATACTAATACAAAATTATAGCAATGTTCATTATTCGTATGATTTTGAAAAATTTTGAATTTCTGTGCAAATGCACAAGGTTAAAACTAGTTCAAGAAAAGATCTAAGAGATCATATTAGATAAGAAACAAAATTAAAATAACATAAAGTTAAAGAAACTAAAATTAATGGGATTTGAAATACTCTGGGCTAATTAATAATTCTTTGTGGCATGTATCATGTTGCTTGACGAACTACTCGCGAGTTTGAAGAAGCTTGTGGGGAGATGTTATTTTTATGGGTACAGGCTTCAGTAGGCAAAGTTGAACGTATTTTATGATTGTTATTCTTTGTGAAAAAGATGTCCAGTCTACAATTGCTGTTACTTTTTTTTTTTTAATCGATCGATTGATTGTTAGTTGTTACAGAAACGACCAAATATTTTATGTAAATAATTAATTAATTTAGGTACTTGGTTAACAAGAATATTAGTTGCGCTTCACACTGAGAAAGTGTTTATTCTTTAGAATTACATAGGGTGCTTCTTCTTATTTACTAAACTGACTTAACTACCTCCTTATTTGGTTTTCTCCCTTCTCTTTCTACATCCTTCTTTCAATTCTTCTGAATGAAGGCATCATATCACAGTCATATACATTTCTGGTGCTTCTTTGTTTCAATCCATACCTCTTAGGTTAGAGTTGCAAGAGTTTTTTTTGCGCTTTTCCTTCTTTATCCAGTTTCAGGTACGTGTACTTTGGAATTGATTATAATTTTAGCTTCTAATGTGAAAGTTCTGACTTGGTTTAGGAGTTATAGTTAGTTCTTGCTAGGACCTTCCTCTCTTTGTCTTGAGGAATTTGTTTTGTGGTTTAGCTATGATTTGTAGATTTAAATACACTATTTTTAGTGCTGGCTAATTGTAGTTTTTTCTCTCTCTGTGATGTAACTGATCTTTTGGGTGTCTCTACCTTGCTGCAATTCAGACTAACTCAAAGATAAGATGGGAAGTAAACACAGTTTTCTTTTTCCTCGTTGACATTAGAGGCTTTTTTTTTTTCTTGGTTAGTGCTCAAGCTATCTTGAATATTCCCAGGTGAAGTTCACAGTGGATGAGCTTCGGCACATTATGGACCTCAAACACAATATTCGTAATATGTCTGTTATTGCTCATGTCGATCACGGTATGACGGTTCTCCTGCCTTCTTCTCTTGTTTTATTTTATTTTTTTACTAAAATATCTTCAACCTTGTGTAAATGAGATTCTACATCCATAATATGATAAGACAATATTCTACATTTTCTTGCGTTTCAACCATGAGAAAGAAAAATAAGATATTTTTTCTAACAAGTTGGATCACAAAATGAAATGACATGCTAGTTCATTGAAGATGATGGGACTGATATACTATATATATGTGTATGTGTTGATAGGAGATTTTATCAAGGAGAATTATGAAATGTGATAAAAAGGTGGGGGAAGAAGGAAGGACAATCCCCACAATCTTGCTTGACGGTTGACTTTGTTGTGGTTGAGCAAGACGGAGTTCGGTTGTTGAAGCCTTTCGGGAAAACTCATTGTATATTTTTTTTTGAGAATAAAATAGCATAGTATCTCCATGTTCAGTTTCCCACATCATAATCTGGAATTTCCTTGGAATATTGCTGTATATCGCTCACATTAACTTTGATATCCATGCGCTGCTACTCTGTGGAGCGATGCTTAAAGTACTGATTATTGATGTCAAGATATCATTGCTTACAATATTGTAATTGGTTGATGAAATGCAGGAAAACCAACCCTCACTGATTCTCTAGTTGCAGCTGCTGGTATTATAGCCCAAGAAGTTGCAGGAAATGTTCGAATGACAGATACCCGTCAGGATGAAGCAGAGCGTGGAATCACCATCAAGTCTACAGGCACCACTCTCTACAATGACATGACTGATGATTCTCTAAAAAACTACAAGGGGGAACGCCAGGGAAATGCGTATCTCAGAAATTTGATTGATTCACCTGGCCATGTGGACTTCTCATCCGAGGTCACAGCTGCACTTCGTATAACTGATGGAGCTCTCGTGGTTGTGGATTGTTTTGAAGGTGTCTGTGTCCAGACTGAAACTGTGCTTCGACAGGCACTAGCAGAAAGGATTAGGCCTGTTTTGACTGTGAATAAAATGGACAGGTGCTTCCTTGAGCTGCAGGTGGATGGAGAGGAGGCTTACCAGACCTTTCAGAGGGTTATTGAGAATGTTAATGTGATCATGGCTACATATGAAGATCCCTTCCTCGGTGATGTCCAGGTTTACCCTGAGAAAGGAAAAGTTGCTTTTTCTGCTGGTTTGCATGGTTGGGCTTTCACCTTGTCCAACTTTGCTAAAATGTATGCCTCTAAATTTAGAGTTGATGAGAAGATGATGGAAAGGCTGTGGGGTGAGAACTTCTATGATTCAGCCACCAGGAAATGGACCACCAAGAACACTGGTCCTCCTACCTGCAAGCGTGGGTTTGTCCAGTTCTGTTATGAGCCTATCAAGCAGATAATTTCCACTTGCATGAATGATCAGAAGGATAAATTGTGGCCTACGTTGCAGAAGCTTGGAGTCAACTTGAAATCTGAAGAAAAGGACCTGGTGGGTAAAGCATTGATGAAACGTGTCATGCAAGCCTAGCTCCCAGCAAGTAATGCACTCTTGGAAATGATTATATTCCATCTTCCTTCCGCAGAAAAAGCCCAAAAATATCGTGTTGAGAACTTATATGAGGGTCCTCTTGATGATGCCTATGCTACTGTAATCAGGAATTGTGATCCTGAAGGACCTCTAATGCTCTATGTCTCCAAGATGATTCCTGCATCTGATAAGGGTAGATTTTATGCTTTTGGCAGTGTCTTTTCTGGTAGGGTATCTACTGGTTTGAAGGTTAGAATTATGGGACCAAAATATGTCTCTGGAGATAAGAAAGACGTGTATGTTAAGAGTGTACAAAGAACGGTGATTTGGATGGGAAAGAAGCACGAAACTGTTGAGGATGTGCCTTGCGGTAATACAGTAGCTATGGTTGGTTTGGGCCAACTCATTGCCAAGAATTCTACTTTAACGAATGAAAAAGAAGTAGACGCTCACCCTATTCGAGCAATGAAGTTTTCAGTCTCACCTGTGGTAAGTGTTGCTGTTCAGTGCAAGGTTGCATCAGATCTTCCTAAGCTTGTTGAGGGTCTCAAACGTTTGGCAAAGTCAGACCCTATGGCAGTTTGCACTATTGCGGAGTCTGGAGAATATATCATTGCTGCTGCAGGTGAACTGCATCTTGAAATCTGTCTAAAGGACTTGCAGGATGATTTTACGAATGGAGCTGAAATCACGAAATCTGATCCTGTTGTGTCCTTCCGCGAGACAGTCCTTGAAAAGTCTTGTCGTACAGTTATGAGCAAGCCACCCAACAAGCACACCCGTCTGTACATGGAAGCAAGACCTATGGAAGAAGGGCTAGCAGAGGCAATTGATGAAGGCAAGATTGGACCCAGAGACGATCCAAAGTCACGTTGTAGAATCATGTCTGAAGACTTTGGTAGGGACAAGGATGTTGCTAAGAGAATATGGTGTTTTGGACCTGAGACAACTGGTCCTAATATGGTTGTAGAGAAGTGTAAGGGGGTCCAGTTCTTGAATGAAATCAAGGACTCTGTAGTTGCTGGGTTTCAGTTAGCTTCAAAAGAAGGTCCAATGGCTGAAGAGAACATGAGGGGTGTTTGTTTCGAAGTACAAGATGTTGTTCTTCATGCTGATGCCATCCACAGAGGAGGTGGTCAGATCATTCCTACTGCTAGGAGAGCATTCTATGCTGCCATGTTAACAGCAAAACCAAGACTTGTTGAGCCTGTATGTCTGGTAGAAATACAGGCTCCTCAGGATGCTCTTGGAGTAATCTTTGGTGTTCTTAACCAAAAACGAGGGCACGTCTTTGAGGAAACGCAGAGACCACATATTCCACTGTACAATGTTAAAGCGTATCTTCCTCTGATTGAGTCATTTAAGTTCAATGAGACTCTAAGGGCTGCAACCTCGGGGAAGGCTTTCCCACAGTTGATATTTGATCACTGGGACGTAATGCCATCTGATCCATTGGAGCCTCACCCACAAGCTGCTATACACGTTGCTAAAATTCGAATGAGGGAAGGCTAAAAGGAACAAATGATGCCTCTTTCTGAGTACGAGGACAAACTTTGATGTTTTAGTCAGCTTCCCAGAAAATTAGTTCTTGTTTGCTTTCGTTGTCCCTTTTGTTTTTAATAACTTGTTTACTTTTGTGTGTTGATGATTGCATTTGGTGTTGTGTTAAACCGTACCAAAAAAATACCGTTGCTATTTAACTTGATGTCTTTGGCCATTGTTCTCCATTTTCATTCCTTCAAATCTGTGTACCTTTTCTATAAACAGTCGACAATTATTAATGAATTAGATGCTTCTGTTTTTTATTTTCTCAGGAGGCAGAAGACAACAGTTTTTTTGTTTTGGCCAGAGGTAGACAAGAGTTGCGTAACAGTAGATTTTCAATATAATTTCTCGATGGGCTAATGTGATAAAAAATGTGTGTTTTTTTTTGCATAATAAAAAAAGTTTTGTTAATGGAAAAAGAAAATAACTTGTTGTATTTTTTATGTTTATAATAATTTTTTATAAAATTATCAAATGGATAAATCTGAAAATAAATAAAAGAAAATCGAAATAAATTAAATTGAGTATTTTGAAAATGGACGTCACGAACAAACTCTCTTTTTAATAAAGACTTCATAAACAAAGTAGCTGCATAAAGGAAACAAGGGAGAATATATCCGATGAAAGAAGAATGGACACAAACTCATTGATTCTTCGCCAATCAATCGCAAGTGAGAACTGGTTCCACGCCGGGAAAGCAAAGCATTTGAAAATAGAGTTTCGGGTTGCAGATTTGAGTTCAAACACCGTAGACATTACATGTTTGAGCTCCATCTATCTCCTTCATTTCAGGGTTTCTCCCGCCAAAGCAGTCAACCGCCGAGAGAGAAAATTAATTTTTCCTGAAATGGTACTGAACCCAGAAATGTGATGTTTGTTACCGTTCATCTGGATATTTTGTTTCTGATTAGTTTGTGCTGTTACTGTTCCTATATTTCAATTTCCGGGTGCATTCGATTCCATTGCGAGGATTCAACTTCGTTTTCTCCCCAGAAAATTGCAATTTTTTTTTTGGCATCTTACGGACTCATAGCCATCACCGAATTCTCTCTGAGCAAAGGAAGAATAGATTTATGCGTCGGCATCCCCAACCCGGACCGACCCCTATTCAAAAGCCTTTTCTCATGAGGATGGCTATCAGGCAGAAATCAGGTGGGGGAAGAAGACCCAAAAAGCAAATCTACCACAGGGTCCCTGAACTTGACAGAGTAATGGAATTACAGAAGAAGCCATCCCTGATTCTACAGCTCAAGTCCATTATCCAATCCCAAAAGAACCAATCCATCCTTCTACGTGACCTTGAAAAGCATGTTGGTTTCGTGCAGAAATGGAATTTTATGGCTGTTGTAGAGAGATACCCCTCAATTTTCCATGCGGCTGGTTGTAACAGAGAACCTCCTTTTGTTTGTCTCACTGAAAAGGCCAGAAAGATTGCAAGTGGAGAAGCTGGGGCCAAGGAGTTGATGGAACCTAGTTTGGTAAACAACTTGAGGAAGTTGTTAATGTTATCTGTCGAGTGCTGTGTTCCACTTGAAACTATTGAATTTGTTGGACCAGAATTGGGTTTGCCGCATGATTTCAAGACTTCCATGATTCCCAAGTACCCTCAATTCTTTTCGGTGAAAGAAGTCAATGGAGAGCTTGTCTTGTATTGGAAAATTGGGATTCTTCATTAGCTGTCACTGCTAGGCAGACTAAGTTAGCTCAAGAAGGAATTTTGAAGTCTGCTGGACATCAAAAGAAGGTTAAGATATCAAAAGATGGAAATTATCTGGGTCAATATGCATTTAGAGTGAATTTTCCAGCTGGTTTTAGACCAAACGTTGGTTATCTTGAGCAACTTGAGAGGTGGCAGAAAATGGAGTTTCCTTCTCCCTATTTGAATGCAAGAAGATTTGATGCTGCAGATCCTAAAGCCCGCAAACGAGTAGTAGCAGTTCTTCACGAGCTCCTGAGTTTGACCATGGAGAAGAGGATGACATCTGCGCAGCTGGATGCATTTCATTCAGAGTATCTTATACCATCTAAGTTACTGCTTTGCTTGATAAAGCATCAGGGATCTTTTACCTCACTAATAAAGGTGTAAGAAGTACAGTTTTCCTCAAAGAAGCCTACCAGGGTTCCAATTTGATAGATAAGTGTCCTTTGCTGCATTTTAATGATAAATTTGTAGCACTTAGTGGTAGAGGTAATATTGAACTTTGTGACACCGAAAATTCTTTGCATACTGTTGTTTAGGAGTTGAATTTCATCAACCATATTTTTTAGTGACCCTACATGTACATTTTTTACCTGTTTAAGAATGATCAGGAAATTTAACCTGTAATTGCATACAATACTCAGGCATATCATTCATCAATCGATCCTTTAAGAAAAACTGTGGCAGACCTTTTTCCTGGTAATTTCAGATAGATGAGGCCATTGGAAGTATTGCTTAGAACAGTTAAAAACAATCTCCAGAAACAAAGCTGTTAAACTTTCTTAAATCAGTGAATCCAATTATTTTCACTTGGCAAGTTTCAACTTTCATGGACAAGGTGATGCTGAAAAGTTTTCTTCTAGATACACTTAGTTTACAAATTGCACAGCCAAGTCAATGCATGTGCTTCTAGGTAATTCATCATTTCTGTTATAATTTTCCTTTACTTTGTAAAATATTTCCGTTGAGGTGTCTACAAGATATGGGACAATGGCGTCCAAGATAAAAATAATACTTTGAATGCTCTCGTGAGTTTTTCAATGGGACTTCTCGGTTTGGAAGGTTAGTTTGGCGCTGGATGTAGACACATCCCTTTTCAGGGCCTTTTCGTTTATTTGTGGAAAGTTTATGTGCATTGCATTTTTGTCTTTTGTGGAAAAGGGAAAACAATATATTATTATTTAATTTGTTCAAGTGGTCAAATTATCCATCAATACTGTGGCTTGAGTTCTTCAATGTCATTTGCAACCATGCAGTTGAGATCCTTTGATAGATAGTGTGGTGCAGAAATATTATTTCTGGGGTCTTATATTCCATGGTCTCCTTTCTGCAAGATAATTCTACCTTTAATGTGATTATTGTATTATTTTCTTCAATAAATCTAGAACAAACGAAAAATATTGCTTGCAGGACAATCATGGGGGTTTTGAAGTGGTAATTTCAAACAAGGTAGTTTTCCCCAATAACATGCTTAAACAGATGATCATCACGCTCACTTTGACGTGTATGTGCTGATGCATCTTTCAGTAAATGTAATAATGTCAGCTACTACAGGTCTGAATAAATGATTGTTACACTTATTTAACGTTTGTTATCAACAAGGGAAGGTATTTATGTCTATTTGAAGAATGTATGGTCTAAATTTCTGCTGCATTAGATGGTTAAATGCTTAAGAGCCTCATAGCATGGAGTTCACAGTAGCACTTTGCTCTCATGGTATATCTTGGTCTCTTCATTTTGGTACGCTGCCAGAAATCACGTCAAATCATTATTTAGGTGATTTATACTTGTATAGATTACGCATCTTAGAAAAAGAAATTAATGCTACTTATTTTGGATCTTAAAAAAATTTAAATTACATAAGGCGATCAAGAACAAAAAACAGAGAATTTATATAACCCTGCTTATTTGATAATGGTGAGAGACTATACCTAGGCCTTAATTGTCTTATGTGAATTGATAATTGAGAGGATCTTGTTATCTAGCAGGGTGATGGCCCTAGTACATTACCTGTTGATCATGTTTTGCAGAAGGAAATTCTATAGACAACTTAAGTTAGACTCTTTTTTCTGTTATTATTAAAAAAAACTTTTTTTCTGGAAATTGCATAATTTATTCCTTGTTTATAAAAGATGTCATATCACAGTGTTCAAATAATTAGTTTTGTTAAATGTGGGAAGTTATAATCCAAGCTTTTGATGGCCACTTCAAGGTCACACTTTCACCTTCAAAAGTGTGATTTATGATATAGAATGATGCATATGGCTTCTCTTTGATGCTCAGCACGTGATTTTTCTGAGGGTACCACGTTCTGATATGCTAAGAGATTGGACAGCTCCATCACCCTAATGGTTGTACAGGGTTTTGAGTTCTCTGTTGTATTCTGAGATTTTTCTGGTTTGAGGATGTCTTGTCCAAGTTGTAAAAACTTATTTCTGAGAAATTTCGTCCACTAAGAAGAGCAAATATTTCAAGCATCTTTTAGTGGTTAGCTAACTGAACTGCTCAATGATGCAATCCTTGTATTGTAAACATCAGTCTGATGCCACTGCAAGTTGTAATTTTAGTTGTGTCACATGTAAGCTTGGGCTAGTAGTTGAAGACTATTTTTCTCAAATCTATCTGGAATATTATAAAAATATTTACTTTAGAAGCCCATGTTAGCTCATGCATTCAACTCTGCCAAGAGGGCATGAACTAGGAAGTCCATCCTATTGACATGTACGGGTCTTGCATTATAAGCAGGAATCTACTCATTGAATGGTTAATATTTTAAGAAACCACCAGAGGGACTTCAAAAACAGTTGTCTTAATCCTTTTTTTTTTTTTTGGGAAAGCAAAGGCAACAAAAGAAATTACAAAGCGTGATTTAACTCATGGACGTTGATACGCCTACAGCCCTTGGCGATATCATTGCAGATATATAATAAAGTCTTGCTAAATTCAGTGCGCCTATTGCTCCATCCAATTGGCACACTCGTTCAATTCTCTAAACATGCACAATTGTCACCATCCAATAACCCCTCCTGAAGGGGTACTATCTCTAGAGCTTTCACGAGTAATGAGATTAACAACTTCGGTAGAGTCATTCCAAACTATATTTTTCTGAAACCCTCATTCCTTGGAGAATTGCCATGAGTTTAGCAATAGTACCATGATTAGCAATCAATTTTCCCATAATGCCCAAGATCCAGTCTCCTCCCGGTAACGTTACCTCTATGGTTCACAGAACCATCCGTGCCCAGCCTGATCCACGATCTATCAGGGGTTTCTCCATCTAGAATAATTCGTGTGACTCCTAAGGTAGTTTTCGAGGCTTCCATTTTAATTTATATCTTCAGCGGTTGTCTTAATCTTCTAGTTGCATGAGATATACGACTTAACCATACATATTGTTGAAGGAATCCAATACCACTAACAGGAAAGAACAGTTAGAATATGACATATTCTCATATAAAGCATATTTGAGTTTGAGGCTTATTAGCCACTTCGGTATAGTGACACTTCATAAAAGAAGACTAATACCTAACCAGTTCAAACGATTACTTTTCTTTTTGAGGTTCCACAAGGAATATAATCTGTACGACATTAATGGATTGGATTAGCTATTACATCTATTGTTGTTGGTGTTTTTGGTGGATTTGTGGGCATTCAGATTCTTCCACCTTGCATCTTGATATGATGATGATGATACTCTTGGGAACATATATAGGAATAATTTCATTTTCCTTTTCCTTGAAATTTGGCATATATTATATTCCAAGATCTGCAGCCATTGTTCACCAATATGAACGAGCGTTCGTTATTTAACTGTGTCTCACTATCACATAATTGTTGATGCACCACAAAGAATTTGCATACTAAAAGGTAAAAAGCTAAGCCACCCACTGAGGGAAGATATTTGCCCAATGGAGTTTTAGTTGCGCTTAGATTCTCTTCATTTAAGGTGAAATAAGAATTCATGATACCTGCTTCCTTCGGTCATTTTTATTAGTCATATTCTAAAAGTTTTTTAATGATTCTAAATGTAAATTACCATCTATGAATTTTTGAAACATTAATTACTTTATTTCTAAAATAACCTTATTTAATCATGAGAGAGAATATAGATTATTTGAATTTATAATATTTATTAGATGATAAAGATGGAAAACACATTAATTTTAAGATAATTTTAATGATGTAATAAACTTTTCTTGATTTTGATGAGTTAGTTAAAAGTGACTTACATTAAGAATCAGAGGAAGTAAATGTTTAGTGTGCAATTAATAATTGGGACAGTTTAATTTTTTTATTACAAATAAATTATCATTTCTAAAGTTTAATAAATTAAGATTATTCTAGGCAACTGAATGGTCCAATTTTTTAAGTGATTATATGCTTTTATCTAAAAGATGCTTTTATCATTTATTGAAGTCGACTAATTTAAATCAAGTTTGGCAAGAATGTAAAGGTCCATTAGCAACAATTTTACTGATAGAAAAGCCAAGGATTTATATGGATTTTGCCATCCGTTGAGCAGCTCGTAAAAGGTATTATAATGTAAAATTCATTCAAGTGCAGGAAATTGACTTACAAGAAGAGAGTAGAATGAAAAGCACATGAAGCCCACTAAATTTCGTAAAATTTGCGAGCAGGACTAAGGTCTTTTACTTTTTTTTTTGTTTTTTGTAGAAAAGAAAATGAATTGTAGGGTGGAGTGTTTGGCTGTTTGCTAGTGAAGTGGCGTGGGCGTATGTGTGTTCAATTTTGTGGGATTGAATTGATGTGTAGTTTAGCAGTTAAATTGGCACACACTTTCCTGCATCACATGCATCTCTCACTCTCACTGTTTCTAAGTTGGCACTATCAATCAATCAAACCATTACGTCCATGCCACCATTTCTGTGCTAAGTACGCGTTCCTTTGCTCCGTGTGTGTGTGTGTGCGCGCGCGCTTCTCCCACCCACTGACTTAATTAATGACTGACTGTACCATTTTACCCTTGCATCATTTTTAATTTAATTTTCTCCAACAACAACTGATCCATTTAATTAATTTATACACTTTTGAATGGAATCCAATCTAATTACATCCATATCCTTTTTATTAATATCTAAAGTCAGTCGACACACCATTTTTCCGATCTCTTAATATGTGAGAAATGATTATGGAAAGAGAGAAGAAAGCAAAAATATGAGAGTATATATATATATATATATAGAGTGTATAAATGCAGAAGGAAATCATGAAATGAATGGGTGGTGGGTGGATTAATGTGATTAGGTATATATTAATTGGTGGGACATGTCATGAATATATAACATCAACAATGAAATGCACATGCAATGGAGAGAGAGAGAGAGAGAGGATCTATTGATAGAGTGACAAATCAAACCAAAACAAGACAAAACAAGGGGGCCGGTCGGATTGGGTTGGGTGGGGACAAGCCTGTTCAATTACGTGTATACTTCCTTCGTTCCTGTTATAGGGTGTTATTTAGAAAATTTATCTGATCTAAAATATAAGATGTTAAGTAATAAATTTAATTTTAGTCTCAATTTTATTTATATTGAATATTTTTATTACAAGTTTCAATTAACTTTTCTCTTCTCCTACCATTATTATTAATTTAATATATTTTTATTCTCTTCTTAAGGATAAAATGAGAATATCAAAATTTTTTTTTATACTATAACTAATTTTTCTTAATCTATATATAATAGTTAAAAATATATTATAATAAGAAGGAAGTATATTTCAAAGGTGCGAGTGTTCAGCAGAGTCACGATCTGTTATGTACACATAAAGCGAAAACACTCATGTCTGCTTCATCTTCATGTACGTACGTCTGAATTATGAACACAAAAAGACATGAATGGCTTGGCTTCATCAATCAAATAGAATCATATAGGTAGCTATATATATATATAGATATATAGGTTAGCCAGTTATTGCTGCTGCCTCTTGTGTGGATTATTCAAAAGGCAAGGGGTCCCATTTGTTTTGTCACATTTCCACCTATCATCTTCCCTTTTTGCTTCCTTCATTATCACTCGCTCATTTCTTTCATACTATATATATTTATACCAACTGCCATGCGCCCTACATATATCCCCATCCTATCTACATCCATCTCAATTTATATATATATATATATACATCCTTGAAGAGGAAGAAATGTTATGAGCTGTGACTTTGTTTTTCTAAAAAATAAGTAATGAAAATATTTAAAAAATAAGTTCTAGTTAATTTTTTTTTATTTTTTCACTTTTTTTAATTTTTTTTATTCACCCAACCATAACAGAATAAATTTGTTATATTTTCTTTTAAATTCTATAATGATTAAAATTATAATATTTTTTAATGATTTTTTACCAAATTGTTATTATATTATATATATTAAGCATATATATATAACATAATTTATTAAATAATATAATATATGATATATTATATGGTATGACATAGCAAAAAATAACATAAAATAATATAATATTAATAGATATGAATAATAAACATTATATACATAATTATTGTTATTTAAAAATAAAAATAAAATTTAAAAGTTCGCTAGGAAAACATTTTTTCTTGAAAAGGGAAAACAAGTATATGTATAGGAAAATTATTTAAGATTTAAAAATAAAAAATTATAATATAAATATTCATATAAATATAAATATATAAATAAAATATTTTATGATATTAATAATTGAAAATAATATATATATATATATGTGTGTGTGTGTGTGTGTGTGTGTTTTTGAACAATATATTGATTTATATATATACATATATGTATGTATTAATGTCTAAATAAATAATATATACTTAATATCTCATATAAAGATTTCAAATCATTTCAATTCAACTGGCAAAATGGTGAACATAAAGATACTAAAACTAAGAGGTTATGGGTTCGAACCTAAAATTGAAATCATTATATAACATGACATGGTTAACACGTGGCAGTGATATAGCACAGGGCTAGTGGTGATATGTGTCAATTATATGGCACTGACCTGGCGATGTGGCACGAGCCCACTAGTGACTTGGCTTGGGGCCGGTGGTGACATATGTCATGGTGATGTGGCGTGGCTTGGGCTAGTGGTAACATGGCGCTATCCTGGCGGTGATATGGCAAAAGCCTGATGGTTGCATGGCTTGGGGCCACTGGTGACATGTCTTGTGGTGATGTGGTGGTGACATTGCGTTGACCTGGCAGTGATGTGGCACGAGCCCATGGTGATGTGGCTCGAGGCCGGCAATGACATGTGTTATTGACATGGCATCAACTTGGTGGTGATGGGGCACGAGCCTGGTAGTGATATGGCATGGGTGATGGGTGATGGGTGATGGGTGATGTGGCGACGTGGGAATTTACAGTATAAGAGGTAATTAAGTTATTTTTAGTGACAAAAAATTATGTCGCTAATTCGTCATAGAATTAGAATAACATTAAGCCAGCAATTCCATCACTAATTCATGTAGTGGCCGAATTTGACATCACAAATTAGCAATGCAATGTAAAATTCCATTGCTAACAAATTAGTCATAGCAATATTAACGATGGAATGAATTTGTCACTAATTCCTTCACTATTCCATCACTAAATCATTAGTGATAGTCTTATCTTATCCACATTTATTGATGAAAATTTTCATCGCTAATCTGAAGGTTTTTTATAGTTTAAGAATATAGAGTAGACAAGTATTTTTCATTATTTTAAGCGTCAGCCTATAACTGAATACTAATCCCTTCAAAATATAAAAATCATCAAAATGCACTTTAGTTTTTTCAATAAAATCTTTTTTATACCCATAAACAGCATTTTAAAGTGTTGCAGAAACCGCAATAGTTTATGTGAATTTAAATACATATATATGGTTGATTTCAACTGAAACAGTAATGAGATGGTGGATGCATGCTTTGAATCAGTCGCTTTCACTTTTTGTGTCATTTGAACCCCTCTCCAAGACAAGAACAAAAAAAGAAGACGACAAAATTGATAATAGTGGGGAAGATAGGAATCGCAGTGTGGTTCCCATATCACGTTGGAGTTTTAATTCCAACCAAACAGAAATTAATGATAGTGTCCATTATGAGCTTGTAGTGGGCCTCATCTTCTTCCTTCTCAGTTATCACCATAATTTGTCGACACCCATAACCTCCGAATCCCATGCCCATTTTCAAATTTGATAATACACACACACACACACACACACACACACACACACACACCAAACTCTTTCTTTTCTTTCTTGGATTTTTTTTCAAATACTATTCAGTTTCAAAGTGATAGGAAATTAAGCTCATACATACATACCAACGCCTTTTGGTCCGAGCAGTGAAAAGTTATTGGATTTGGGTGTACCATTGGGAGAGCCTTATGTTGCTTAATAATTTCATCCAACTTGACTCAACTTAATCAAAACCTAATTTGACTTTAAGAAATAAGAAAAAAAATTCCCCAATATTTATTTGCATAATATAATATTCCATCCATCAATCATTCCATCGTTGGGTAATGCTAAATTGTGAGTGCCCCACTTACTTGAATTGAAGCAAAGAGCATGCATGAATGTGGTTTTAAGTTATAAGAATGAATGGGTAATGGAGACAAGAAGGAATTATAAGACCACTTTTTAGACAAATTAAAGTGGCCCACACATAATGAAGAAATGAAAGAAAGGAAAAAGAGGCACAATGATTTTAGGGAAGATATCGATGGAGGGAGAGGAGCGAGTTGGGTTTGCGACCACAATCTCCAAATCACAATATTGAAGAAGCTAGCCGTAGTTTATTATAATAAATAAATATAATGGGATGATGACTACGCCTAACCCCTACTTGTATTCTATATATATACTCGCTCTATCTTCTATTTGTATTAGCTCATGAATTAGTGGGAGAAGAAGATAATAATGGATGGATGATGTTTACAGTTGATCTCACACGGCGCGAACCAATCGATCAGTGTAAAGTCTAAAGGGGAAATTAAAAAAGAAAGATGGTTTTGGGAAACGAACGGTGCTGGTGGTGTTAGTTTGATCTATGTGGCTAGCTAGTGGGCGGGGGGTGTTTGGTTAATTAATTAATTAATTAAAAAATGAGGTGCTTAAGTGTGTGTGTGTGTGTGTGTGTGTGTGTGTATCTCTAGCCATGCATAATCGTGCATTCCATCATCCTCGTAAATTATATAAGGAGAGCCATGGATGGATATGGTTGGAATAATGAATGTGATTGAAATTCCCAGAAATTGAAAGCAGACAATATATGATGTCATATATACCCCTAGCTAGGTAGCTAGCAACGTACTCCCTCCGTTATGCTATATAATGCACTATTCTGAGAAATTCATGTTTCAAAATATAGTGTATTGCGCAGATTACATTGTGTTTTTTTTATTGCATTTCCAGTATTGCCCCTAATAAATAAACTTATATATTATACGGCTATCAATGCATTTAATGAAAAATCTTTAATAGTTTGGTCAAATCATAAATGAATGAAGGATAATTTCTCCAAAAACTTCATTTTTCACAGTTATCAATGATTCATGGGAATTCAGAAAAAAGAATAAAGGAGAGAATGGATGCAATTTATTAACGTAGGAAATATTATTAAATAAGGATAATTTGAAAAATAATGAAAAAAAATTTTGATTACTAATCATTATCTTGGTACGTGTGTGGTAGTTAAAAGTACATTATTAGCTTTTGTTTGTTTAAAAACAAGTAAGCAAGTGTAGGGAGGTATCATAAATGAGTCAGTCGGAGAAGGCCATTATATGAAGTTGGAAAGTTAAAGCAGAATGATGAGAGAGGGACAGAAAAAGTTAAAAAAAAAACATGGACGGACGGACGGACAGCAGCAGCGGCAAGCTTGGATTGGATTTTGCATTATCCCTAAGTAATGCATATATATGCTATTATTGGAGTGGAGTGCTAAAAGATGACCTGAGATGATATTATTATTTATCATTCAAATTCAAATGGAGGTGGATGTATCAATTCCACGTTACTTTCATCACTTGTTTATTTTATCTTATTGTCAACTCATATATATATATGTATATATATATATATATATATGTATGGTCAAATAAATTGTTGAGGTTTTGAGTCATTATTAAATAGAAGGACATCATTACAGATGATGATGATGATGAATATAGAAAGTAGTGTGCATTTGTTTTAGAGAAGACACTTTTTTTCAAAAAAAAAAAAAAGATGCAAGTTTATTTTTTGGATTGATTGCATGTATTTATGAATGGGAAAAATAGAAAATTATTTTGTGAGGAACAGAGGTGTGAGGTGTGAAGATGAAGATAGAGGAATTTAAGAAAGGGTGGTAAAATAGGAGGGAGGAATGGTTTGGGGGTGGCTTTTTACTTTTTAGACTTTTATTATTTATGTTATGGGGAGGGGAGGGAGAGTGGGGTCCAGGTCATGCAATGAAATGAAATGGAGGGGGTAATAATAGGACAAAAGGAAAAGCGACAAAAAAAACAAATGTACTATGATACTGTATAAAAAGGGGAATTAAATTAGTATTATTATTATATTAGTTAGCTAGTAACTTAGTATACAGATGGGAATGCGGTGAGTGCCGGGCCGGTGCCTTCCCCTCTCTCTGGGGCACGGAACTTTCGAGGTGGGGGTCCACCCGACACCCCCTTTTTATTTTCACATTTCATATTCATTCATTCATTCATTCTTGGTTTGCCTCCTTTCCTTTCTTCGGTCCCCATTGCTCAAAACGTGGGCCCATCCCCCCGCCCACCTCTTTTTCAGTTTCACTCCAATTTTGGAATATCAACTTCACCTCCTTTTTCCCCCCCACTCCATTAACGTACATCAATAAATAAATCCCATCCAAATCAATTAAATCATATCCAAAAAAAATATATCCTTTTTACTCTTTTCTTTTTTACAGTTAATATAAACAAATTTTAAGTTCCGAAACGCACACAAACTTTTGTCCAAAAATAAAAAAAAGTAATTTATAAAATATCAGTAAAATTTAACAATCATATCATATGTGTGTAGTGTTAGGTAGATGGAAGTTTGGATGAAGAAGCATTTTGACATTTTCTTAATTTTGTCTTTTTAAATCGTTGAAAAACAAATAATGAATATATATATATATATATTAAATTAAAATAGAGAGTGGCGATGGGGACCAAGTGTGGTTGTGGTCGTGGTCATGGGGTGGGTCGGGGGCAGGTGCGTGGTGTGTACGTGACGTGATGAGGGATTCGAACTACACTATCTTTATGATTATTATTATTTTGGAAAGAGGAAACAAACAGACAATGCCTTGGTAGATAAGAAAAAGATAGATTAGATAGAATCATTTTCATTAGTAGGTGATAAACAAGTTTTATTTGATTTATTAATACTTACATTCATGTATGTATACTTGCAATGCAAGGTCAAAATGAACCAAAGAAGGACAAAACGCCACATGGGAAGGGAATTGATGTCCCATTCTGTGTGTCCAAATTAAAGGCAAACCTTTTCTTCACACGTCCCTTTCCTAAAACCACCAATTAATCCATGCTCTGCCCTCTTTTTTCATCTCTCTTAAACCCCTCCCTTGCTCTCTCTCTCACACGCACATCATTGCCTTAATATTAATATTTTTAATTTTTAACTATTTATAAATCAATTCTCTCTCATTCATAGAAAAAAAATATATATATATATATATTTATATTCATACCAAACACTCAATTTCATGTTATGAAATAAGCTTTGAATTTGAATGATTGGAATCAACATCCACGGTGATGATCATGTGATTTAATTAGAGGCAGACACGAACAATGTTGATGACTTAGGTGCGTGTGTGAAATTAAATTAAATTAAACAGAAAAAGAAAGAGACAAATAAATAATGTGGGAATGATGGTTAGGCCAAAGAAAGAGAGACAGAGGGAGACGTCTTTGTGAAATTCAATTACTTCCGGGGTCCAACCCCTCTGAGGTATACTCTGCTAAACCATTCAAACTTATCCACAACCCTAACCCCTTTAATTTCTCATTTTTATCATTTTCTTCTTCCATCAATTTAAAATCTTCCTTCGATTTCCTACCAAATCCAATTGCTGCTTCCATTTCCATTTCTACCTACGTACCTAAACCTAGTCTATATTTAATAGAAATGAGTCATTTTTAATGAAAATAGAAAAGAAGAAAGGAAGCAAAAAAATCTATTTTTTTATCTCTAACAAGTTTTAATCATGAATAACAAACATGTTACATAAAGATTTATTTATTTTATCTTTCAAACGTAGCTCTAATTTCCCAAACTTCGCAGTCCAAATACAATCTTAACGGCGTGTAGTGAATGAAATCTCAATATAGGGAGTATTTATTTATTGATCGACTATGTTGTCCATAACAGTGTCACCCAAAATCTCAAGAATAACGAAACATGTAGCTCTAAACAACTTTATGATGTGTGTCCATGAGTATTCTGCATTTCTAAGCAATTAATTACAAGAGAAGGCATATACTATATGACAGTGTGTGACAGGGACCTCCCTATTTCCAATTCATAATATGAGTTGAAATTCCCAAAATAAAAAAAAAATATATATATATATATATATAATAAAAGGACCACCAAAGCCGACTTATATAAATGTATGTAACGACACAATATTGGCAATGGGCATTCTCAATTCCACACGGCAGTTTGATTGCAATTTACATAATTAATTGGACATCATTCATGCATGCATGTATATTGCGTGAAATATTAATAATACTCCATAAAATCAATTTTGATTATTGTGGTTGTGGCCAGGCATAGGCCATGGTACGTGAATGAGGTGATCCAATTGAATGGTTCCACCGTCTAAACATATATATATATACATACTATAATCAAAGTCAAATTCATGAAGCAACATTTATGATTCATGAGCCCCATATACGAATAATTTATTTCGTCACAACGTTCATTGAATTTCCTCCCGACCTAATTGCATGTATTAGTAGTAGTTTATTAAGATTTGACCAGAAAAAAATAAGTTTATTTATGACAATAAATATCAACAAGACTATAAGTCTCATAAACATTCGCACTTAATTGCATCATTCTTTTTTCTAAAAAAAAATGCATTATTGTAGGATTGGGAATGATTTACTAATTTATAGAATAAAAAAATTAATTTAGAATCAAATGCAGGCCTCAGTAAGGGAGGTCGTGTAGCGCTGGAACCCCATCTGCGGATGAGTAGCTTAATAAGAAAACCAAACTGAAAGGGAATAATTTCTTCTTTGGGAAAAATACAGGCCAACTTTAAATTAGATTCCTAGGGAGAAACATCCCTTTTAGACATAATAATTAATAATTAGTTAATTAATTTTTTTAAAATATATATATATATATATATATAAGTATTCAGGGGGTATCAGTCCAAAAAAAAAAAAGTATTCAGCGGGTAACGTAGTCCAACTATGGATTTGACGAGGAAGACTAAGTAAATAATGACAAATAAAATATAAAATAATAATAATAATACACCACCTGCGTCGTTATTCAGTATCTGAAAACTGGAGGACGACAGGAAAAGGAATGGAAGATGAGATTAGATTAGATTAATTGAATGTGGTGATGGGGGAGAAGATAGCAATTACTAGTTGGTTGATTTGATTAAACAAAAAGAAAGTGGGGATTATAGTCATGCATACATCTAATCTAATTCTATATCTAATTTAAAGAGCGAAAGGGGATCAGAATCACGTGTTGTGGAGGGCATGCCGGTCGGTCGTAAAGGGACACATGATCCTGATATGGTGGGGGCCCACTGGAGGCCCAAAGATCCTATCCCATACCCATATTATTAGTATCACGTGTGTGTGTGTCTTGTCCATGTTTCTTAATTACACTGCTTCTTATATTATTTGGCGTTTGTAACCACTCCCTCTCTCACTTTAATCTCCACTCATAACATTACTTTCTTAAAATACCATTAGCTTAATTAATAAAATTAATTAGTCTCTTTCTCTTGAGATGCTGATAAGTGGGGTGGGAGCATTGAACAGGAAGCCCTGAAGTTGTGACTCCTCCCTCCTCCTCTATTCATAATCTATACACTTCCTCAAATTAAAATAGTTAACTTCTCCTACTGTGTAGTGAGAATAAAAAGTAGACTCTTTCTAATTAAGTTTGCCCTCATGTTGATAATTAAACTCTTAATCATTGGTTTACTCTGTCACTCATACAAATGAGAGTTGGTAGCTAACAATATTTTTGCTCTTTCCTAATTTTGTTTTGCCAATACCCTTTTTTTTTTTTTTAATTTAGGCCAATACTCTTTTCTTAATCATTGGATCCACTTTACTTGCTTATGGTTTATAAACTTCAATGCGAAAATGACCCACCCATATTACTCCTGCATGGAGCACAGTCCAATGTCATGTGTACCGGCTACTTGGAAATTGTCCTGTCTCCTTTTTTTATTTTTATTTAAAAAAAATAAAACTTATTTCATTATTTTAATTATGTTCATAATTGGACGTTAATATATGATTATTTCAATATATATATATATATATATGATTGCTTGCTCATTTGAGGATTAGGTTTCGAAATTTATAGATTTGGATTATCATTTATTTTTATCAGATTTGCTGTGCTACGTATAAATTAAAATATAATATCTCAGGTAAAAACGATCCTATTTTCCAATAGACAAGTGCTGATGTGAAATCTCGCAAAATACAACATAATTTGTCAAAATGAACATTGATTTAAATTGAACCACGTAACCAAGAGATAAAGGTTCCTCCTGCCACCACGATTATCACGAGAGGGGAAAAAAAAAGGAAACAGAATAAACAATGTTTAGTTGCAGTTGATGGTGCTATTGTTGGTATGATTCAACTACTAACTAATTAAGCCAAAGAAGATATATAAATTTTGTTTAGTCACATTAAGGAAATAATAAACTTTAATTAATCCTCCTCACATTGGGAAACAAGACGAAGAATGGACAAGTCACGTACCCCCTCACATGGGTAGGTGGTTGATGGAAAAATTATATCTGACATTTAATTTAAATTTTAAAAATCAAACGTAATTTTAACAACTAGTTAGTAGTTACTATATTTTTTATGAATCATCAAACTTTTTTTAAGAAAAATATTATCAGTTATTTCTTAGTGGATAATTATGAAGAAATAAGGTGATTAACCAAATAAAATTATGCTGTTAGATAAAAGTTGGGTTTAATGTTGGAAACAGTTTTTTTTTTTTTTCCAAAGTTGGAAACAGTAATTGTGAAATTTGTAGCGTGTGAAAATGGTCTGGGTCATGGACAAAAAGAAAAGGGAGGTTAGAAAGGTGTGCAACAGAACAGTATAAGGCGTGCAGCCCATAAAAGGAGAGAGAGATGACCAACAGCGACATTTGCGCGCGTCCTACGTGTCGGCTTCTCTCTCACACCTGTCACTTTCCCCTACACTCGTTGACTCCACGCCTCTCCGCGTATTTGTCACGCTCCCCACTCTCTCTCTCTGTAATTACTAATTAGTATAGTATTACAATTGTAACTTCATGCCTAGTTTCCCTTGTGGGGAGACTACGTACCACTCCCACCACCTGTCGGCTTCATGCTTCTTGGGTCCCACACACCCACCCCTCGCCCCTCATAAAAAAAAAAAATTGTTTAAGAAATTTTGTGACATTTGCTATAGATTTTTTCTTGAAAATTTAATGTTTAGATTGATAAAAAATTAAAAACATCCTCAAAACCTAATACAGTGATTTGTTTCTTCGTAAAAATAATTATATGTTTCTTAAAATTACATACACTATATATTTTTTAAAACTGTGATCCTTCGGATAATTGGATTAGATGAATTTTCCCCCTCGCATAACGCCCCAAGCCCTACGGGCCCCATCACATCTACCTTCTTATCCATAATCATCCCCATTCCAACATATCCATGTACTTTTTTTTTAATTCCCCAATATCACTTTGACTCCTATTTATTCTCAAACTTTGTTTTTTGCCAAACCTATTTATTCTCAAACTAAATATCCCGACTTGTATAATTTTCCCCTGTCCACCATCATTCGAATCCGAATAGGGAAATTGCAAGTAGTAGCTTACTCGATCTGTAACTTTACATGTATTGCAATTGCTCATAATTCTTTAAGAGAATAATTCAGGAATAAGTTTTAAGATAATTGGCAGTGAATTCTTTCAATTTAAAGATTGTTCGTAGATACTATATTTTTATAACTACGAACAAATTATTAAATTGGGAAAGAACTTTATTTATAAATTTGGCTGTTTGATGCCAATAGACATCAAAACTATTCCACTTGGTTGGAATCCAATTCATAGACACGCTCTGACACTAATTAAAGAAATTTATATGCAATGGTTACTTAACATCTTGAAATTGCCCAAATGCATGAAGAAGAATGTGCTAGCTGGTGTATGTACGTTTAAAACAGAAGATACAAAACAAAAGAAAGAAAGGTATATATATGAATCAAAGAAACTATTTCTTCTCTCTTTTTTTTTGTCGGCAATATTTACAAAATTCAGGACATGTTAACATGGACACTACCAGTTTTGAGGGATTTACAGATAGGACAAGTGTGGAGAGAAGAACCACAAACAGTACAGAGACACAGGTGCCTACACGGCAAGATCAGCACGCACGATTCCGCTTTCCCACACTTCCTGCACAATCTGCTTTTGCTCATGCCGTTTCTCCTTGTTTCGCCTTCTTCCACCATATCCTTCGCGCCCCCACCTAACCTCCCACACCCTTCCATGTCGTTACCTTCTTCATCTCGGAGATCATCAACGTCAACGCCGCCGGTGCTTCCGCAGCAAGACTGTGCGTCGTCCATTAGTGCTGCTCCGGCTGGGACGACGGTGGCACCGTCGTCGTCGTATAATCGACGCTCGTCCTTGACCTGAGCCAACACTTGCTCGAGATTTGTGCGTAGAGCATTGGCTGTGGCCTCGTTGGTCTGGGCCAAATCCCGCCATATTTGGTTTTCCACACACAGCGACTTCACCTTCTCTTCCAGAGCCCAGTTCAATTTCCCAATCTTGGCTATTTCTTCTTCCTTCGACCTAAGCCTCTTCATCATCCCCACTTCGATTGCCTCTAAAATCCTCCGAGCTTGCCTCTTCCGCTTCTCCTCTAATTCCGCCCTCACGTTCTCCATCTGTCATCGAATCGGATCAGAAACTCAGAAGACCAAAATTGAATAGGAAAACTAGAAAAAAGAACACAAGAGACGAGAAAGAACGTAAAGGAAAGACACATGTATGTATATGATTAAACACTCACGTGGTGGGTAATGAGACGATCGATATCGAGTTGTTGTTGGTGGATCTGGAGCGAAATGTCTTGGCCGAGGAATGAAAGAGCGGCGCAGGTGTTATTATGGTTAGTATTATTCTTGTCGGAGAGGAGAGGGAAATTGATTGAATCTCTGGGACGCTTTCTGGATACAAGGGGGAGATTGTAGGAGAGGCCACTGTCGGATTTGATGGGAGTTTTCTGAGGAACAGAATCGACGATGAAAGAATTGTAAGGCGCGGCCGGAAGCAGAGGAGCGTCGGTGGCGGTGGTGGTCCCCGATAATGGGAGAAGGGAGGAGTTATACGCGTTCATGTGAGCGTTGTAGAGATTCATGTTTGGTTGAACAGAACCGATGATGTCTCTGCAAGTAGAATAAATGGAAGCGGGAGAGTGAGATACATAGAATCATACAGAGAAAGAGAAGAGAAATCAATCAAATTAAGGAAAGGAACGTACCGACTGCCGATGAGTTGTGAGGAGAATTGATTGAGATGGTGAGCTTCAACAGCCATGAGAGTTTCAACTAGAAGAGAGGAGATATGAAAGATCGTTGGCGATGATATGTGTGTGTGTGTAAGATAAAAATATTTGGGTTCTATAAATGGGTAGGACTATGTGTGAGAGTAAGCGTTTATAGTGTGCGTGTCGTTAAGGAGTGGCAGGCGAGAGGAAAAAGGCATGCATTAATATGGTGGGGTTTCTTGGGGGTTTGGCTTTTTTCTGTGCTTCATTTATTATTACTTTTGTTTTATATTTTAAAAAAAATATTTGCATAAATAAATATCGAAGAAAAAGAAGATGCTATGGATTCGGTGACCACAAAGTCCCGTCTGGCTACTAGACTTTATTCACGTAATCCGCACAGTCTTTATACCGAATTTTTAGTCAGTATCCTATTTCGAGATTGCCTATTTATATCCATGTCTTGTTCTGTTTCGGATTATAAATAAATAGTTTTAAAAGGAAAAAAACACTCATATTTCTTAATTTCTTTTAATTCTTATTTATCTTAATAATTTTTTTTTTAAATTGAATAAAAAATAAGTATCAAGAAAACTCGAATTAAAATATGCTTAAGAAATTTTAATTTGAAAAAAAAAAAGATAGGAAAAGAGGATTTTTTTTTTTCTTACCACTAAAAAAAAAGAGGATTGGAGGACACTAGAGTCCGATGCAACCCCAACTTGACTCCGTCCGAAGGTGGGTGGATGTTCGGGAAGAACGTGAAGAGGCGCGGCCCATGGCGGTAACACGTGCGAGATGCCAGCGTGGATTAGAGTCTTTTTTGTCAGTTTACTCAGATTAGAGAAAGGAAGGGGGATGGGAAACGTGCCACGTGTCCTAATCTTAGATTAAACTCAAAAGATTAGATTATTATGGGTTTTGTGAATATTTCAATGATAAATTATTATACTATACATTTTCAAAATTTATTTCATTAAATAATTGAAATATTTACGATATTTGAAAATGTCCTTTATCGCATGACATTCTTGACACTTTCTACGATCCAGTTAGTTACTGTATTCTTCACCTCACCTAACACAATTTCTACAGATGGCTGATTCATGAATTTGCATTTGGTAAGGAATTTGCATTTGGTAAGCATCGATATTTTGAGTCATTTAGATTAAAACTAGGTAATTTAAATTTAATTTTATTTTAATATATTTTTATTTTATTAGATATATAATATAAAATAAAGATAATTTTATAACTGTCATTTAAAAAAAATACTGTTATTATTAAAAAAAGTCAAAATAAAAAATTTTAAATCTAGATTATCCAAATTTAGATTAAAATTGGATGGTCCAAATTTAAATCTAGATGATGAGGATCCGATGCTCACCGAATGCAAATTCATGACTTAAATTTATGTTGTCTTTAATTAAATATTTTTTATGTGTCTTATATCCCATTATATATGCATTTTTTTTTTGCCAGCCATTATACAAGCATGTTTGTGTGTGTGTATATAATTAAACACTTAATTAATAAAAATTTTCAAATTTAAACTTGACGTGCAAGCATGCAGAAAATCCTTTCAGTAATTATCTAATGTGTCAAAATTTTGCCATCACATATCAATCTCCAGGCCAAATCTATACGCCACAATTTTAAAAGCGATAAAATAAATTGGAGATTCCATGCTGGCGAGAGATTATCTCTTCTAAATATATTTAGTTACCGAATTTGAGTAATTACTTAATCACTCGATTAGATAAACAAAAATGAAGTAGCACAACTAACTAATTATATATCTTCGCGTCAATCTGATTCAAAACTATACTATATACGTGATGATGCCATTGCCAGCTGCTCTGGACAGACGTTGCTTCAGAATCACAATGACTCACGTACATACATATATATATGTATACGTATATGTTGGTGCCGTTAAATATTTAGTAAATTCATAAATTAGGGTTTCCGATTCCTTGGACATTATCATCACAAACGAGACACCCATTTGTACATATATGTAGCATTCCTAGAAAGTTCATCCCATATATATATATATATATATATATATGCTTGTTTTGATGGGATGGGAGCACAAGGACAAGAAGAAGGGATTCAAATTCAATAATTATATTGAATATTATATGCACTGCGCACATATTGCAGTCTGAGATCCAACAAAACAGGACCATGCGATGATGCTCCAGATTTTTTGATTGTTTCTTTAACGCTTCGTGTTTGTTTACATATGCTATATTGGACACCGTAGCTTGCTTTAAGGAGGCAAAATGACAAATACTTGAGTCCCCTCTGGAATTGCCAGCCAAGCTAGCTAGCCAGTGTTTTTAAAAAAACCTTTGAATTCCCTTCTGTTAATTAATTGCTCGTATTTTTTTTCAAAAGAAAGAAACTCGAGTGGGGCATGCATTAATTAACCTGCCATCTAAGGATTCTCCAATTTGGTTTTGTTTTGTGTATTCAATTTCAAATTAATTAGCATGTACGGATCATTTGAGGAGGGTCATATATATATATATATATATATATAGTACTATGTCTTAAGATTATGATTCAGATTGAATTTTTTTATTAACATTATAGAGTCGTAGCAAATGGCTTGATTTTCTAGTCCTCGATATTCCCAATTGCTTAATTTGACATCTAATCTAATATGGCATCAATGCTAGATTTTTCTTTTCTTTTCTTTTCTTTTTTTGCCCCTAATTTGGCATTAATGCTAGATTGGAATTAATTTGGTGTTTGATATAAAGCTGAGGACATTATTTTACGCATATTAGTATATTACAATGAAAACAAAGTAATATTTGTGCTATGAGTTATGGAATTCGATACGAAGTTATGAATTACTACTACACAATTTGCGTTTTTTATATTGTGATAAATTATATTGATTTCTCATTGAGTTTTTTATTTTTTAAATTTTCACAATTTGCATTTTTTTATACAAAGGGTAAATTATACAAATCTCTTTGGAGTTTTGTCAAAAACTGTAATGACGTCTCGATCTCTATTTTTAAAATATGCAGGGAGATCTTAATTCTTTACAGTACAAAAAAGGATACTGTTTAAATTTTTGCAAAATTAAAAAATGATATGAATGTTTTTATTCTCTATTTTTAAAAAAAATTTATGTAAATTTTGTAAAAAGGAATAGAATTGATATGTATAATTCCAGTAAAATGTAAAAAACATCATATAATTACCTCATATGTGTGTGTGCATGTGATGATTAGTAAATATGGAGGGCCACACATCTTTTTTGAGATGATTGGAGAACACTTCGTACGACATAACATGTTGAAGCATGGCCCTTCACATTAATTAAATAAGATTGAAAAGAGTATGTTCAAAACGAGATTTAGTTAGCGATATGTGGAATTTTTGAGAAAGAATTGGCATCTAATTAAAAGCTTATATATCATGAAGGTTCTTTAAAGGGAGCTAGGATTAGACTTAAAGAGATAGAAATCGAAGTAGATGACAAGTAGCTGCTAGATTGATTCCATCCCCCTCAACTCTCGCTTCATTTCCCTTTCAATATTCCAACTCCATTATTGCCCATTCATATTTATATATTCCCATATTGACCCTACTTTACTTTAACCACCGAGAAATTAATACAAAAGGAGACATAAGTTGAACTAAGAAAGGAGGATTGGGGGAAGCAAAGTCATAAAATAACACCATTTCGATCCGTGCTTTTACTTTAATTATTATATATATATATATATAATTGTACAGTAGAAGATGTATAAATGTGAGCTAGCCAGGACGGGAGGATCATGTGTGTTTGTGGTTGCCTCCATTTTAGGGCAAATCGTTTGCATCTTGACTTGTGGGAAATTAATACTTTTCTTTATTATGCATCTTGTCTCTCTCTTTCTTTTTCTCAATTCAACTTAAAGTTTTTATTATATATATATATATACTCTACATGTGATCTCCACCCGTCCATGACTTCACATTTTGAGAATCTCTCCCTTTCTTTCTTTCTTTCTTTTTGGGAATCTCATTCATCTCCTCCACAATGCAAGCATATAATAAAACCAAACTTTGAATATGTCAATCCTCTCTTTCTATGTGTCAGTGGGCGTGAGAGAGAAAAAGGTGTTGGTGATCATTAATGAATGAGGTTCTTCCTCTCTCACAACAAAGTGAAACTGAATTAAACAGCGTACACTTTCCTTCTCTCTTTTCCCTAGCTACCTACTAATCAGCTAGCTTTTCAAAGTTTGGTTTTAGGATAACTTCCAAATAAGTTTGTTCCTTTATTATCTCATGACTTAAAACCCTTTAATTTCTACGAATGTTTCAACTTAATTTTACAACGCCACTCACACACATATATGTATATAGCCGTCAACTATAATTCACCCTTGATTTGAAGGGTATGCATATGATGAAAAATTAACTTAAAATAAGTTGAGATATCATTATTTGTTGCGTTGGAAATATGATTATATACCAATATACTTATGGTGATATACTTAAAACAGAGGGTAGGTTTGTATCTATCTATCTTTAACATTTGACCGTTAGGTCTGGGAGAAATTGCGTTCATTCATTCATGAGAAGGGTCTGATAAGTGGACCCATTTGTTCTAAAAAAATAAAGGTAAGAGTACCGTTTGATTCTTTCGGCCATCTTTTTACTGATACATGTAACTTCGCTATCAGAATTCAATTCCCAGTGAAAAATATTGAATGGAAGGGAAAGTTAGGAGATTTTGGGAAATGGGGTTCATAGATATGGTCACTGGAATAGTTAGAACAATACTTTCTCTCCACTGAAGAAGAATGCATTTCCCAATACATGCTCTATCTTCTGCCATGGGGCTTCATAATTCCATGTGCGTTATATATATATATATATATATATATTCCTTTTCCCCCACAACATTAGAACTACAGCATGTCATTTCGCATTCATTGCTTAATTTCCTATCTCACATATTGTGTATTCAATAAAAAAGATGCTTATTCTAGATCCAGGACCTAAATTTGCTGGTTTGGATCATAAGTTTGTACTTTCAACTTTCGAGTTTGTCTGAGTGACATATACTATTTATATGTGTGTGTGTGTGAGGTAATATGCTGTTGGGATTCCCTCCTTGGAACCCCCACCATCTTTTAATGACAGTGCTAAGCTTTTTCTGAATCCAACAAATATATACACATGTATATCTGAGTGAGAGACTGACAGCTAGATGAGCATGAGTGAATGTGGAAAGATTAAAAAGTTTCAGCTTGTTTAGTTAGTGTGATCCCAAAAAACAAAAAGATCAATGGTTTAGTGAATTACATATGAAGCAAGATAATGTTTTAAAAATGGTAGTCATAATGATGCAGCTGCTCTTATGGCAATGAACCCTACATTTTTTGGGTTCTCCATGTGTCCATTGTTGGCGATATATATGTATATATGGGCAGTTTAGTTTCAAATTTATACACATTTAAATTAGAATAAAATAAAATTTAGATAAAAGTAAATTTGTTGTAGTATAATTTATGTTTGGATTTCTTTTTTGCTGAAGTAATTTAACAAATTGTGAAATAAGAATAAGTTTGTAAAACTATATATATTAATAGACGTCCAAACATAAATGGACATACAAAAACAGGTCAATGGACAGAACCAACAACAGCATTAGGATTCTACTTTGATTTGTTCACCACATTCTTACAATGTAATTCGTTTTTGAAGGAATGAGTCAAATTAATGGAACACTTGAAAAGACAAGAAATTTTGAGAGATATAGTTGAATTGGAATTTGATAATTGTGTGTTCCGGCAAAGAATTACATGGCCTTTTGGCCAGAAACAACAAATGGAGCGGCCGGCGGCATCGGTGACACCGTCGTCTTCGATCATTCGCATTTACACACATAAGCCGACCACAAAGTACTAATTAATTAAGCTATACATATAAATATATCCGCCTTAATTTCATGTTTTGGTTCCAAATCTCTTCATCTCGATCAGTGGGGCAAAGCTACCTGATAACCATGATGAGTCCCAGCAATCAACCATCAGTCCCTCATCGTAAGTTTCTGTGACGTTTCTTTTGTAAAATAAAGTAAAAACCTTTGTGTTTTGAGAGAATATATAATTAAGTGGGTTTGATAGCAACAATATGTGTATTAAACATAACATAGCATAGTTTATGCATTGATCGATGTTTATAAGTGAATAGTTGAGACAAGTGTTTAATCAATACACACACACACACTTCAGGAGGAGCACCTGCACCGCCAGTGGGGTATCCCACAAAGGACGCTCCAAATGGGTCTCCACATGAGCAGACCGTTAGTAGGGGTGATGGCTTCTGGAAGGGTTGGTATGTTCTGTTCCTACTTAAATAATAATATTAGTATTTGATACCCTAAACTAAATCTCTTTCTTAATATATATATATATATATCTCGACAACACAAGTATGTGTATATATATATATATATGTATGCATGTATGTGTGTATGATATTATTGTTTCTTTTGTAATTGCAGTCTTGCTGCTATGTGTTGCTGCTGTTGCCTCGATTTCTGTTGTTTCTGAATAATTCTGATTTAATATTCACAAGGAGCGTCTCCGTTTTTGCTACTCACAGCTATAGACTATATCTTCGATGTCCTCCTATATCCTATATATTAATTTTATGTTGTGTTCTCTCTAGTGTCCATATTAATTTATATATTCCATCCCATGGATCCTATATATATGTGTGTGTACTTGCTTATTCATGTGATGGAATCTCAACTTTCTCCTTTCCTTAGTAATTAATAGCAAGCGCTTCCATAATTATCATACACATATACTATTATCTTAATCACACTTGTTCTGAGCTAGACAGAGCATAGAGGTATACGTACGCACTCTCCAAGGCTGCTGCCTCTTTTACATGCATAATTCAAATTCCAAAACGTTTCAGAGCGTAGAGATTTTACAGTCACATATTTAAAAGGGTACAGATATGATTAAATTATTACACTTAATACTCCTCTTGTTTGATCCACAGAAAAAAAAAAAAAACTCCTCTTGTTTTGAAATTTACATTAGGTTGTTTTTCTTTTTTATTTTGGAGAAATTTTACCCTCAAACTTCAATTTATTTTTTGCTATGGGATCTTTAATACTTCCTCCATTCTATTTTATTTATTGTTTTAAAGATTTTTAAATGTCTCAGTTTATTTGTCATTTTATAAAACTAATGAATAATTAATGTCTTTTTTCTAATTATACCCTTGAGCAATTAGCAGTATATTCTTCCTCCGGTCATAAATATAAAATACTTTCAACTACCTTATGTATCTTAATTAAGAAAAAGAGTTGTATATATCATTAAATTTGTAAAAAAATTTCAATATTTTTCATCATTTGTCCTTATTAATTATATTATCTCTCATACTTCCTATAACATTTATTTCTCACCTATTAATTATAGACTAGAGGTATGAATGAAAAAAAATAATTAATGCACTAGATAACTCTACAAAGCGTCTTATATTTGAAATCAAATAACACTTCTAGAAGGTATCTTATATTTAGAACTAGAGGGAGGATTTTTTTTATTGTAATTTAATACTCCATAAAGGAGTGATGATTAAGGGTAATTTAATAAAATTGCACCATTTATTATGTTATTTATTATTTTTCTTAATACTCATTGCAAAACCTTAAATAACAGATAAAATGGGACAGAGGGAGTAATTCAGTAAAAACATGACAATAAAAAATTAAATTAATTTTACTTTTGAGAAAATACATATATCACTTTAAATGTTCATTTCATTGTCGACAAAATATAGTTTTAGGAAAACTACAATTTTGGAATATTTAAAAAATTAAAAAATCATGTATATGATGCTTTTTACTGATAACAAACAATTCTACTGTCAACTAATCCGGATTAATTAATCAATCAAAACTCAAAAGAGCATAGCAAGTTAATATGAGGTGACTTTGGGAAAAGTTACATCACATCAATCTCCATCCTCAGGATCCGGAAAACCAATCCAACTTAAAATCAAACAAATGGGCCTCCAGCTTGTCAGCCTAACAAAGTTGGGCTACATTAATTTGAGATGAGCCGACTTGCAGGCTGACCTTATTGTAGTCTCAATCCAACATGGATCGAACTGGACTGTTGGCAGGGAAAAGAAAAAAAGAGAACAATCAGTTTTTTTTGGTTATGGATAAGGAGTATCTCACAGTCACTGGGGACAAATCTCTCTCTGACGGCAAGGGCTAGATAACAAAACAGTCCTCTATGGTTGATAAAATTGGATGATATATTTTCCCCAAAAAAAAAAATAGATGCAATTTGCATTCTAAATTTGCAGAAATAAAATGTACCCAGAGTCTGGACTCTGGACTCTGGACCCAAATTTTCAGTCCTCTCTTGTGTTTCTTAAGTTAAGTGGAGCCCATTTAATTTAATGCACCAAAAAGTTATGAAAAGGGAGTAAACTACAGGTTATATTATTTTTCTGGGACCAATAATCCATATTTTGACTAAGATCTATAATTGACATTCCTATTGTTGGATCTAATTATTGCAATCCAGTTGTTACATTCCAACTTAAAATTGTCGGATCAAATCTATCTTATGAAAAAGCTTCCTCTTAACGCCCAACACATTTCTTTTCTAATACATTGAATCATCAATCTTGCTATCTGCAATGGAAACTTCTAAAATATTGCGCTAATAATAATAAAAAAAAAACTCAATTAGATAAGTGTTGGTTAACACATCAACAGATTTTAAGGATACACCTGTCAGTTCTCACATTATTCTAATACAAATTAAATGGTGTTTATTGTTTTAGACCAATGTAAATCCTATATAATCATAACAATAACTAAACATATATTGTATTCAGAGAAAGAAAAACAAAATGAATGTAAAAAGAGAAAATATTCTCCATACATATATAGTCCTAGGTGATGTTATTTTCTTTCCCAACAAAACATACGAATACATAACTATTAAAAAAAATTAACTTAATTTCGAATATATGAATACATAACTATATAAACAACTCAAGTTGGTAAAAAAAAAATCATTTTGGTTCGGGACGTGAATCTTTTAATTTGTTTGGTTCTTAGTGATCTGTTTGTAAAAGATTGGATGGAGAGAGAGAGGGGGGAGAGGGAAAGATGCAATACATAAATTTTTTTTTTTATCTTAATGCAAGCATCTTATAAAATTTTTCTATATCTAGTCTTTTGAAAATTTGAATTTTCCATGTACTAAATTCATTAGATTACTCTTTGAAGAAATCAAATTCATATGTTGTTCGTATTACTGATGCAAAATAGTATTTGTGGTATATCAAATGAACTAATCCGAGTCTCTATGCCTATTTTGATTGCAACAGATAAATTGATTAGATAATATTTGATAAATTAACCAGAAATTAATTACAACTTTTTCCAGATCAAAAACTAAACATAAAAAATTTGAAAAAAAGAAAATCAAAGTATACATATATAGCATTATTCATGCATGGTTGTCAAAAAGTTTATGGTTGTATGATACAATTGATCTGCCACACTGAAACACAAAGAATCTACAATTAATACAAACATATAATTGCGTAAAGGCCATTTTATTCATTAGTATCATAAAGAATCATATATAGACCCCAAGAAATGAGTTAGAACTTAGAACAGATCGAGCCGATCGAGTAATGTAGAACCATTAGAGATCGATGATGCTAATTACTATATATAATAAGGATTAAGGGCCAAAAAAGAGACCGACCGATCGAAGCATTACAAATTTAATTAGAACACATAGAGCTGAACCAACTCCTCCAAGGACTCAGAACTAAACTTAGGATCTGCATTTTCCAGCATCCACAATAGATGATCAAAAAGAACCACCTCACAGTTCACCACCAACACGTCTTCTTCGTTTTGTTTGGACTTGTCAATAAGAGCATTCAGGAGAGGATGGTTCAGATACTTAGAGCTGATCACATACCTCTTCCTCGTACTCCCAACATATATAGTTTGACACTGCTCGTTTTCTCGTTCTTGGCTTCCCCATGTGACGTCGTGTTTGGCAGATTTGGACCTTAGGCTACTGTATGAGGAAGATCTTCCTAGTTGCCTCGACAAGCTCTTGCACTTTCTGAGAATCAGATTGATCTTCTTCATGATCGATGGTTTCAGGGTTTGAGATCATTAAGAGAAAGGAAGGGGGAGAGAAAAGAGGAGGCCTAGGGATAAGTGGAGGCTTAAGATACACTCACATACAAGAAGTGGAAGGAGGCTTTCAAGAGAGGAGGTGGGTGTGAGGTCGTTGTTTTTTGGTGCTAAGAGTGGGGTCAATCTTCGACCAAACATTATTATTAGGATTTTTGTTAGTGACATAAACAAGTTATCTTTTTTATGATCATTTTGAGGTACGTTTAACTTGCACGCACAACCGACAGACAATAAGCAGGATGATACACAACTAGCTATGATTATATATTAATAAGCTGAGTCTCCATTTGCCTTTTAATTTTTTGACCCCCCCCCTCAGAAAATGAAAGAACCTTTGGATCGGTCTGATAATAATGACAAAATTGGATCTATTTGAAGCCTCTCTAGGAAACTTAAACTGGGAGTTTCTCTGATGATGTTTGAGTTTGAGTTGTATTTTAATTTTTCAAGAATATAGCACACAACAGCAGAACGCAAGTTTGAAAGCAAGAGGGGAACGCTTTTTGTCCTTTAATTTATTTTCTGGGGGCATGACTATATATGAACAGAACAGGCAAAAGGTGGCTAGTGGCCAGTGGTCATTTATTAATTATTATGCTCTGATCACTATTGTGGTTTGACTACAGTTCAAACTAATGAGACTATATATATATATATGTAGGATGACATTACAACTTCAAGATAAGGTTCAAGATAGGAAGACGGAAGAGCCACTGCTCCAGCATTATTCAATAAAAGGTGGCTATTTACCCACTGAAGTTAGTGTGAGTGTTGGAACTTCTAGTAATTGGGGATTTGATTCCTAAACTTTTATATATGAACAAATTTAGTTGGAAGAGTTTGTTGGAGAAGATACTCAGTAACTAATTAAGAAATTTTGGACTATGGAGCAATATACATATATATATATATATATATATATATACTGCTATTAAAGTTAAAAATATGAATATGTGTCCAGTCCCGTAAGACGGCAAAAGGTGGATGTCTAAAGTTCAAATCCAAAAATTTTAGTTCAAAATGGTAAGGAGGAGATGAAATATAGATAGATTTGTAAAGTTTAAACCTCATGTGTGTACTCCCTTTTATTTTAAATATAAAGTATTTTATTTTGATCCTAAATATAAAATTATTTTTAAAATGCAAGGTAATATTTATTATACATTTCTAAAAAATGCATATATTTAATTCATATAAAAGAAAGAGAGAAATAAATTGAATAAGAATAGTTTTAAAAAAAATATTATAATTTTTTAAAAAAATTAAAATAGTTAACTTACTTTAACTCACATTATTAATTCGTATTATTTAGTTAAAGGGGTATATTAACTTATTAAGGACTGGAAGGGGTATATATATATATATATATATATATATGGCTTTCACAATTGCTTATTAAAATTGGACAACTTACAAAAGAAGATGCATGCAAGACGGCGTGAGGTGGATGTCCCACAGGAAGGGAAACTTGAGTAAGCGCTTCGTCTTGTATCTATTAATTGCTCCGATCCCTCACACCTCTTCACCCCCACACAACCATTTCGATCCCTTTGTTTCTTTCCATTTAATTAATTTGCGTCGTCACAAAGTCACCCGACCTGATCCTCTAATCAAGATTTTGAACCCAGGCCACCTTTTGAGTTTACACTTTCTTTCCTAAAGAATTGTAAGTTTGGGTTTGATTTTTCTTTCCATGCTGATATTTATTTAATGTATTTTTTTTTCCATATATGAGTAAGAAAGGAGAGGATCGGTTGTAACCAGCTGCAACAATCGAATTATTAATTGCTTCATTACTTGTCGAGAGACAAACTAGCTGAGTTGGTAAGAAATCAGCATTATGAAGATCCACCAAGTTTTTTTTTTCAACTTTGAAGTGACAATCCTAAAGTTGATTAATTAGTTACTTAACAAACTTTTCCGAATTATATGTGTGTGTATATGTGTGTGCCACCAGTGTTTGGTTTTAAGTCTTCTTATCTTCATGTACGAGTTGTTGCTACTCTCCTTGTTTCCATATTTAGATTATTAATCAAGTTAATTAAATTTATATTTTGACTCTTGAGTCCATATGTGAACAACTACATATATATATATATATATATGTACATGTATTAATTTGTGTGTATATATGAAGGTTATTTTGTCCCCACCCTTTTTTTAAAAAATATTATAACTTAATTAAAGTTAGTTAAAATCTTAATTTTTTATAAAAAATTATTATCATTCCAGAAATGTACTTCATTCATTTCATTGACTTTTCTCTTAAAGAGAAAAGGGATTATTTGTAAAGTGAACTTAAGAAGGATATTTTTTGAAAAAGTTCATAAATACTTTACAAAAAATGAATTGTAAAAGAGACTAAAGCAGTAATAGCTAGTGTGGGTCCGTATTTTGCATAAAGTCTAAAAATGGGGCTACGCCTACATTGTACTTGGCTCATGAATTATTGCTTGTAGCTTGTTAAAGAGTTTTAATATAGTAGAATATAAATAATAGCAATGCCAACAATAGCATCAACAAGTTTATATATGAACTTACATGGAACTATACGATAGCCTGTAAAATTGTGAAAGTAATAAAAACAATTAACCATATGTTTTTATTAAAAAAATATGATTTATACGAAGTATATATAATAAATTAAATTTGACATTTTAAAAGTTGAGGTTACCGGAAAAAGCTTTACTAGTGACCATCAAATCATCAAGACAAAACAAATGTTACGATAGATGTTGGTTGATTATAATGTTGGCAGCGAACCAGCAAAAGTTGTTGGTAATAATAATTTAGTAAGAAAGCATAATATTAATAATGACCACTCAATATTCTGTTATCAACTGTGGAAAATTTCATGTTTCAACCAATCACAACGAAGAAAATTCCCCAAACTTTTTTTTAAAAAAAAAATTAAGATCTTAAAAATTGTAATAATTACTTTTAAGGATTAAAATTAATATTAAATTCTATGAGGCATACTACTATATTGTACAAAGTTGTTATTAGTATTATTCAAAAAAGTTACAGTTTAAATAATTTTTTAATATTTTTTAATGTAATAGTATTTTTTAGAATCAAATAGCAGTTTCAGACTTAGTCATAAAAAAATTGCAATTTTTAAAATTTCGACTTTTTTTTTTTTTAAATTAAGTCTTTAAATCTAATTTTTCCTTAAAATGTCTTTAAATTGAGAGAAGGTGTGACAAAAAAAAAATATGTATAAAGAATTAAAGATCACTTATTGCTATGGTGGTTAAAAAAAACAAGATTTATAATACTGTTATCAGGGGAAGGGCAGGAAAAATAGGACGCAGCACCAGCTAATCATGCTTAACAGCTTAAGCATGTATCATATTCATATATAAAAAATTCCATTTAAGCTTAGGATTTAAGTCATGAGATTCAGACATTTTAAGCTAAACATGGCAAGGCAACATTAATAAATGATGATGGATCAATAGCAGTAAGCAATAAGCATTCCATTCCTTGAAAAGCAAACCAGAGCCCATCTCATCCCATCAGTGACAGAAAGGATATTGCTAAACATAATTAAACAAAAATTAATTATAAAAGGTACATAAATTTGCTTCATACATGTTAAACTGAAATTGACTTATTTATAAATTATAATGAACCTTATTTTGTGACTTCAATCCGGAAAGAACACCTTATCTTCAACATCTTGCACATCTTGTATATGCTGTCCGTACTATGGTCATTTCCATTTGAAGTTTATTAACATTTAAGTTTTCATACTTACGTGTTAATATAAATCTGTGAGAGGATAAATTCGTGAATTCAACTATATATCTCATAAAAATAGCACTAAATATATTATAGAAAAAGAAAAATATTACATATTCAAATATTCATACACCCCTGTCCAGAAGTCTAATTGTTAAATTGTAAGTGATGCAATAAACCTCATAATATATTAGACTTGTGTGTAAGCAAAGAACTATAAAGTATTCTGCTACCAATGTACTCACTGTACGAAAAAAGTTTAGAATTTTGCCAAAATACAACAAAAGAATGCTTTTCAGATCTATAATCAGCAATTGGCTGAAAAAATTCCCTATCTGTAGTCATGGTTTAAAATTTAAACCTCAACTTTTTGTTGATTCTCACTAGCAAGTGTTGTCATACATTGAAACGAAACAGCATGACATCTCCTTCTTGCACAATATAGTCTTTACCCTCAGATCTCAACTGCAAACATATTCATATTATATTAGAACAATTCTCCAGGAGAATCCAAAATAGTTTCCTGTTCATAAATTTGTACAGGCCTCACAAGGAATGAAGACAATCCATATTCTCTACGTTAACAAAAGTGAATGCTACAATACATTTGAAGAGAGATAAAGATAAATGAGATAATAGCTGTAAAGATTAGACAAGGATCTCCCATAAAGTCATACTATTTTATATCACTCTTCCTTGGAATGCATAAATATATAGATGATCCAATTTGGAACGAAGAAATGATGTTAAATTATTGCTAAATCTCCATTACAGTAATGAATTGAGTAGAGGAGAACTGATATGCCCAACCCCAATATTAATCCCCATGGGCATGTAATCATCAATAATTGAAAATCTCATGAAAGATGAAAGTGTCAGTGCGCGGGCCCCCTAAACAACCCCCCCCCCCCCAAAAAAAAAAAGAAAAAAAAAAGCAGATGAAAGGGTAATGACATGGCTGGGTTAGCCTAGAAAAATGAAACATGCATAGCTAAGTGTTCAGTATCTAGTCAAACTTTTATTGGGAGTAAAGGATGACAAGCGGAAGATCGAACTAACTTAACTGGTTTGTTTGCTCAAGGGTGAGGGAGATAAAAAAGAAAGAAACTTACAAGTCCTTTCTCTCTTGCTACAGCAAGTGAACCAGCAGCAACAAAATCTTCGTAAGACACCTAATTTAAAATTGAATTGAAAATAAGTGTTACTGTAACATAAATATGCAAGAATGCAGGTCCTTTCTTACACTAAGAAGAATAAAATAAAATGGAGGGTCCCATTGGATATAGTTGTCAGGACCAGCTTTCATTGTTTTGCCTCATGTGGTATCCATAAATGATTAGTACAAGTTAAATTCTAAGACATTCAAAGCAAAAATTCAACTGATCTAATTAAACAGGTTCTTCACTAGCTATAAACTGGAAGAAAGACTTAATTTTCAAGCAAGACAACTGAAAGACAGTCAAACTAGACACACTATTGTTGAAAGTCATGTGTATGTGTCTGTGCGTGATATGCTGAGTAATTAGGATTGTGCTTTAGTTATTGGATTTGGTTTAATTTTGAATATTGACCACTGTATCTGATACACAAGTGGGACAACTGAGCAAACAGTATAGATTACACCCAGAGTTTCGACATATTAATAGTTGTACAAGATGGTTTAAATAAACTCATACTGAGATAATTAGAAGGAACTACTTAATTTTAATTAATTAATAAAGAGTTCTGATGCTCAACAATGCTTTATGAAATGGTACTCAGAAACTTATAGGTCTGCCATACATTTAGGTTTAAAATTTAGCCCCCTGACAAAACGTATGACCCTTACTAACAGTTCATTAAGTACTTTCTATGGACTAAATGTATTTGGTATCCCATATCCTGAATATTACAACCACACCCATTTTTTCAAGGTGAACAATTCACGTGATATACCAGAGCTCTTGTTATTTCTATGATACTTATAGTGCCAAATTATAGGTTCCAACATACTATAAATCTAATTTCAGAATTATATTCTGTTACTTACTGTCTCAGCTCGAATAAAACCCTTCTCAAAGTCAGAGTGAATGACTCCAGCAGCTTGCGGCGCAGTCATTCCTAGTAAAACAGAGGCATAGAAATAAAAATGGAAGCAATCCAATCTAGGCAGTGACTACATATCATTAATAATGTTCTATAACAAATATGAGCTATCCATAATCTTTCACAAAAAAAAGCCATCTAAACAAAGATTCAATAAATGAAAATTAGATTTTATCTATTCATTGAACATCAGTGGATGAAAAATGTTGCACGTTAAAAACTAGTCTGAATTATATATTCCCTATATTTTGAACAGGATGAAGCCAACCACAGTACAATTGTACCGTAAGATAATGCAAACTAATAAGCTAGCATGCAAACAAAACAAACCTGCAAGTATTGTCCATGCCTTTGTTTCCTGGGTACCCACAAAAGTTTAAAAAGAAAAAAAAAATCAGTTTTCAGGAAAAATATGATATGATATTCATATATATGTTCCATGCTTTTTTCTCACCTTCTCACCAGAAGTAAAGTAAGTTCGGAGCCCCAAAAGGCTATAGGTTGCCCTAATAAGATTCCCGAGACCACTTTCACTAACATCAAGAGATTTCAAGTATTCTTGTCTTTCTTCAGTTGGTAATTCAGTAAGCTCTGCTTCAACCTGTAAGAACAAATAAATATCCTCATCTTACTAGCTTGTCTGTGTTGACAATATCAAGAAAGTCATGAATATTTCCCCCTCCATTAACTTACGCAATGCAGACAAGCCACTGCACTACCAGAAGTTGGCATTAGATAAATTCCACAGCAAATGGACAGACTCACATGAAACATGCTCTGAAAAGTGGTAATAGCTACAATGCCCCCCTTTCTAAAAGCATACCTGTGCTGAAATTGTCACAATTCCTGATTGCAATTCAGATGCTAGATCCATGACTTCCTTTACATGGTTATTGCTTAAAGGATCAGCTAGATCAGATTCTGCAACATTAGCCACATATATGACAGGCTTCATGGTGAGCAAGCAGAGCTGCTTTACAGCATCCCTTTCAAAATCTGTTAAGGTCACAGAGCGTGCAGGTTTTCCTTCCATGAGTGCTTCCCGAATCTTTTCTAGTGCAGACTTCTCTGCTTCCTCCTGAAATCAAGAAGTTTAAAATTAATTCTAGCAATATATTTCAACCTCACCAACTAACAGGATAAGAACGGTCACAAGAAATAGTTGCACTCTACAACTGTTACCTTGAGTTTAGATTGAGAATGCTTTGACTTGCCTTTCTTTAGTTTCTCCAATCTTTTGTCAATCTGCATTTCTTGGAAAAAAAGAATTTCCATTCTTTAGTTCTATAGTTGATTTCATCATAGCAAATCATAAAATGTAAGTGTAATTACACAAATAGGCAGCCAAAATCCAAAATGAATGCTGCCCCAAAAAAAAAAAATGGAAGACATATAATACATATATAATCAAGATAAATATTATTCAAATTATTTATGCCCCTAACATAATTTTGGATGTTAAAAGTGGATCCCAAAGGAACAGAAAGGTAGTAAAATTGAATTAGCTGACCTGATCCAAGTCTGAGAAAACAAGCTCCAAGTTGATAACGTCAATATCAGTCTTGGGATCAACTTTCCCATTCACATGAACAATGTCATTGTCTTCAAAACATCGCACAACCTAATGTAATAATCAATAGATACACAACAACATAAACTCACCAATACAAAATAAAGATCATTAAAACCTGCATTTACGAAAGATATCACCAAACTTCAATTCTGATTAGCAGTACAAGGAAAAATACTCCATTAATTCATTTACAAAGGAAAGATAGCTAACAGAACAACAGGTGCAGCAGCAATGATGATTATGTAACAGCGACAAGGAAATTGAAAGAGATACCTGAAGTATAGAGTCAACTTCACGAATATGTGACAAAAACTTATTACCAAGCCCCTGAAACAGTTATAATTAGAAACAAGCTCAAAGCAGAGAAAAATGCACATCAAGTATGGAAAATAAGATTGAAAATAAGTGTTTGATGACACATAAACAACAGAGAAGAGGGAAATGAGAATACCTCCCCTTGACTTGCACCTTTGACAAGCCCTGCAATATCTACAAATTCTATAGATGCCGGAACTGCTCTCTGAGACTTACTGAGATCAGAAAGCACATGGAGACGAGGATCTGGAACAGCAACAATCCCTACATTTGGCTCTATCGTACAAAAAGGAAAATTAGCTGCTTGAGCTTTTCCATTTTCAACCTAGAAATAAAGGATCACAATATATCAAGATTTGATAGATTAAGATAGCATTAAGAACTAGACAGACAAATCTACACAGAACATCCAGAAAACAATCAACAAATATAGTGACCAGAACTTGGAGAAACTAATATCTTTTTATTTTTATTTTTTATAAAGGTGACCATTCAACAGTGAGTTTGGAACATCCATCAAGGCTATTGAACAGTCTAATGTTCTGTCCAGCTCAGATTACAGCCTATGCACTTAGCTAAACCATTTGGTTCTCTTTTGTCTTTCTTTTTCAACTAATGCTGTATCATCCACAGCCACTACTACTGTCAATTCATATTCACTACTTTTATTTTATCTTGCTCTTCCATTAGGCTTCTTTCCTTGTTTGTTAACTCAAGCCCTCTTGATAGTCTACCAGACTTGTGCAGTTCCATATTATGAATATAATGAACCAGCTATGTTGACTTTCAATAAGCTTATCCTCACCTTAAGACAACAACCATCAATCAGTAGGTATGCACAATTTTTTTTTCTTTCTCATGTGAGTATCATCATAAACATCAAGCGACAAGAAAGAGGAACCACTTTGATGTTTTATAGTGTTAAAGGTATGACTAGCAGTATCAAAACTTGAGAAAATCATAGTCAATGAGGTACACAAACATACACATAGAACTAACCCAATAACAAAATATAAGTACATCTTTTCTATTGAATAATAAATAAGAATCAGGGACCATTTGGAGATTTCAGAAACAAAGAATACTAATTGGCAACAAAACCCACTTTGCTTTATCTAAAACCAGCATAGCTAATATGGTTGGGAAACTTTTATCTATTTATCCAGCAGACTGAAGCAGAAAAGAAATAAAATTTGGTCAAAGATAGTTTCATCCATTCATTCAATTACGTACAGTTAGGGTAGCATCCAGGTAACATAAAGCAAATTGGGAGCCAGACTTTAATACTAATTACACGAAAACATTAAGCAAATGTTAAAAATAAGAGCTTTCTTTATTTGTTTCTTCTCAGTGGCAGAGAAGCAGAAGGAAATGAATGGCTTACAACGGCGTTGAAGAGGGTGGATTTTCCAACGTTAGGAAGACCAACGATACCGGCTCTGAGGCTCATGCTTATCTTGGATGAAGAGAAGCGCCGCCGAGTGCTAAAAATGCCAATAAAGTGAGAGTTTCCGGTGAATAGAGATTGATTTCTGAAAAGGGCTGACTTCAGTGGATGCACTAAACTGGGGATTAAGTGATTGCAAGCCGCTCTCGCCATTGCCAACAAACCCAGAGATGCACTCTCGAAGCAGAGACGATGCAGAGAGACAGATATTTATCTGCATTGCACAAAATCATTGCCACTCATAATAGTTGCTACATGCTACTTTAATTACTCTCAACAATTTTATTTTTAATTTTAATTTACCTTCCCTGATTTTTTTAAAATTTAATTTTTTGTTTAACGTTTTCAGCTATTAAAGTTTATTAACTTCACCAATTTTTTGTTGCATAAACACTTAAATATGTAGAAATATTTATGCTAAAACCCTAGATCTCATTCTCATATTACATTTGCATGAATTTTTCATTCTTCAAAAAATGCACTATAATTCTATTGAGTAATTTATAATAATAATTTAAACATTTTATTTTAATTTTTCTTTAAACAATCGCAGTTCCTCAGTTTTTGACACCATGTCAACTTACTTTTGTTCTGAAAATGATAAGATAAAAAAAGTTGTATCTTGAGGAACTTTTCGGTATTCGCTAATTGTAATATATTACTTTTATACCAATACGTGGTTATCTTTTCGAATACAAGACTTGAAACTACAACCGGTGAAATCTTCTTTGAATTTAAGCTTTGAAAAACAAAAGAAAAAAAAAATTCCCACTAAACCTCAAACTCAAATTCTGTAGGAAATTACGAAGGATAGACTTTAAGAGCCGAGATGGCAATTTCATGTAATTTTATCCAAAGCTTTTAACCTTGGTTTTATTTAAAAAAAGAAAAAAAAATATGTTCTCAAGACGATTCCAATGCAATTAGGCAGAAGTTTATGGGCTTCCAAGCTTCGATTTAATGAGTAGTAACATTTATCTTGAATACCCTGAAGCCTAAACGGAATGCTAGATAAAAAGTAAATATGATTATATAATAATTATAAAAATTATATATTATTATTATATAAAATAAATAATGATTATTTTTTTTCATAACATGTTTTTAATTACTCTTTTAGTTTGCCGCAATTATAAAAAAAAATTAGGTAATTAAACTTATATACTTCAATCTAATCAAATTAGGATAAATAGATTTTTTATATTTTATTTATTCTATAACTAATTTTAATTATTTATATTGTTAATTTATTTTTTAATTTAAAATTCATATATTTTAATTTGATTTGATATAAGTACGTTAAGTATATTAGTTTAAATATCTAAGAGCTAATTTGTTTAAACTTAAAAAAATGATTTTCAGATTATTAAAAAATTATTTTTTGTTTATAAATATATTATATATTATAAAGTATAAATTGAAAGTATGACATCTTGTAATTTCAACCCTCCACCTCATTATATTGATTATGAAAAAAATTTACCCACATATTCTAAATAATATTTATTTTCTTATATATATATTTTTTAAAAAAATTTTATATGATGATAAATATGTATATGAAAATCAAATATATATATATATATATATTTGTGGAAAAATCAAAACTTGATTATTTAAGTCACGTCAGTCATTTTCCCGTCATTTTCCCGTAAGATCTATACAAATTTCTGTTAGGATGTTAACTATGAAAAAATTTGACCTTTATATTCTAAATAATACTTATTTTCTTATATATGTTTTTATTTTTTAAAATTTGATATAATAATAAATATGAAAATAAAAATGAGATATATATTTGTGAAAAAATCCTGATTTTATTATTTATGTTACATCAATCATTATTTAATAAGATCTATATAGATCCATATTATGTGAATCTTTTTGCACCATTATAAAATTATTTATTTTCCCTATTTATGTTAATAGAAATGTAAATTTAACCTAAACTTTCAAAACACTAAAAAATTTGGCCTTTATGAAGTTCTTTTATATCTTGGCATATATAATTTACAATAAGCACTTTATAGATGTATAAAAAATTGTAAACTATATATTAAAATCAAATAAATACCTTATAATTTGATGTTATTTTAGTTATTCTACCATATTGAAATGTGCGGTTATGATGTAAAGTATTTTTATATTATTACTTCAATCACAATTTGTTTTCTTTTATATTTTTAAGGATATACATGTCTTTAATTTGTCTTTTTATTAATATTAAGACCATTCTCTCCTTTTGAACTTAAAGGTTCGTAAAGGTGAGTTATTCTTTTTGTTTATTAGATGAAAAATGAAGAAAACAAAACTAATTGACATTTCCTTCACGAAGGAAAGATTGGAGCTCCTACACCGAAATAAATCGGTACCCTGGGGGTCTTGAAAGGGCACTCTTGGTGAGGAAATCAGCTTCGTTGTTGAGATTACAATCAATAACAGATAGCTCAACCACCCACTCTCTCTGCATCATGGCTTGTAGCTCCTAAAGAAGCACATGTTCTAAGTGTAAGTCCTGTAATCCTTGTTTTATCAACATGATAGTCTCCTTTGAGTCACTCTTCAATAGAACCTTACTCGATCCACTATCCCAAGCATGCCTTAATCCCATAAGGTAGCCCCATAGCTCTGCTGTAAGAGAGTCCTCTTTCTCCAGATACAACATGAAAGCTTCCTTTGCACACCCATTAGGATCTCTTACAACACCCCTATATCCTGCTATGTGTTGTAAATATGAGTAGGTCCCATCGACATGAACAATAGTAAAACTAGTCTCATCAATAACTTCATCAGTTTCACTTCTAACAAGACCTCTCTTCAAACTCAAAGATCCACACTTTTGTCTAGACTACATTAAACTCACAAAAATGGCACAAGCTTCAGCAAGAACATCATTCACTATGCTGTGGATTTTGTCAAACATCCGTTCATTCCTTTTCTTCCAAAGGATCCAACAAATAATCAAGAAAAGATCGCACCATATCTTGTTTGTGGTGCCCATGTCTCTTCACAAATTCATTTTAATCCATTCAAACAAACTAATAGAAAAGAAGGCCATCCATTGAGAACTCCTCACAATATTCTCCCAGACACTACAAGCCAAGTAACAATCCCTTATAGCATGAATAGTGTCTTCAATATGTTTCAGACAAAGATTACACATTCTAAAAACATGCAAGCCACATTTTCGCTTAGCCTCATTAGTGAGAACCCTATCATGCAACATAGTCCAAATGAACAACTTACATCTTTGAGGAACCTTTAGCTTCCACACTTTGCTTCAAATGTGATCCACCTACATCTCATCCTTGGCAAAAACTTTATAAGCAGATTTTACTGAGAAATGCCCATGCTTTTCATAACACCAACGAACCACGTCACTAGCATCAACAAGTTTCATTATATCTGCCCCTTGAGTGACATGCTCCCAAGTAGATTTTATGCCACTCTAGATTCACGATCCAGGCCTTCGTTGATCAATAGCAGGAAGCATGTCATTCCCACACCTATATTTTCCTTGAATAACTCTAGTCCACAGAGCTTCATGATTATTAATAAGCCCCCAACCAAGTTTCATCATGAAAGCTTGATTTTGGATTTCAGTATGACATAACCCAAGACCACTAGGCTTCTTATCCTTACAAATAACATCCCAGGAAACAAGATGCACTTTCTTTCTATCATCATTAGAACCCCATAAAAAACCATGTGTTTTCTTATCAATCTCCTCAATGCAACTAGCAGGCCATAATGTTGTCTGCATGAAGTAATTTGGGATAGCCAAAATTATAGAATCTACCAGGGTAATTCACCTAACTAAGGAGAGGCAATTAGCTTTCCAGCTACTTAACCTATCCTTAACTTTATCAACAACATATTGGTACGTATCTTTACTCACCCTATCATGATGCAAAGGTACTCCTAAATATTTACCAAAATTAGAGGTTCTCACTAAACCAAGCGAATCGTTAAGGCACAAAGCAGTTTCATTATTCACATTGTGAGAGAGAAAAACTCTCATTTTTGAATAATTCACTTTCTATCCCAAGGCCAGACAAAATAAATCAAGATAATTCTTAATAATGTCCACTTGCTCCATCGTTGCTTTAGAAAAAAAAATATATAATCAGTAAAAAACAAATGAGAAATAAGAGGACCATCGTTACTCAATCTAATAGGCTTCCATCTTCCCTTTTCTGTAGATTCTTGAATCATGTGAGCAAGCCTCTCTATGCAGATGACAAAAAGATAAAGAGAAATTGGGTCTCCTTGTCTTAAACCTCTTGAAAGAAAAAAATTTAGTAGTATTTTCTCAACTCCACAAAATTTGCATCTCTATAAAGGAAATGCACTTTTCAATCACATCAATCAAGAGAGTTGGGAAATGAAGCTCTTTCAAATGCAAAACATAAAAGCCCCATTTTATTCTATCATACACTTTTTCCAAGTCAATTTTAATGGCCATAAAGCCCTCTTCCCTTTCATATTCTTCACACTATAAATCACTTCTTGAGCAACAATAATATTATCTGAGCTCATACGGCTCAGTACGAAACTGCATTGGTTAGAAGCGATGACACTCGAAAGAATACTTTTAATGCTATTTGAGATAACTTTAGTAATATCTTTGTAAATAACATTACATAAGCTAATCAGTCAAAAATCTCTGATATTTTCAGGGCATTCTTTCTTAGGAATAAGAACAATAAACGTATTATTTACCTCCCTGATAGAAACATGATTCACAAAAGCCTGCTTCACAAAATCAATTACAAAATGTCTAAAGTGCTCCCATTGACTTTGGAAAAAGAGCGCATTTAATCCATTAGATCCAAGTGACTTTAGTCCTCCCATACTAAAAATAGCTTGCTTTATTTCCTTAATAGAGATAGAATTCTCTAAACTTTTCAGCTTCTCACAATCAATACAAGGATAAGAGAACATACCCTTTGGAAGAGCCTGACCTCTACCTTCATTCCTAAAAAGACCAGTGAAAAACATAGTGGCAAGGTTCTTAATCATCTCCATGTCATAAACCCGCTCACCTTGGTCATTTTTCAAAGCTTCAATTTTATTAGCTTTCCTTCTAGCATTAGCCCTCACATGAAAGTACCTTGAATTCTTATACACTTGGCTTTCTAAGCCCAAAGAAGTTCTTCTTGACTTAACAACTCTTCAAGTTCTCTCCATAGTTGTCATTAAAGTTGATCAATTGAAGAAGAATGACCATGCTTCCTTATCCCTTTATTAAGTCCCTCAATTATCCCAAGAATGTGTCTCCTCCTTCTTCCTAAGTGCCCATAAGCTTCTCTGCTCCATTTCATTACTTGAAAAGTAAAATCCTCCACATTCCTTACCTAACTTTTCCTTATATTCCAAGAGTTGTTAACCAATCTTCCAAAGTCATCATGAAGGAACCAAGATGTCACCACCCTAAAAGGACGTTGAATACTACGGACACCAGAATTAGAGGTCATTTTAAGTAAAATAGGTCTATGGTCTGATTTAAAACAAGATAAATTGGTCACCAAAGCATCCACAAAAAGATCAACAAAACTTATATTAGAAAGAACTTTGTCCAACCTACTTTCACAATCTCCCCTACTCCAAGTAAAAAATGGCCCAACACAGCTCAAGTCAATCAAACCCAAATCATCTACAAAGTTATAGAAATCACGATCACTGCCTCTAGAATTTTAAGCATGAGATTGTCGTTTATGGTCATAGAGAATACTATTAAAATCTCCTCCAATGCACCATGGGTCCACCATACATTCACTCAACTTATGTAACTCCGACCACAAATCCCTCATTTTCCCTATGGATAGACTGGCATAAACATAAGTAAGGAAAATTTTCAAAGTTGTTCACACAAAAATGGAGATATTGATCTAAGGAAGCAAATAGAGAAACTTTCCAATTACCATCATTCCATAAAGCCCAAATACCTCCACTAAAATCATTGGCATCAATGACTTCAAAATGTCTCTAGCCCAAAGCACAAACCACTCTCCTAGGCTTCATCCCAGAAGACCGTGTCTCAAGAATAAAAAGAAAATCAATTTTATATTTAGCAACTAGCTCATGAACTAGGCTAGGAAATGACTTTGACCTAGTTCCTCTACTATTCCAAAGGAGGCAATTCATAAGGAAACATTTTGAGAAGATGGTGGACCATTAGAGTTCAAAAAATCCTCATGCATACCTGAATTCGCAATAGAGATTTCTTTTTGCACCATGCCCATATCTTTAATAAACCCATCAACATCCATACCCAGATCCATATTAGTCCCAACAACCAACCCATTTTGAACGAGGGACGTCAAAGAGGATTTTTGGATCCCAGCTATACTTCCCTTATTCAACGTTTCTGGTCCACTTACACCACTATCCAACACCAAAAAATAGTTCTCCAAAGTTACATCCTTCCGGCCTAAAATTAGTCCTTCATTTGACAAGAAAGGACGAGGCCTATAAAGGTAAGTTATTCTTGATATAATTGATTTAGTAATTTGTTAGTTTTAAATAAAGTATTTGATTTAACAATTTGTTATGCATCATATATAATAATAGTAATGTTTCTATTTCAAATTATATATTTGTTATACATATTAGCAATTTATTATTCTTTTATATCATTTTTAGAGAATTAGTATCAGAGTGATAATAATTTTTTTCGTATGATATAATCATATAATTATAAAATGCTGAAAACATATCATATTCATACTTATTTTATTATATTCATTTATATAATTTGCTTAAATATACCTAAAGTTGTATGTAAATTGCACAAGTTTCGAATTCTAGTTTTATTAAAAGTGAAAGTTATTTTGCATTTGGTTACAATCATAAAAAGCACTTCTTTACTTGAATGCTTTGTTTGGTTGAGATGATGACCGATGAGCAATGGTAGCTAGTGACTGGCATCCAATCATTGGTAGGTGATTGGTGGTCGGCAGTCAATGGTGGCGACTAACAATAGTGACCAGTAGCTAACGGTCGACGGTGACAGCTAATGACCGACAAATGGTGAGGGGTTGGTGAGGGTCAGTCACCTATTGTTAAATAGGTGAAAGGTGTTTTAATTCTTTAGAAACTATTTCAAATAACTTCTTAAAATAATTAGAAATTTACTCTTTTTTACTTCAGATTATTTTGAAAAGTTCAAACAAACATTTTAAAATTTCTTAAAAGTATTTAAAAAAAAAGAGTGATTTTTTGTAAAAGAAGAAAATTAAACAAACCGGCCCAAGACTTCACCTTATAAAAATTATAAATCTATCTATGGATATGTAACAAAATGATATTGTGGAACTCATTAATTTTGAAGTTAAAAAAATTCAAGCATTATGTCACAAAATAACAAAATATGTACTCAAAATATTCATAAAGCCATTTATTCCAAAATAATAATGTATTATATATTTTATAACAAATATATGAAACTAGTGTCAATCTACTGTTTTCCATAAAGTATGAGGATCAAACTGTACGACTCTTGATCTAGCCTTGTTAAAAATTTTTTATTTTATATACCTACATAGATTTCTCTTGACTCATAAATTCTCCCCTGGCTCACAATGTCACCCAGATTTCTAGTTAGGTGTATCTCCCAAGTTTGCCAGCGAGATACTATCACAAGTTTGTTTTTCAAGCCATTGGCAAGCTTCTTGGAGAAGTCATTAGAGTGGATTGCAATATCGATTCCCATGATAGAGAGAAGTTAGCAAGAATGGCAGTACATGATCGATCTCTCAAAGCCATTAATTTCCAAGATTAATGTTGATGATACAATGATCTTTATTGAATATGAGGGATTACCAACAATTTGTTGTCATTATGGACTCTATGGTCATCTGCAAGATGCTTGCCCTAAAAAAGTTGCTCCACAATCTTCAAAAAATGCTTCCCAGGGTGTTCCATCCCAACATGTTGGTCAATCGCCAATGAAAGCACGTGAAGTGGATAAGAGTAAGAAATACGGCCCTTGGATGCAGGTTGCCAGATGAGGTTAAAGGCCCGGAAATGCCATAAGTAAAACACACAACAATGCGGGCACTTTCTCTAGGTCACATTTTCATTCGCTTGCTTCAAAAAATAACAACGCTGAAGGAGAGGCCCTAGTCACGCAAACGAATTATGATGTTAGAACTATCATTAGTGATCAAGAATTTCTACCAAAGAGGAAGCCACGACAAAATAAGAGCACTAAGGAGAAAAAAGGCATACCTCCTCCATCGCAAGCATGTTCTATGAAGGAGTAAAGAGAGAGAGCCGATTTTTTATTCAAAAGCATACAAAGTGAATGCGGTGACCTCAACCCTGAACCTTAAATGCCATGGTTCGGTTATGATCACTAACATTAGGGCTCCCCTCAAACCACAACCTAATTTAGGCCTCATGTCTGGTGCTTCCACAAAGCCCAAAGTTCCCACTTGGCAGCCCTCCCATTTAGGCTTGCACTATTTGGATCGAAAACCTCTAGATCTCTCCAAACAAAAAGGAGTGAAACTTTCTATTGGGCCTAAACTCAAAAATTTCAAGTAGCAAACCAAGGATTATAAAGATGGGCTATCCAATGCTTTACAACAGACCTTCAATAAAGCTTATAAAGTATTCCATTATGATCAAGATAAAGATGCCTATGGTAGCTCCGTGGACAATGATGAGATCTTAAATTACTCTCATACAAAGCATTAACTTATCTTTGCTAACATCCATCCTAATTTGAAATTGTTAGGGGGCAGTAGCATCCAAATTTCACATCATCCTCAAAATCTTTTATTCAAGGCTATAAACATCAAATTGTAGTGTTAGTAGAACCTTGTGTTTCTAGGTTTCGTGTTGATTATGTCATAAAAAAATTGGCTTGCCTTATTCTCATAGGGTTGAATCCAATGGGTCCAACAATATTTGGATCCTTTGGACTTATAAAATCAAGCTCAATATTCTTGTTAATCATAAGCAGTTTATTCATGTGTTGGTTACTTGGCTACATTACAAAAAGAAATTCAGTTTCACTATAGTTTATAAAGTCCAAACCCCTTTAATGGGGTTCTTCTTTAGCAGGATCTTTTAGTTATCATGAATAACAATGACTCCCCTTGGGTTCTGGCGAGGAATTTCAATGTTACTCTCTTTCAAGATAAAAAGAGGGGTAGAGCTCAAAGGTCTTCTTTAGGGTGCTCTTTCTTCCAATCTTTTCTTCAGCATCTTAATTTGATTGACTTGGGTTTTATAAGACCCAAATTTACCTGGTGTAGGGGCACCTTGCTAGTTCGTTTGGATCGTGTTCTTGCCAACTTCTCTTGGGTTAATTTATTCCCATCTTCTTCGATTTTCCATCTCCTAAAAATTAGATTAGACCATAGACCTCTTCATTTACATTTGGGCCTTTCCCCTCACTGTAGACAAGATTCTAGCCCAACTAAATTTTTGGCTTCTTGGTTAAGCCATCTGAACTTTGATGATTTGTTGAGAAGCACATGGGACAATAGCAAGTTACTCAGTGATAACTTATCCATATTCTTACTAAAAGCCAAATCTTGGAACGATAATACTTTTGGGAATATCGGAAGCCACAAACATCATTTGAGAAACTATATTTGCAATATCTGAAAAAAGCTTAAAGATGATCCCTTCTCTCTTAACCTCTTCAATCTTGAACAGGATCTCAAGGATCAATATGAAGATGTCTATTTCCAAGAGGAATTAGTTTGGCTTCAGAAATCCCATTGTAATTAGATAGGTTTGGGCGATGGTAACACTTCCTTTTTCCACATGTTGGCCCTTATTTGATGTCATAGAAACTATTAGATTAGCTAATCACCTAAGATGAGGGTGAATTGGGTGATATAAATTTTTGCCTCTTTTGAAGTGAATCCCAATTTCACCAAATATTGCAGTAGAATAGGGATGAACAAAGTATGATTAAGGATACAAATGAAATAAGAAGATGAAGAATAAGAAACAAAATTTATACTGGTTCAGCCCAAGTCACTTGATCTTCAAGTTACCACTTGAGATTTTCACTATATCCTACAAGTTTGATCCGAGCACTTGTGAAGTCTTAATATATCCCATAAGTTTCACTAGATACTTGTGAAGTCACTCTCTCCACACCCTTACAAAATGTGTAATTTCTTTAATATTTTTCCACACTAAAATTCTATCCGAAAATTATAAAAAGAAAGATTACAAAATATAAATTCTCTTTAAGAGTGGATATTACATTGAAACTTACTTTAATGAGGTAGATTTAATTTTAAATGCTCATATAGAATGATTTCATCCATTGCAACAATATTTTGGCATATAACTCCCTTAAATTGGTTTACGTATACGTTCAAATGAAGTTCTATATATAGATTTCTAGCTAAACTAGTCGTTAGACACATAATCTATCCATTTGACACAAGTTCTAGCCATTACTTTGCAAAAAAGTCATTCAACAACTGCATTAGATGCGTCTAACACACCAAAATTTGAATTTTGAGGCTTAACAAATGAATTTCACTGAGTCAATATAATTGTGTTTTTAACATTGAACCTTGAAATTCAAATTTCAACTAGCAAAATTCGAACTTTGAGATATGATAAGAACTCCAAATTTAACTCAAGGCTTGAACATTTGAACTTTCATGTTGGAAATGCATCTATTAAGTTTAAATAGTTGTTTCAAGTTTTCATAATGCATTCAAAATTCAAGTTTCAGAAATTAAAATTCGTCTATCAAAAATATGTTTACTATGACATAAAAGTTCTTACTTCGAAATCCATACTTTAAAGCTCATTGTTCGTCTGTTAGAGACTATGACTTTAAACTCACTGTGAACTTCACTAACAGTTAAATTTTAACTAAGTTTCATACGAATTTTGCACACTTTCACTACCTACGCTTAGCCCGAAATTTAAATTTTAGAATCAAAATTCATCTATCAGAAATAAAACCTCTATAACTTTAAACTTTAATAAGCAAAGTATGAATTTCACACAAAATAAACATGAATTATAAGTAAAATTTATCTATTAGTCTAGAATATTCAAATATAATAAGTTTAAACTCATGCTGACATTCAGATTTACTTAATCTAAATTATTTAAAGCGTATGATAATAAGATTAAGTAAATTTCAAAGATTAAAGCACCTCAAGATCTAAGTGAAAATAAAATATATTTAATAACTAAATCTTCAAAATTTAAACTCCATTTTCACTTGATTATTTTATTTTTGGCATGCTCCCTTCTGATTTTCAATTCTTAGAGCATCATTTCTATCTTTCTTCTTTGAGTGAGATATGATATTGATTTTCCTTTTTTTTATTTCAATGCTCACTTTTCCTTCTTGGACAATCCTACATTTAATGTATTATACTTATAAACCAAGTAGTTAGTCCAATTTATATATCCAACTTGTATTATAAAATATAAAAGCTCAATGGATATATTAATACATAGCATAATATATGCATTATAAATACAATTAAACACATGGTAATACACATTTTACTTCTTTTAGGAATAAAATATATGTTAAACAAATATAATGTATTTATTCATTATTATTCTACATTTGTCATCATTAAAATTTATATTATATTAAACCTAACAGTGAAATAGGATCACCTCTCTTCATTCGATTGATGGCTCTTGGGAATCTGATGAGAATAAGCTTTCTCTAATGGTGTTTGATTATCTTAGTGATCTTTTTAAGTGGAAGAATCTGACATTCAAGCCTTCCTTTGGTTAGCTTCCAAAATCTGTTTACTCACCAGCTCAGTAAGAAAATAAAGGCACCTAAAATAGGATACTTCTTGCCCCTTTTGCACTAGTGATAAGGAAGACTTGGATCATGTTATGCGAAGATGCCCGCTAGCTTACTCAGTTTGCAAAGTTCTGGTTCCCGTTCAACATTTCTCCAGCTTTATGAATATGGCTCTCAACGAATGGATTTTTAGTAATAGTAATTCCGAGTCCATGGAGCCTCCTTGGCTAATCACTTTCGGTATTAACTGTTGGCATCTTTGGACTGCTAGGCATAGGAGGCTTATTAATGATGAAAGGTTTACTACTTTTGGGATCATCAGCACTATCTATTCTTTAGTTAGACATACTATTAATGCTAACTTTTTATTGAATATTTTAGACAAGGGTCCTTTATAACCCCTTGTGTCATTGCTTGTATATTCTTTTGCACTCTGGTATCTTCTTTTCTTCGTTGAATGAATTTGTTTCTCATACAAGAAAAAAAAAAAAGCAGTTTAGCCTGTCAGGCCGAAAAATAGCAAAACGGCTTAGCCTGTAACATTATCAAAAAAAGTTAGCCCAAAAATAACATTTTCAAAAAAGTTGACCCAAAAGCCTTGGAAAAATTAATTTACACTATTTATTATTTCCCTCTAATCTTTAATATAAGAACTATTTAACTGAATCACATAAATTAAGAATTAAAATTAAATCAAATTAATTATATCAATTTATCTAAAAATTTTAATATTTTTTTAAAACTCATTATTTAATTTTTTTCTCTTTTTTTTTATATATTAAATAAAAATATTTTTAAAAATTATATAATAAATATTATCTCAACTATATATATATATATAAACACTGTAGAACATAATATAACTGAAGGTATTATTAAACATCGTGATACAATTAATTTTCTTTTGATTCCCACACAACCCAATTCCCCGTCGTCCATCTCTCGTACAACTAGTTTGCCCTCTCTTGCCGGCGACTTCAGCGACGACTCTCCCTATTTCCGGCAACTCATTTGGAAACTCCTAAAGGTGATTTCCTTTTATCTTTTCCTTCGTTTTTCAAAAACCTTGATAACTAAAATCTACATTCAGAAACCGGAAACTCCATGATTACCTATGCGGGACTGGGAATTGTTAATAAACTTCACTGGCTCTGGAACTGTCGTACAGAAAACGAAAATCCACATTCTGTTCATGTTGGCCATTAGAGTCATTTGTATTTGAGATTTATTTTTTTGGCCGACAAGCCTTTTGAGTTTGCTATAGCTACCCCTACCCTTCTTTTAAGCCATAACCGAGTGGTTGGATATTTGTTTATTTTAGTTTCTATCTGTGAATATTTGTTTGCTGAGATCTTTTGGTGTTTTCCAAAATGAGATTCTGTAAAGCAGTTTTTTCCCCCCTTAAGCACTCTATGGCTGACGGCTCCAATCCTTAACCCTTGTGTTCTCCATGCATCTGATTTCTGAAGAAACTGACGACATATCTGGTATTTATGTTATTTAACGTGTTGCATGAGACAACTTCCCAGACTCAGATTGTTTATGTTATACAATACTGATGGCTAGTAAATGATTTATTAATTTCCTTTCCCCGTGTTGCTGTTTATGTGCTTAAAGTATTAACTTGCTTTTTTCCTCTTTTTTGTTGAATTAATAGAATTTGCTTGATGATAAGATACTTCCAGTCATGTGCTTGTTATGAACCTGTAACAATCCAACACAAGAACATGAAAGGAACGGACAATCACAGTAGCATATGGTAGTATTACTCTGCAAAATCAACCAAAAATTACAGAGTCCAACTCATAAGAAAGGAAGAAAGAAAGGAGAAGAAGACATGAGTTGTCAGGGATAACGTAAAGGGAAGGCACAGAATAACAGAAAGAAGGAAACCAATCACAATATTCCACTCCACACACTTTCCTTCTGCGCATATGCCCACATATATATTCATCACATTTTCCCTCATCTTCCACGTGCTTCTTGACACGCAAGAGCTGCATCATAAAACACTTGCCTTGTCAGCCTCCATATCAATAGTTCCTTTGTCCACCTGTCTTACCACCAGCTCAGCTTTTGACTGCTTAAGTATGACAGTTCTTAAAAATAAAACAAAAAGGAATGTTGAATGGAATCCTGTAAGCAATGAATTTGTAACATATCTCTCTGTTGTTTTAAATGCTTGCTATTCTCTCTAACCTTCATAAGGTGTGCATCCAAACTGAGGACTATCGTTAAACTTATGTAACTCCTGCTGCTGAGCCTCAGCATTGATTAAATTGTGGCTTTTTGTTTCTGTTTTGTCCTTTGCGGATGGTTCAATCTTCATTTGCATTGTTTGATTAATGTTTTGATGTCAAACCTTCCACAGGTGTGAGGAGTAGTGTGGCAATAACTTAGCTAATATCAAACTGTGAAAAATGTCAACTGGACCTGGACTTGAGTCTCTTGTAGATCGTAAGTCATTTGTGTGTTTGTGTGCATCTGTTAATATGATGTTGCATACTTCTTAATTTTAGATAACTATATTTTATGCTTTCTTTGTGCAACTTAAGTTGTCAAAACTAATACTTTTTTAAATGTTTGTTCTCCTGAAAATTGAAATATCTCTTAAGCAAGGCAGACTTTTGGTCCCACAATTTTGCCTCAACTTTAATTTTGCTGCTTAACTTATACTTTGTTTCACTTCACTCCCTTAACTTTCAAAAAATAATCAAGTTTTCTTTTTCTCCTTTAACACCATCAATAATTTTGGGAGAAAATGATAACTAGAATCTGACATAGCTAATCTAGGAGACCTTCATGCCAACTCTATCTCAAGTACCCATTAACCCAGCACATGCAATAACAAATTCCCAAAACATCCCTTTTCCAATTTCTCTCTCTCTTCTTCTTCAAGTTTCTGATTATTCTCTTTGTTCTATGTACCCTCTTCACTTGTTTAATTTTGTACTCTTTCCGCAAAACACTTGCTGTTTTCTTCAGTGCTTAGTGAATCCAATGAATGGGAGATAAAGAGCCAGAATTTTTTTCCCATGAATTTCCATCTACTTCTCACGTATGTAATCATTTTTGCTCTGTTTTTAAGTGGTTCTTCTCATTGGTGATCAAAAGAAAAAAAAAAGTGGTTCTTCTCATCTCATTTGTTCTGTTTGGACAGCTGAAAGAGCTAATCAGGATATAGATTCTCCTCTTCTTCCTATTAGGTCGGCTCTCACAAAGGCTAGCCAGTCCATTGCTGTTACGTGTAACACCATACTGCATAACTCTTTCAGCTCTTTATACTGTCTGGTCTTTTGTATTTGAAGTTTATAGAACAAACAAGAAGAAGAGGAGAGCCGCTTAAAAGCAAAGCAATGGTTTCTACTTAACTTAGAAGTATATGGCAATTTTTGGGGAAAAAACCCTGGCTCTTTATCTCTCGTTCTTGGGATTCAATAAGCAATGAAAATGGGTACTTAATTATACAGTGATGAGGGTAGATAGAATTTAGGAAAATAATAGAAGAATAATTGGAATCATGAAGAAGAATACATGGAGAGGACAAGTTGGAATAGTGCAGTTTTTTGCAATTTATTTTGTATGAGCTTGAATTATGGGTGCTGGGATGGCAATGATTTGGTATGAAACTTTCATAGGTTACTCACGTCAAGTCTTAGTCATAGTTTTCAGTTAATATAATGTTGTTAGAGGAGTGGAAATGTTTTGATGGATTTTTGAAGGTTAGGAGATGAAAGTGCGATCAATTAAAGTTGATGTACGAAAATGAAACTCAAGACATAGTTAGAGAATTAAAAGTGCACTTTTACTTAAAATTTTTACTGAAGTTTTTACTTTTTTGGCAGAGACCATTTCAGTTATTACAAATGATGGACGAAATATAGTGGTGAGCTCTAGTGTTCTCCACAGAATTAGCTCTTGACAGTTAGTACGTATCTTTAATCTGACCACTATGATTTCCTGTTCAGGGAATCCTCAAAGGTTTTGACCAGGCAACAAATATAATTCTTGATGAATCCCATGAACGAGTTTTTTCTACTAAGGTATGGTGAATCTGTATGGAAATTTATATGAAGATTAAAAGGTCATGACCTCCTCTACATACCTAATAATATGATGCAATGTTTTGTTTCACAATATGGTTATAAAGCATGGATTTAAGATAGGGGCAAAGAAGAGACTGTTTTCTTTTTCTGATTATAACTTAAAAAATCTGCTGTACAATCTTTTAAAAATTGCAGTCTTTGTGTATGCTGTTATATTTGAATTAAGCATATGGCTCAGTTAAGTATTTTTCAAATGAAAATATTTGGTGCAGTTTAGAGCTGCTGGATACTGAAAACGTGGCAATCTATCCAGATACATATTTTTAATGATTATCCACTACTATAGTTATTTGCTTTTAGAAAATTACAAATTAGGATCTTTTGCATTTTGATATAATGATGAGAAAGGTGCATAATATATCAAAATGAACATCATGGACTGTCCTGTAGTTGAACAGTTATTGTGGAGATATCAAATAAACAACATAATATCTGACAGTACAATGCTTATTTTGAGCTTGCTTTGAGTTTTCATATTTATTCTTTGCGGCTTGAAATTAATATTGAAGAATTGTTAGCTGATTATTAGTTAATCGGTTCCTCAAATAGAGCATCAAACTACAATGTAAAGACAATCAGAGGCATTTGCTTAGGTAAGGATTTAGAGATACGTTCCTTGACAAGACTTATTAAGCCCTAGTTAACAAAGATATTGACTTGAAAATGCAGGCATTCCTCTCTAATCAGACATTGTAGAGAAGTATATACCAGACATGGCCACAAGAGTTTTCTCTCTGTCTTGGCAAAATGTTATGAAAACTTAAAATGAGTTATTCAAAGGAAATTTGCCACCTGTCATTGTAGAAATGAATGAGACACATTTCTAAATCAAATTGGCTCATGACACACATGTCATTTTAAAGAATGGTATGGGTTTTGTGAATCTATAACATGTCATTTATATTAATACTATTGATCTTTGATCAGGCTTATGAGCCACGTCATTGGAAGATTTAGATATTCTCTACCTTTCAATTGTAGATACAGACCTTGAATTGTAAAACCATGAACCTTTGCCCGGCAGCCATTTATATTATATTGTTTGATGGTTGGATATGAAGATGCTTTTGAAAAGACTAAATTTTCCTGAATACAGAAAAGGTTACTGCTGGATTTGTTGCCAATTATAGTATTGGTTAATGGTGCATGATTATCTTCTGCTTCTGCATAAGCTAAAGTTATGAATCTTTGCTCTAGTTTTTTTTTTTTTTATAAGAATCTTTGCTCTAGTTCTACTTTCTTGAAAGTTTTACTTTTGATCCTTGATCTTTCATTTTGTCCTTCCTTAATTCAGCCTCATTCTCATATCTAATGACAGGAAGGTGTCCAGCAACTAGTTCTAGGATTGTACATCATCAGGGGTGACAACATGTAAGTCCTTTCTTTTCAATGTTTTTTGTGATAAAATGTCTGTTGTCACACCCATCTTGTCTTAGTTTGCATTCTAAATCTGTATGGTATTGTTTGGGGCTTGCAGTAGTGTTGTAGGTGAACTAGATGAAGATCTGGATTCGAGGCTGGATTTATCAAAGCTTAGGGCACATCCCTTAAAGCCTGTTATCCACTGAATTACCGGTTGTTTGTAACCTGGTCGGTGGAAAAGCTTGAGAATCGAGTTTTGGAGCTCTGTTAGATCATTTAAGAGAAAGTAAGCTGTAAAATAATGTGTAAATGTATGATAACACGATTCTAAGCATATTATACTATTATTTCTCTTTGGGCTTGGAAGTAGGGACTCTCTTGTGTGAGTTCTGGATGCTAGAGTTTTTATTATTTCTGTGACAACCTTGGACTATCTTCATATGACTATTGGTCACTTCTGTCTAATGGATGTGCTGATGTTTGGATGTTAATTTTATTTATCTATTGAAAATAAATGTGGGCTAAACCAAAGCAAAAGTCATGCTTGCCATTTATTGCAGTGAATGTATCTTCACTATATTCTCCCCTTCCTAATTGTGATGGTCCTAAAACATAATCCTTATTATTCAATTTACTTGGTGGTAAGTTCATGAACAATATAACTTTTTAATGGTAAGTACATCAGAAAAGCACGTATTATGGCCAAATTGTGTTTCACCTCTTCAGACTTCTATCTTTTCTATTTGTCAATTCATGTAACTATAGGATGCTTCTGTTGCATCTATCATGCCAGATACCCCAGCAAACATGAATGAATACTTGCTTCCGCGGTAACGAGCCCACCCGTACAGTACCTGTTCGAGCATTAGAATTCCAAATGATCCATCCACTCGTGCATATTCATAGAGAAGAAACCATCCCAATGTCGTCTAGGGAGAAGCTTCTTCCAGATCTGAGAGGCCTTATCAAAATCTCTAATAGCGGGCAGAGCATTTTCCTGCACACAGCATTTGTTACCAAGCGATCCTTAACAGTTAACCAGATGAAGTGCTTCAACTTTTCAGCTTTCCATTTCCAAATCACTGTCCACAACCTATTTCTTTGTCCAGTTGTTTCGCACTTAGACATCTTGATAAGTTTGTTTTTTCATTTGTTATGTGAATTAAATTGAATTACTGATTTAACCAAAGGGAATATTTATGTGATCATCAAACTAATAAAATAACTATACTTAATTTTCAACCAAAAAAAAAACTATACTTAATGTCAGATAAAAAAAAAACCATAACTATTATAATACCTATAGTTATGGATTTTTGGCAAATTTCACTTGCCTTTTGGTTTTTTAACTTCACAATTTTATCACAAAACAAAAGCATATGCTTTTATGTTTTATTTTAATTAAATATTTTTATCTCATTCAATATATGATAAAAGATAGCAACTAAACAGAGAAGAATAAAATATGTAGAAAAATATTGGATAAATAAAGACAAAGTTGAAGGAAGCCCAATGAAATTTAAAACAATAACAACATTAACCTTATCCCACTACCCAATGAAATTTAAAAATATGGAAAAAATGTTGCAAGCAATAGAAGTCACATTGTTAATGGCTTAAATAGTGAGCTCCTTATAAATTTTATATTTATGTTGATGTTGATTCATGTCAATTTGATAAATCAGGGAAAGGGACTAAACTGAATAATGAAATATTAGGGAAAAATTCTAAACTTTTCTTGTTATTTAAAAATTACATTCACTATTTTCGAAATAAAAATTTTACAATTAAATTTTACTGTGATTTTATTTTTGATATGATAATAAAAATAATTAAAATATTTTAACATTAAATATGAGAGATGAAATTAAGTATTTTTTTTTAAAAAAATAAATGTAATTTATTATGCCCATTAACGATTTCGGATAACTGCGGAGGAAGTTGTGGTTGGGACTGAGCAGTTGTTGCGGAAGGCTTAGGCAATTGAGAAATGCTCGCGGGTATCTTTTGTTTTCTCCCTCCTTCGTCTCTTCTCTAACCTAAACAGTTGAAACACTCAACATCTATTCCTTACCTCTAACATATCTACTTTACAGTTTCAATCTTCCTTTTCGTTTTCAATCAATACTTCATCCTTGAAGCTGTTTGTAGTTTTTCCTAGTATAACCAACCTAGAACCTTGATGTTTTTTTTGTTCTTACATACGAATGTTAGCTAGGATTCAACCATGGCAGCACTGCTGAATACCGTATCTCCCACTGCAAATCTGTCTCCGAAAACAAAAAGGAAGGGTTCTGGCTTTTTCTCCCACATTCCAAACATTCATACCCTTTCACCCAACAAAGATTTTTCTAGGGTTTTGGTATATACCCAGATAGCTATTTCTCCTAAAGATGCTGTTTTTACTCTTACCAATTGGAGGATTGGGAAGAACGACCCAAGAAGTAAGGAGCTTAGAGTTAATAATGCATTCCTTCATCTAGAGCAAATGGTGGCCAAAGGCCACAAGCCTGACGTAACTCAAGCAACTCAGCTCTTGTATGATCTTTGCAAGTCTAATAAAATGAGGAAATCTGTTAGGGTAATGGAAATGATGGTAGCTTCAGGCATTATACCTGATGCAGCTTCCTACACATACTTGGTCAATTATCTGTGCAAGAGGGGTAATGTTGGCTATGCAATACAATTAGTAGAAAGAATGGAGGAACGTGGTTTTCCTACTAATACTGTTACCTATAATACTCTAGTTAAGGGGCTTTGCATGCATGGCAGTTTAAATCAAAGCTTGCAACTTCTAGATCGATTAACAAAGAAGGGGTTGGTCCCAAATGCATTCACTTATTCCTTTTTACTTGAAGCTGCTTATAAGGAAAGGGGATCCGATGAAGCCATGAAACTTCTAGATGAGATAATTGCCAAGGGCGGGGAGCCAAATTTAGTGAGTTACAATGTTCTGTTAACAGGTTTATGTAAGGAAGGTAGGACTTAAGAAGCTATTAAGCTTTTCAGGCAATTGCCAATAAAGGGTTTCGATCCTAGTGTTGTGAGTTATAACATTTTGCTGAGGAGTTTGTGCTATGAAGGGAGGTGGGAGGAGGCGAATGAGCTTTTAGCCGAGATGCATGTAAATAATCAGTCTCCTTCTGTAGTTACCTATAACATATTAATTACTTCTCTTTCCCTCCATGGAAAAACTGAACATGCTTTCAAGGTTTTAGATGAAATGACAAGGAGTGGATTCAAGGCATCTGCAGCTAGCTATAATCCGATTATTGCCCGCCTGTGCAATGAAGGGAAGGTGGATCTCGTAGTTCAGTGTCTGGAACAAATGATTCCTAGGCATTGTAATCCTAATGAAGGGACATACAATTCTATTGCTATGCTTTGTGAGGTGGGGAAGATACAAGATGCATTCTTCATAATCCAAAGCTTGGGTAATAAACATAACTCCTCTGTGCATGATTTCTATCAAGATGTCATTTCAAGCTTGTGCAGGAAAGGGAACACATATCCAGCTTTTCAGCTACTATATGAAATGACAAAGCATGGGTTTACTCCAGATTCTTATACTTATTCATCTTTGATTAGAGGAATGTGTAAAGAGGGAATGTTAGATGAGGCCATTGAGATTTTCAGGGTTTTAGAAGAAAGTGAGTACAGGCCTGATACTGATAACTATAATGCACTTATACTTGGACTCTGCAAATCTCGAAGAACAGACATGTCAATGGAAATTTTTCAGATGATGATAGATAAAGGATGCATGCCTAATGAGACAACATATACTATTCTCATTGAAGGGCTTGCTTTCGAAGAAGAATTGGATATGGCGGCCAAGCTTTTGAAGGAGTTGTATTTGAAAGACGTTCTGAGCCAAAGTACTGTTGAAAGACTTGTTATGCAGTATGGCTTCAAGGAATTTACAGGGTAAAGAGAAAGACCCCTAAAGCAGATGATCTTTTTTCAGATATGAATGATTTGGATAGAGTGTAATCCTGAATACCTGTAGGATGTTAAGCTGCCTTTGAAATGAAGCTCCCAAATACTTGAAATTTTGCTCAAGTGTTTAGAGATGACTAAATAAAAGGTTTGAGCATAAAATTCAATGCAGTCTGCGTTTTCTCTCATGCTTCAAGTTTAACATTCATGTAAAATTTGGCATCTTAGTATCTACGAAGTAATTATCATCCATTTCTGTCCGGATTTTTCCGGAAAGAAAACTTGAACAACGTAGTATGATATGATTGAATAGCTTCTTGTAACATTTTTTTCCCGTTGAAAATACTTACTTACCTGAAACAAAGCTTGATAACTGGTAATTATCCAATATCTTTTCATCTATGTGCTCCTATAATATCCAAAGCTCTTCTGAGATAATAAATGTCATGCTATTGTGTATATGCACTTCCCCGATAACTTTCAGCTTACCATGACTAGCATTGCTGCGTAATTATTTTTTGAGTGGGAGATTAAGGGTCCGTTGGATAGTGTTTTTTATTTTATTATTTTGAGAACAGTTTTGTAAAACTGTTTTCGAGAATAAGTTTTGAAAACTAGAAAATAAAAAAAATCTGTTTGAATAATTGTTCTCAAAATCATAACTAATGAGTGATAGATGAGTTATTCAAAATTTATAACATTATCATTAATGAGGTGGATGTTTATCATATTTTCTTGTATTTTTTAAAATAAAAACTACAAAACATCTTAAAGGTGTACTAATTTTTCTATTCTTTTATTTTTCTATTTTTCAAAACAGTTTATAAAAAACAGATTTACCAAATAAGTTTTCTAAGTTTTTTGTTTCTGAAAACAGAAAAACTATTTTCAAAATTAGAACTAAATAAGCCCTAAATTTCTTCCCTGTTTTTCTGTTTTTTTTTCAGCTACACACGGAGGGAGAGAGCTGGTTGCATTAGCTGAGTTTGATAATTCAAAAATGATATGGTTAAAATATCCATACCAGAGTAGAAAAATAAACAGCTTTGCTAGTTGTTTCTGTTATATTATATTAGGTAAGTTATTTTATAGCCAACGTTCAAGATGCCATCTCAGCTTTTCATCTTACGATACCAAATCAAATCATATCGTAGTTGAAAGTAGAAAAATAACTTAGAAACAAACATAGTATACTTACGTTTAGGTCAAAATTTCACAAGAATCCATTTCAATTCACAGGGTGCATAGCTAGCCTTTCTCCTTCCATTTACATATTATCTGACATGAGGTTCTTTCTGTGCTTTGTACTTATGTCTTTCTTATCATTTCATGATTAATCGAACTCGAGTAGTGAATTTACTCTCTTCCATCTGAAAGGAGAAAGATAGCTAGTCTGGGATTTCGGGATGAAGTAATAAAAGTTTTGGGAATTCAATTCACTGCAAACACGAACGCACAGCACAGTTATGATGACTTTCCAACCATTTGATCAATCTATCACACAACCAAGAATCGAAACAAACTGGCCTTGTGCGTGGTACATTCTATCATGTAATAGGTATACGTCGTCGCTTTCAATTTTAATTTATTTTCTTTCAAGGGTTTTATCAATTTCTATGCTACTTAATTTCCAGCTGCCATACTAACCATAACCTAAATATGCCTGCGGTACACTTGGTTAGCTAATGAATCTAACAAGGCTGAAATTAAACATCTGACCATAATGTTTCGGCAACCATTTTCTCTGAGGAGTAAAAGTAATTCCTCAAAAATCAAACTCAGACTAAAATTTGCGTAGTGAACGTAACCTGAGAGTTGGCATAAATATGTATACAGAACTCGGCAAAATTCTCACTACCTCTACACAAAGTCCAACTTTCATTGGATTAATTTCCGGAGTCAGAGTCACCAATTCAAATACCAAACCCAATAGTAGCAGGTCAGCCAAATAAGTAAAATCAGCCCGACTTGAGCAGACCTTCCATTCTAGCTGGCCAGAGCAAGATTATGGGAAGCTCAGTGATGAATTAGCAAGCCCAACATCTACTGGACAATCTTTATCTTATTCAGCCACGGCATCTGAATGAATTTTCTCATACAAGCGATATATTAGTGGTGACTTGGACATCTGGGGTTCCCTTTCCAGGGCTGCAATCACATCCTTAACAGAGATACTACGAACTACCCGAGTTTGAGGAGCAATGGCCTGATTTCTCCCGAGTTTTCGAGCAGTTCCTGTTGGAACAGAACATTCAAGGAGTAGAACAGCAATTAAGAAACAGCATGAAATCTAAATCAGACAGCAGCTGCAAAAGCATCTTAACAATAAATTGCCACAATGAAGAAGAGGGACCAATTTTACTGGAGATTAGAACCTACCTTTTACATATTGACTACATAGTATCACCTTGTCATTTGACTAGAAACAAGAGGAAGTGACAAAAGGGAGAGAGAGAGAGATGAAAAAACAAAACTCATCCCACACCACAAACTCTTATCATTTGACCCTCATGGAAAGTAATACAAAGTAAATTCTTTGTTTCAAAGCATCAGTGGCCAAAAGCAGGAGTGCCTGGCCATCCTTGAAGTGGGAGAAAAGAGTAAAGGGTAAGGTCACTGTATAATTAGACATTCAAAACATCCTCATACAAACATGTAAAGGAACTCAAGCAAATCATTGTGACTTAATTCTTTTATTCGTTCTACCTAAATGATTTGAAGAGCAGTATTAATGATATTTGAAATTAACTGCCATCTTCCAATCGCACTGCAAGACAAGAAAAATGAATGAGTAATCAAATTGAAGGGAACCTACCAGAAGTTGCAAAAGATGCTGGAACTATTTTCTCCCCATCTTGATTATCCTTTGTACTTCTTCCAGATGAAGATGGAGACTTGCGGCTCACATCTTTAGCAGTTTGAGAACTAGATGATGCATCTACCACCCCTTCACGTTTTTGACGGGCTTGCTCAGCCATGAGTTGCCATTTTGACAGCATGTCATCTCCCCCAACAGCAGCTCGAGCAGCAACATTTGCAGCATTTGTCCTCATCTTGTCATCCTCCTCTTTATTTACCTACATAATCCACAAATTAAACATAAGATTTCTTATATGGACCAAGGTGTAATACACTACACAAGAAGGAGGTATGAATACCTTTGTTGATTTATTACGACTTTCATCCTTATCCTTGTCACCATCAACTCCAGGATTACTCTCAGCCTGTACATTACAAAGTTTAAATGATAAGAAAACAAGTTTCAGGTGCAGATACACAAAACAAACACATGAATTGGGAAAATTTCAAAGATACAGCTTTTATCATGTCTATATAAACCTTCTTCAAAAACTTGGTAACTCAGACAAAAGTATCTTTAGAGGTGAACTCACTTCATTAAGTTTACGAATCTTCTCTGCCTCTGCCTGTTTCTTCTCCCACTCTTCCCTTGCTTTCTTATTTATTGTCATGATTTGTTGCCGAATATCTGAAGTGACAACAACCCGATGTCTAGTCTTCTCAAAATCAACTCGCTGATGGGAAATTGATTGGGCATGAGGAACTGCTTACACTGATAAAAAGACTATTCATGCAAGCAGCTAAAGGAGACAACTGACCTGTTTAGAGAGTCTAATTAGGTTACTTATTAAGCCACGCATTCTTTCCTCCACGCACTGAACAATTACTTTCAATCATGAGTTTACATGCAAAACTACCATAATGTTAATTGAAAATTTGCTTGCATCTCACCAGAGACAAGCATTTCTCCACATCATTGCTCATACCCTTCAAACCACACTTGACCACTGCCACAGTGACAACAGAAAAGAAATATAAGGCTTTGTGTGTGTATATATATCCAGATAAGTTCAAAGTATGTGAAGAATTTTAAACATATGGAAAGCAACAAGCAACAAGAAGACTAACTAAAATCCATCAATTTGCTCTGCAATGGTGCTTTCTGCAAAATAAGTCTTTCTTCTTCTTCTTGCATGACTCTTCGAGATGCTTCTGAAATTCGACTGTCCTCTTTTGGCCCTGAAAATAACTGTTCTTCCTCCTCCTATAAAAGATAAAAGTAGAGAAACAGTTAAGCTTTGATAATAGAAGAAAAAAGATCTCTAATCTAGAGTTATCTGCCATAGGTCAGCATGACAAAATACCATACCCTAAGATCAACTCCACTAACGGCAGTAACATCGTTAAGCTGTTCAATGCTTTGTTCCAGAGAAGACCCAGATACTTTCTGTTTCTTACTGTAGGATAATGGGCAGATTATGTTTAGATTAATATAAAGAGTTAAATAAACTAATCCAAAAGCTAGTCAGTCATGATTCAGTAGAATAAGACAAATCACCTTGGAGGAGGTGGTGAGGAACCGAGTCCTTCATGTGGTTTCTTTTGGCCAACAGAAGGCTTTTTCAGAGATGCCCGGTTTGAGGGAATCTGAGAGCTTAACTGACAAGATACAAAATGGAACAAGGAAACAGGCATTGCTAACTATAAGAGATCAATACATAATGCAAAGGCATGCTCTGTGCCCAGAATGACGTTTCCATTAGTAAGAAATATTGTATTGTAAGATAAAGCAAAGTTGAAGTTATTAGTATTCCCACTAGCAATACTTGAAAAAGCAGAGGCCTAACAATTGTATGCCTTGTTACTCTAAATAGCAACCTGTAATACATCTTTTAAGTCACAGACTCACAGTTACCCCTTAACTGGTGTCAATTAAAAAAATTCATTGCACATTAGAACATTACAACAAAAGGACAGATTACAAGTAAAAATTTAATTGTTCCTAACCACAGATAAAATTTATGCCTTTATGTTAAGTGATGAGCAATTATGCAACCAGTAGGTGTTTTATGAGTCATATTGATGGACATTTAGGGCTAATATAGTACCAGAGAAATTGATAATACAAGGGCCAGGCGGATGGAAACTAAAGGAAAATCAAGCAAAAAGAATAGCGAAGGTTTCATGTAAATTAGATCATTGAGCCCTAAAGTTTGAAACAACGAAAAAGTTCAGCAAAACATCACTGCTATAAGTGAGACCTCACTCCCCAGCGTGTATGGCTCTCTTCACATTTTATTTTCAATGCACCTCAAAACTAAGATACAATGAAATGTTAGACAAATCCATATTTCAGCTATTTTAAGGACAATATTATCAGCTACATGCAATATGCAAAATGTATGCAGCCAAGAGTCTCCTAGGAACATCTTACCAAAAAGATTTATTATGAAAGAGAAACCAAAATGCATGCATCAGAACCGAGTATGCAACAAGCAGCAGAAACACATATAATGCCTATGAGCTTACCGTGACACTTGGTTCCAGTTGAGCAATTGTTGAAGGGGGAGCAGGATTTGAATGCAATAAGCTAGATGTAGTTGTAGGTGGGATATTTGTAGATGCTGGAAGACCTCTTGAAAACTCATCCTTTGGAGTTCCTTGATTTCCATTTCCCTGTTCAATCTGACCAGTGCCAACCGAAGGCAGTCCATGCAATTTAGACAAATGATGTCTATGTTGCTGCTCAGCAGACAAGTCATGTGGTTCCTTTTTGACATAGGAAACTGATGACAATAAGCCTGAACTTTGTTCTTTATTAGTTGAAGGTTGCCAAGCATTGGATGATTGTTGTGATCCTGTACTATTTACAACAGGAGGGACAGATCCTCCCTGCAGTCTCTTTGGATCATTTATAGAAGTCTGTCTATCAAGTTTTGTCATGCCAATCAGATTCATACCCTGGGTTGCCCCCCCTAAGTGATTTGGACCAATGTTTTGATGAGGAATTTGCCTCAAATGGGAATCATGTGGTGACGCTTTGAGAGATGTGGAACTACTGCTTGTCCCAGAATAAGGATGATAATTAGCACCAGTACTTCCATATGCCGATGGAAAATGCAGATGTTGTTGCTGCTGCTTAGTGAGCCCTTGCATGTGCATGGATGACCTTTCTGATTCTTGACTAACAAAGTTGGAACTGGAAGATGGTAACTGGCTTGGTTGCACTGCTTGAGATTCTATTTTAACATCCAATTCTTGAGATTTTTTAACGCTATTCTCCATAGTTGGATAAGCTGACTCATTCTTCACATGGACAGTTGACGAAGTAATATGAGATTGATCTGCAGGAGTGTTCACACTTCTATGATGCAGTTGTGCTAATGCATGTGGGTCATTAAATTGTGTTGCACCTGAACTAACAGCAGGCATCCTCGTAGGGTGCTGCCCAACAGGTCCTTGGTTGGATCTCGTCTACAACAGTATAAAAGCAAAGTTCTAAGCATGACCTTGATATGAATACATATTGGCTTAAAATATATCAAATAAGGCAAAACAAACATCATGCTCTCTTCATACCTGTGACTGCACTTTTGCTAAAGCCATTCTGAGCATCTGATCCCCGACAATACCTTTCATAAGCCTCACAAAATTATCCTTTGGAATTTCATCTTTCTAAGAAAATAGCAGAGACCACAAAATCAGTTACATGGCACATCCATTCATAAATCAAGTAGCCTACACTATTAAAAAAATTCAAAACAAAAGGGCAGGAAAGGAAGGTACTGCTTTGATTGAATTGAAATACACACCTTCAATTTAGCAAACAAAGTTTGGAGTTGCATGGCTCTGTCTTTGGGAAGCTGTGGAAGCAAGATAGGTAGCAACAGGCCAAATGGTACCTGTTTACTACGATTTATTTGACTGCTTGGCTGCTCAGTGACTGTTGCCTGTTGATTACTCATCTGCTGCAACTTGATATATTGAGATTCATTGCTAGGATTATGTGTTTTGACTGGCTCATTATTAAGAACAGGATCTTTCCCAGGATTTGGGATTCCAGTTGTCTGAGGTTTTTGGAGGGAACCTTGTACAGTCTGCCCCTGGTGACATTCATCTTGAGATTGTTTCTGAGATAAGGGTGGATGACTAACATCTTGGGAAGTAACATTCTGTGGTTGGCCACTGTGTTTCATCTCCATCTCAGATGAAGATTGTTCAGGCTGCTGCGCAATTTTAGGATCTTGTTGAGTTTGAGGATCAGTTTTATTATCATGGCTAGAAGTTGGCCACTGTGGTAACGACTGACTGAATGTGCTACTGCTTCCTTGAGGCAAAACTGTAGCAATTATAGTAGCATATGACAAGTGAGAGTAAGAATTTACCAAGCAAATATAAAGTAATGCAAATTAACAGCACTTAGAACTATTGATTTTTCAAAAAGATACTTTTCATTGATTCCCAAAATATATGACTATTCACAAATCAATACAAATTCTGCCATCCAAACTGAAAATGGCAACTAGAAAGAAAATTGTGCAATAAATAATTTCATGGAAAGAATATTAGCAAGACAATAAACTTTCAGCACAGATTTATCAATACGAGAGGAGTCTGATGACTCTCAGTTGAACAGGTGCAGAAAAAGATAGATGATAGGATGAAAAGAATGCCAGCAAAAGACTATATTCAAGCAAAAGGACGAAGATTCAAACCACAAAGGTGGTCTATTATAAAAAGGAATACCAGCAGTAATAGATAAATTTATACGTTGACATAGCACCTACCAGACTGACCTAAATTGTACTGATTAAATTGCATTGTCAGAAAAAATCAAGCCATGCCTCATTGAACTTGCCATTAAACACCAAGAAACCTTGGTGTTTCAAAATCAATCATAATGTTGAGTTTTTTCCATTTCTATATTTGAAATAAACTCAAAAAATCAAGATGGAAAAATTTAAACAAAAATTATTGGAGGTGAAATTCAGACTATATTGAATCAAAATGATGCATACCTGTATCTGAACCAGAAGGCTGAGAAGTAGACATGTCTCCTCCAATGTCTCTATTTAAGGCGGCCTGGAAGGCTTCCACATCTGCCCCTGAATGCATTGTTTCATCCTGTATACATCTCAAAACAGTGGCAGGATTTGAAATAGAGAACCCTATGCACCAATTAATGAAGGGGAGATTTTTCAGGAAATAAGATAAAGAAAAGAGGGAAGAAATCCTCATCATCTTCAAGAAGTTTTACTATAGAAGGGTCCATAACAATTCCAAGGCACCGTTATCTTGGCTCATAAATGAAGTAGAGTTGAACTGAAATGGAGTCAATAATACACAAATTTGACTGCAGGCAATTTGATCATTTTTTTCCAACTCAAATATATGCAATCTCACATAACTCAAACATAGAATTCATTTTACTTCACTCCAAGGATGATAGACTCCAAAGAAGAGGGTGAGAAAGAGAAAAACCTTCATGATCTAACAATTTAAAAAGAATAGAGTGAAGTAGGAATGGCAATGGGTCTATATCCATATTTTGACATTACCTTCATGATCTAGCAATTCAAAAATAGAGAAAAACCTTCATTAGTTTTTCCCCTTTTCCTAAGGCAAGGACTATTTAAAAATTATGCACAAGCATGCCCAATGAGGTCCATTTTTAGGAAATGATAACTCCTCCATCTACAACCCTCAACTTTGAAGCAGATCAAGAGTATTGGGCAAAATAATAACACATACATTAGGTGAATGCATGGTAGAAAGGATGTGCAATGCATAATAGGTGCAAATCATAACCTCTTGTCCCTTGAAGCTCTGCCAATGGTTTACCTCACACTGATAACGATTCCAAGAACAAAATCCCTAACATGAAAAATGGATTCAAAATCAAGAGTTTTGCAAAGTTGGACACCTGTAGTCATATAAGTGTGAAGAGACTATGTTCTCTTTTCCCTCAAGAGTTAATATCCCACAATTAATGTAAAATGGGTTTTATGCTTAAGACTTCAAACCATTTCATTCAAGCATAGACTACCCAGGACAAAAGAAAAAAAAAACTTGAGTCTGTATAACTCCCCGAATGATGATGATATGGAATCTCCAAAGCCGCATCACAAACGATCCCGAGTGCGATCCTCTTCTCTTCTCTCTTGGCAAAGGAGTTTGAATATGAAATTACGGCAATTGTTTAAGTCTTTTACACAAATTCTCAGAAATTGATGTTAAATAACTCAGAAATCGAGACAAGTATTTTCTGTAAGTATCATCCACAACACAAACACAAACATGTGGAACACAGATTTCATCCGTGGAAGATAGAGTGAATGGGAACACATATGCAACAACTTAAATGGATGACTACCCAGAAGCAGACCACAGGTACAGCGTGTTCAATTATCTTCTCTCTCAGCAGCGAGGCCTTCAGCATTCATGGCGAGTGGGTTCTCAGTGTTTGATGGCGAGGATTCACGTCAAAGCCTTCAGCATACCTTCAGATAACAATCTACTTGAAAAAGAGATATAGGTGATTTCTCATTCATTATTTTCTCTACAATAACCAAGGTGTGACACCAGTCAATCAATTATAATGCGTCTTTGATACGGTTCTTCCACCATAATTTGGAGGAGCCATTTTCATTTCCATGCTCACTTTGCTTCTTGGCTTTGATATCAAATCAGTTGTTGTTCTCTCCAAATGTAATTTCCACTCTGATGTCTTTATAGTCCCAGTTTTATATTTTTCAATTTTTTTTTCTCACCATCTTTATGGAGATGATATTTTGATTTCCTTTAAAAATAATATATCTGAAATGCATATTTGGCCTAACTTCTACACTCTCTAGTTAATTTGACTAGGCTTTAAGTTGGCAACTTTTCGGTTGGAATTAATTTTCCCGTTGGGTTCAGGCCCAAAAAAATTTCCCGCTGGGTTTGCTACAGGTATGATAATGAGGAGGGCATTGTCAGCATCGGTTTGAATACCTTGAAATACATACAATTCTAATCCACACAAAATATGAACAGTTGACACCTAAAGAGTGGAAATCATAATTTCTCTTTATACCCTTCCAACTCTTTTGTTTGTTGATCAGTATAAAGAAAAGCCACTGCAATAAACTTAACATCTAGAATATACCATTGATCCAGTTGCAATCCATAACTACATAAAATCAATTTCAGAACAAATGAAAACAAGAACAAGCAAAGCATCACAATATTTCGAACCTCGAAGCAGAACAAAGTCAAATATAGCAGAGAGAACAATCAGACAAATAACGGAGAACGAGAATGAGAAAGAACGGAGAAAGAAGAGGACGACGAGAGAAGCAAGAGCGATAGAGGATGAGATGCGATGTGCAGAAAAAAGTTGCTGGTCTATCACACTCACCGGCTGTGGAGACGACGATTCGACCTCGTCCGACGGCGTCAAGGTTGCTCGGCGTCGAAGAGTATCGGTCGTGGGTGCTTCGGCCTTCAGACCACCGAATGTGAGATGCGATGTGAGATAGGATGGGTTCGATTGAGAGGAAGGAAAAATAAAAGGGGGGGACGGAAACCAGGAATATATTTGGGGCCATATTTTATTAGAGATAATAAAATTTTTTCAAGTATTAAAGTCATATTTATTAATTATTAATTGAATAGAATTATTTTATGATTTTTTTGAAAAATTATTTTATAATTTGTTTGAAATGTTTTTGTAATTTTTTTGAAATATATGCAGTAAAAAAAAGTTATCTGTTATCTATTATAAAATTGTAAATTTTTTTATATAATGCGTAGACAGTATTATGAAAAATTAAAAAGAATAAATTTTAACAATGGAGATATATTATTAGTCATTTTTTTTAAAAATGGAGATAAATATTTTCTTTAATTTAATTAAAAATTAAAAATAATAAATAAGAGTAAGAATAAGAGTTGAGATATATTATTAGTGATTTTGAAAAATGGAGATAAATATCTTCTTTAAAAACTTAATTACATTTTTTTATAAAATTTATTTTTAAAAGTATATATTAGTGAGGGCTGATAAAAATTTTAGAGCTAATTTGCTTCAACTTTTTTATGAAAAAATCACTTTTTCAATATAAAAAATTATTTTTAAATTTTTTTAGAATATTTGTTTAAACTGTTAAAAATAATCAAAATCTAAAAAAAATAATTTTTTACTTATTTTGATAAGCTACCTCTTAGGAAACAAAAGTAGTCACTGTATATAAGACAAAAAAAGTTAAAAAATAGTTGCTTTTAAAAAGAGGAGAGCATCTACCTAACTTTAAAGAAATAACTTTAAATATGCTTGGTCTCTTAATCAAAATAATCCTAAGTATTGTTCTCAATTTTTAGCCACGTGGATAGAAAATGTTTTATTGGAAGAGTGAAAGCTTATTTTAATAATTTTTACATTTTAAAAAAATTATCTTTAATTATTAATTAAAAATAACTATACAATCTATTTGATTCAAAATATTTGAAGGAAATGAGAGGGGGTTACTCTCCTCCCCTTTTAGTTTAAAAGAATAATAGAAGGGTTTAGGAAATTTTCCCTCCCTCTTCCTCCTTCCAAACTTATCGAACCAATCAGGGGATTTGCTTTACTTTAGAAACCATTTCATTCTCATCCTCCCAAAGATGGGAAAAGTTGCTCTTATTTGGAATCCACTTTCATTCCTGCTAAACACGCTCATGTTGCTTTACTTCAACCTCTCCTGTTTCAAACCCAATTTTCCACTGTATCAAACAAGGCTTTACTTAATGTTTGCTTATATTGTTCCGCAAACTCTATGCTTCAGTTTTGTTGGGGATGTTTTGAAGTCACTGCGGAATCTAGATCCATCTTCATCCGTTGATGTTCTATCTCTATGTGTCATCCGTATCTCTATGTGTATATATCTCTGTATTCCTGTATTTTTCTCCCATCCTTTATTGATATGTTTGGAATAATCCACTCATTGATTTCTCTATCTGCAACAAATTAATTTTTAATCATAATGAATTATCACTATCTTCTGCAGTTTTGTCTTCCAGCAGCACTTTTTTTTTTAAGCCAGAAATTGTTTAATTGTCTCTCGTTTCTATTCCTATTTGCTTATTTGTATTTGTTTCCCATGTTCTTGGCCAAAAAAAAAAAATTCTTCCATGTCCTGCCTTTTACTTTTCTTATTTATTTAAATAGTTAGATTATTTTGATTATAATATTTTTCATTTTTTATTTCTGATTATTTTACCAGCATTGCTTTTTTAATTTCGAATCAACTAGAATAAAAAAACCTTGTTAGCATAACGCCTTGAATCAATCAGTTTAAATATATAAGATTTGTAATTGAAAATCAATAAATCCATAATTGGACAAGCTATCGCTCCCCAATAAATTGATGATGTTAATGTGGGATTTGCAATTTTACTAAAAGCAACATTATCAGAAAAGATATTATTAAATTGAAATGAAGAGCATATTTGTTGCCAATGAGAGTCTTCACACCCTTCTCATCACAATCTGCACAGTCACACATATTAGGCTTCGACCCATTCATTTCATCCCCAACCCATGCTTCTTGTTGGCCCATTCCAAACAAGCCAATATCCTAATGCAATAAGAAAATATGAATATTAATTAAATATAGGGTGTCATGCAGTTTATAATTAAGTCATGAGTCGTGAACAGTTATCCACTTTAATTATAAAAATTTGTAGATGTATATTCAACTGCAACATGAAATTAAGGAAACTAAAATAGATGAATTTTCGGACTTTTTTAACTAGAACAACCACACAATCAATTAATTTACGAGTCAGAACAGTCAATATTTTTGCAACTACACTTGCGTTTAAAACTTTGTCAGACTATGCAGCCCACATTTGAGAAATAGCAGCAGAAAGGGTCTCAAATATATAAGTTTGAATAGATTTATAGAAGTTAATTGCCATTAGAAGCATTTCAAATTAATAATGTTCTATGAAGAGAGTAATTATCTTGAGAGGGCCTCTAAGCTGTATTTTGAGAATCTACGAATCTTCTTTTGAAGTATAGTTGGTTGGTGCAGTCCGTATTTATGCAGTATTGTTTGACTGCATTTGCATTACTATACTCTGCTTGTGAGTTATCTTATTCATAGCACAGCAGGCGGGTATCGGGCGTGAGTGAAGAGGAGATTTAGTTAGGTGGGAAGGGGTTGTCGTTTTCTAGGGAAGCCAAGGGAGGAAGAAGGGTTGATGTGCTGTTCCAGACACAGAGAAAGGGGAAGATCGAGGAAATAGTAGAAAACTCCAAAAGAAAAGAGAAAACAAAACATGGGGGAGAGAGAGAGAGGGTGATATTATGATTTGAGGATACGGTGATGTGACCTCAAATAGGTCACATGCAGGTTCCTTACATTTTGTACTATGTAGTGTACTGGTGTGACTGACAATTATTTAATATTTATTCTGTTATGAAATATGGGCACGCAATCCACCTGGCGTTGAAATCTCCCAGTCAGTCATACTCATACATACATGGATTATGTATAGAACAAAATTCTATACAAGGACACCCCCACTCCCACCCCTCAAACTCCAATACTAGCTAGGACTTTGTTAAAGGGATTAATTCGTAAATTAGTGGAGGTAGCTAAGTAAGCTAGTCTCTAATTAATATAAAGACTAATTAAAAGATCGACTCTACACGTACCATATGGATCTGATCTGGCTCATTCTATCATACATATATATATATATATGTATAGGACAGATAGTGATGAGGATGGAGCAAGTGGGAGATGATGATAAGGGGAGGGATGATAGGATTGGAGGAAGGGGAATCTATGCAGAGGGCATCAGTATCATCATGCGCTTTCTTGGCCTCCAAATCCACAAGATGGCAATGGGATTGCCTTTTCTTTTGAATTGAATTCAATTATATAATTAACAAGTTCATTTGTTTAGCTCCCATCATACCCACCATTGCCTCTATCCTCACCCTAACCTATAATAGTTAATTAAATACTCTATATAGTAGTAATTTACGAAGCCAAGTATATATTCTTAATAAACAAATTAAATCCTACTAACTTTTATCGAATTAATACTAGTGGAGTAGTTGTTGCAATTAAGACTCCTATTTATTGCCTCAAACCCTGTAAATATATAATTGAATGTGTCATGTTCATGAACTGGCTTCCTCCAATGACCAAGCTGCCCTTTTTCCCACCCTCTTCTTAACTCTTTCCTGGGGCCGTACCATAAGAGTTGTAGTACCAAACAACAAGTCAGAGAAGAAAAAGGTGCACTTTTGAAAAAGGTCCACTTTTATAGTTGTGACTACTTTAAAATAAACTATCATCTCTTTCCACCATTAATTAATAAATTACTATTGTTGTCTTCATCTCTATATCAATCAATTACTAATACTTAATATTTCCTATTTTTAATACAAGATGCTTTTAATTGATTAAATAAATTAAATATAAAAATTAAAATTAATTAATTATTTTAATTTTATTAAAATTTATAGTATTTTTCTAAAATTAACTTTGTTTACTCATTTTTTCTTTTTGAAATGAATTAAATATGGATAATTTTTTAAAATACATAATAAATATTATCATACATTCTAAAAAATGATTCTATGTTTATAAGAAAAATAAAAAAATCCTATATTTAAGATTGGAGGAAATATTATCTACATTCACAAGTTGTGTATATTCTTCAAATTAATTTTTTGTAATGAATGGAAAAACACATCCATCTGATTCAATTATATATTATATAAATATTAAATCCGGTAAAAGGATTTTTATTTACATGCAATATACTAGTATGAAATTAATTTGATATCTAGAGCGAATCCAATCCAAATTAAACAATTCAAGTATCCGGGTTGGGAGGAGCGTCGGCCAAATTGGAATGGGACAAACAGTAGTGTTTGAAGACCTGCTCAAAGGGACTGGTCAAACTGGCATGAAGTACATACATTAAAGTGGGGGCATTGAATGCTGAATTTCAAAAACCAAAATGTTACTTGATACCATTTTAAATATTTTAATTTATTTATTATTTTAAATTATTAATAAATATTAATTATTTTTTTACTATTTTATTTTTTATTAAAAATAATAGTAGATGGAATACTAGTTATTTTTTAGTATTTAATACAAAGATATTTTTATAAAATATTATTAAATTTTACTATAATATAGGTTATTTAATAGTTTATTAGTTGGTATAAAAAATCTTAAAATGATAAATAAAATGAAATAGATGAAATATATTAATATTTTTTTATACTGTATTAATATGAGAGGTTTTGGACTGACTAGACTACAAAAATACATTAAATAATGTTTTATCAGATGTGCCAAAGATATAGAGTTCATTGACAATCGAAAACTAATCTCTTTTAGATGTAAAAATTATTGAAGTGAATTTTGACCCCTCTCAACCTGGTCTTTTCCACAAGATTAGCAAATTTTAATTTTCAATATTTATCATTGGCTACCTTATTATTTCATTAGTAAACTATACAAAATGACAAAATTATGTACATAGTATAATTTAATGTTTAAAAATATATGTAATAAATTAGGTTTCATAAAAAAAAAAATTTATAGCGAAAATTTAAAATTTAAAAACAATAAAAAATAACAACTGAAATATCATACTTCATTGACAAAATATTAGGCTAACTACAAAAATCTTAGTCCGAGCAAATAATTAAAAATATTTAACAATATATAAATACACAATTAAAAAATAAGTAAAAAAAAATTGAATCGTGAATGCACAAAACATCATATTTTATTTGTATATAATACACTAAGAAAGAATAAAAATTTAAATTATTTAAAATTAAAGGTATGATGACATGAAAAAAAATGAGACAAAAGAGAGAGCCTGTATGTGAACTTTTTTTTTTTTAATTCTATGGTATTTTTTTTATATATCTTTCACTTTAAACTTAGTTTGTAAATTTCGATTTGAAAATTTTTTAAGTTGGTTTGACTCAAACTTAAAATTTAGGAGAGAGGGAATAATTTTATAAAGAAAATTATTAAGTTGATATGAAATAAAATAAAAATAAAGTGGGTTCACGTGAAAGATGGAAAGGGGAGTGGAGGGACAAAGAAAGATGGGAGTGGAAACGTTAAATGAGGAGCGGGATTTAAAATGGGTATAAGTGTTTGCGCAGCTTCGTAGCTGAGGAGGGGATCTAATAATAATCCAAACACGAGATTCCTGAATCCTCTTTCAATTTCTTTCTTTCTTTCTTTTTTTCTTTTAAAAGAAAAAAGAAATAGTAGGACAATACTTAAGAAATTATACAAAATACTTCATAGAATGACTCTTCATCCTTCTTATACATATTTGGGTATATCTACAACCTACTAAAAGTTGTCTAAAACTAATAAAGTCACTATCAATCCCATATGCTTGCTGTGCTAATCAATTAGTACATTTATTATTATTTTTGAGCATATACTTCCTCTAATCTTTTTTATTAGTCACGTTATGAAAGTTTTTTTATGATTCTAAATATAAGTGATCTTCTATGAGTTTTTGAAGCTTCATTTCCAAAATATCCTTACTTAATTTTAAGAGAAAAAGTGAGTTGTTTGAATTTGTAGTATTTATTAGAGGGTAAAAATGGAAAATATATTAATTTGAAAATAATTTTAATGATGTAACAAATTTTTTTTAATTTTAATGAGGTAGTTAAAAATGACTTATATTAAGAATTGGAAGAAATATTCCATTTTGATAGTCCAATCTCTAATGATAGCGTTCCTAATTTCATTAAAAGCTTATTGGAATGAATGCTCATTGGAGTTAGTTACCTTTGAGTGATAATGTGAATGGCCTGGCCTCTATAGAGTTATGGCATATGGGAATTTTGGAGAGCCTATGATCCTAGCTAGCAAAGATTAGTGCCATATAAGATAGACATAATTAAGCTCCGTTATGGGGTTTGACATAGCACTCAAATTGGCCATGAAGCCAAAAACCCACTCGCCGTTGCAGTTTGTAATGACTTCCTCGCAAGTTATAACATCTCCATTGTCCACCAAACCATCCCACATCCAATCTCACCCACCAAGTTTTCAATGGTCTCCATCCTTCTCTAGGATTGACACTGGACACATGCAGTTGTCATGGATTCCATCTTTATAACTTGATAAGGACTATGCGTGCTTGAAAAAGCCATGTCTCACTCTTCAGTTCCTCACCGGAGAATTATCTGCTGCTACATCTTGCTTTCCAAAAGGAGCATGGTCAAAGACTCTTTTCCACGGCACCTTCTTGCTCTCGTACCTTCCACCTGCCTCACATGACCCAATCTTACTCACACAAATTAAGTGGAAAAACCGTTTATGCATCGTAGCTAGGCACAACTAGTTTAATCCTCTTTCAATTTCAATATCTGCCATCCAGCAAGGGCTTCAGTTCAATATATGGCAAGCCTAGCCACGTGGCTTCACCATCTACTATTTCCCTTGTCCCCCCCCCCTTTTTTGAAAAAAAATAAAAATAAAAGTTGTAACTCTTTTCTGTTTGCTTGCTTCACTCATCACTCGTCTCTTCAAAGTTCAAACCTCTACCTCTTTTATATATCCCTCCTATCCAAGCCGCCTCAATTTCCCAAGCGATTAATGTTAGAAATAATTTTTGTGCACGGACATTATATAGGGCCTTCCACATCTAATATATATCGACATATACACTAGAATTTTAACACATAGACGCAATTATATATGTATGTATACGTGAAGCTGCTTGCAAACAAACAAGATGTGGACCTACCATATCTTATTAGTGAGGGTTCCCATAATCTTGTGTGCAATCATGAGTTGAATTTTAGAGAAAAAAAAATCACTAAATTTGTCCTTCAAAATCTTGGACGCACACAAACAGGAAAACCGATAGTGAAATCATTTTCCTTCCAACTTGGTAATCTAATCAATCCCTCATGGGGACTTTATTTACGTCATCGTGTACTCTTAACTCCTTCAAAAGTACACATTTTGATTGAGAATTCTTGTCCCACCCAATTCTTTCTCTCTAAAGTTGGTTCCTTCTTCACATGTGGACCACCGACCACCCAAGCTCCCACCTAATCTCCCAGTATCGTCTTTATTTATACACTAATTTTTCTTTTGTCACTTACCTAATTAAAATATTTTCACTTGCGCCTTCAAATCCCAACAGAGTGTATAAAACATACATCTCAGGACCCGAATCTAAATTAAATTCTGCCAAAAGATTTCTTTTTTAAACCATATGTATTTTTTAAAATTAAAAATTATCTTTTTAAAAAAACGTGTAAAATTATAATTTTTCTACAACATAACTATAACTTCTTTAAAATTCAATAGTAACCTTTATAAACTTAGATGCCAGCTCCTACAATCTGCATATAATTCAATAAATTATGGATTTCACATTATTAGCTTTATAAAAAAAAATAATATATAAAAAAAGGCTCAATATAAATCAAATATAACAAATTAGAACACTATTTATAAGTGTGACTTTGTGCAAGATTATTAGATTAGTATATAGATCTTATAAAAACTTTTAACATTTAAATTTAAAAATATTTATAATTTTGAGATTGTTCAATATAAAATTTGTAAATTCTGAATCTGAATTCTCTTAGTTTAATATCTTAACTCTAAGCATCATTTCCCACACTTCACATACATTAGAATATCATACATGGCAGACAGAGATGATATAAGCTCAAATTGAAAAGGTAGTTTTTTTTTTTCAAAATGAATATCTAAAGAGAAGCAAGATTATGGAGATTCCATATTCTTTTGGGCTAGAACATAACAGAGGGAAGCAGAAGCTGAACATGAAGAACACAAAAATTCCACCGGTATATGTACAATGTCTAAAATTTTTTGTCAATTAAACAAGAGCAAATTTATACCAATTGACAATGTCTTGCAATATTTTCAGTGAAGATTAAAAGCAGAGAAATTTGTTTCTTATTTTCGATCGCAGCGATTCCTACCGTGGCCGTGTTGTTGGTGGCCTTTGATGCTGCTTCCCCCATTACCTGCGCCTTCTTTCTTTTGTGAAGAAGAGAAGAGTTGGCTGAACCCAAAAACCGAACCGGATTTCGAAGACCCCCTCAGCGAACAAACCGGAACGTTGAGAACCGGAGTTACCCTCACATTGGTTGAGTACGATCGTTCCATTCCTCTGTACCTGTGCCTCGGTCCGCCATTGAAGGTACTGGGGCTACTCGAGCTCCTTTCCAAGCTCTGGAACACTATCTTCCCCGAAGAGTTCATTCTGGGGCTATCCACTGACACTCCTCTGCTTCCAGCACCACCGGCTTCCCCTGGAACTCGGCGGACCGGACTCCTTCCGGCCCGGGTACCCGTTGGATATTCCATCGGCGATCTCTGATTATTACCGTCAAACGAGGCTGCTCTCGGCTTAACTAATCGCATTCTCGGGCGAGCAGGGTTCGAGTTGGGGCTGAACTTGTCCGAATCGAGCGAGAGCCGAGGGAGATCTTCGTGTTCGTGGCCGGAAGACGAAGACGAAAGAGAGTGACGAGAGGAGATCGAAACGGATTCGCAGTCCGACTCCTTCAACAATGGGAGACTCAGGGATGCATCTAAGGACGGGGAGAGAAAAGAGGAAGAAGATTTGGAGGTCCGGTGGAGAAAATGCTTGAGCGATTTGTTAGCGACCGAAGATGACGTCGTTTTCTGAGGGTCGCTCTTGGTGGGTGTATTAGTGGTGTAAGTGTGACATAATTTCTTGAGGCCCAAGAGGTCCTTCCAGCGAGCGGAACACCTGGGAGCCTTGGGGGAGAAGAAGGAGGGATCAGTCCCGGAAGCATGAGTGGCCGGGGTGGTGGAAGAAGGAGGAAGGGAAGAGAGATGAAGGGGGACGAGCTTGCCATTGGAGAAGAGCTGGTCGGCGGGAAGCATGGCGACTGGATCTTGAAGGGTGAACTCGAAATCTAGGGGAGAAGAAGAAGGTGGTGGATCTTGTTGGGATTTGAGAGGAGTACTAAGCCAAGAGAAGGAGGGGGCCGGAGGGGGATCGAGAAAGTTATCAGGCGACATGGCGATGTTGTTGACACAAGCAGAGGCCATCGATGAAAGAGTAGGGTTTGTTTGGGTGAAGACTAAAGAAGAGTTGAGTTGGGTGGCGCTGTTCAAGCTGCAGTGCCGTTGCAAGAGGATTCGGGAGGTACATTTATATAACAGTTGCTCTGCGGAGCTACATGGAAGCTAGGTTCTTTTGTCTCCTTCCTTAATTTTCTTTTATATTTCTCCCTCTCCTTCAAAAACCAATATGCATTTCTAAATTTTCACTCATCAACTAGTATTTCATTAAAAAGAATGACATGGGAAGATCAATCCAACAAGATCTGTGCAGGGTAACATAAAATGAATGATATGGTATGGGAGGCAGGTGATTAAAATAATTGATATACATATAAAGCGGACAAAGGAAACACGGATAATGAGAAAAAATGATGTCTTTTAATCAGCTTTTCCCAGACAATTTTCCGACAACATTTCATGCTACTGTATCCATACCTGAGGCTTTGTTTCGTATTTTAGTTTCTTCTTTTTTCTATAACATTGCATAATAATTAATTACACTAATACGTCCTGTCTCGGCTTATAGCCATGATTTTCAGGCCAAATCTTTATTTTGCAAAATAATTGTCCCATAAAAAAATAAAGATCTATTATATACAAAACTTGATGATTCCTTTTCAATGAATCATCAAGTCCCGAGGAATTTGAATGAGTTCAAAAACTTTATACGAAGAAGAAAAACTGGAAAAAGAAAAGAAATAACAGGCATGACATTTGTGGGCATGACATTTGTGGATTTAAGTAATGATATCGTGACATGTCACTCCAAACATCAATTATTTTCTTCTCGCAGTCTGCGTTGTCTATTTTGCGAGATGCAGCTGTTCTACCCACAACCTTATCCAACAAGTTAAAATTTTCAAGAATCTTCATTCTCAAGACCAGGCCTTTTTTGACCAATCATGCCAGTCTTGCTCTTTCAAACAATTTTCATAATTGGTAAGGAAAAATTTTGAAATTTGTGCATCCACCCTAAAGGACACAAACATCATGGCCGTTTGTTTGGCTGCCGAGAAAGTTTTTAACTTGGAAACCCATTCACCATTCCATTCGCCTAAATTATTCGCATTGATCCAAGACAAAGTGTTCTGTAAGTTGGAACTCATTTGGATTCAGCGGTCTTAGCTTTTGCCTGCTATTTCAGTGTCCTAAAAATTTTCAAGTACAGAAGAGGTAGGTCAAGTTTCCGCTTGTTTTAATTGTAATGACGATGATGCCTGAAGTAGTGTGCAAAAGATCACTGGAATTACTTTTGCACTCGCCTAAACTACCTGGAGTGGCATTTAATTACTCACTTGTTGGTTCTCTATTCAGATCTCATTTTCTCTCTATATTTCACATACCCTTTGTACCTTCTAACTTAGATATTGTCCACGCTTCTGAAGGTTCTTCCTATTTTACTGATGCACTCAATGTAAAGGGAAGGCTCTTCATCCACAGCATCATAGAACTTGTCCATCGTTACTCATGGAACGTTGCCATCTAAGACAATGTTGTCCTTCCATGGAAATCCTGTTACTTGCCAACTTTTCATTCAACACCTAATAAGTGATGGGAAGAGATGATCTTACAAGTACCCTTCTAAGCACTTTAGCTTGTTAAAGCACGCTCTGCTGTAGAGAATTCTTACCATTACTGCGTTTCTGAATGTGCTGTAGATGGGATTTTGGGCTTTTCAATGAAAACAGGCCTTACCTAGTAAAATTCCTTATATGGAGTGCTGGATCTATTGGAACTAAAGCTGATGACTTATTTGAAATGCTGAAGGTGGAAGTTGGAATGTATGTAGTGCTTGTCTTCTTCAAGGGAATCAATTGTCAATTTGTATTAGGAATTCAAACTATTGATAGGTTCTTACGAGTCAGGACTCAGGAAAGGATTTAAGTTGGCATAAAATCCTTAATGCTTAGTCTACTAGTCTTGCATGTTTCTTGGGGGAGTATTTCCAGCACCGATGGATTCTTTATTGACATGATGACAGCATAATTTTACTAATGAAAAAAGTCTTATTTAAAATTTGAAGGAACTTGTTTGGATTATCATAGGTAAACACACTAAATGAAATGGCAAAACAGAATTACACAATAGAAAATAGAAGATAGGAGTGAATTCTACATTTGTCCAGGCTCAGTATCAATCCAGTAAGATCCCACAGCAGAAAAGAGAAGAAAATATTACAAAGAAAAGAATAGCTTCTTTTACAATTGGAGACGGTGAGATATCTCTCAAAACCATCCAAAACTTCCTTTAACAGCCTCCTTTCCTTCTTTCTCTCTCACTCAACCATTTCTCCACGAAGCCAATCATTGATTGCTTCCTGTCCATTTTTTGACTCATCTCAAGAATTCCTTTTTTCTGATTCCTCACTTATCTGGGCTATTATAGTGTCTTAGGCCCAAGCCTTCTCTTATAGACTTGCTAAATTGGGGCCTATCAGATTACATTAAGAAAAATATTTGCTAGAACTCTTAGAAGGAAATGTATATTTGCGCGTGAGCATTTTTTCTTTACTGTCTGCATACTGTTATGCTCTATCCAGCAAAGAAGATCACCCATATCCTAATCAGTGCAGCAGTTCTTAGTCTCAGGGCTTCTTTTGGAGACTGAATTTCTGCTTTATAGATTATTGCTTGTCCATGTGGTGCACTGGTAATCTACTTGTTACCCATTTTTTTAACCCAACTTATCCTTGGAATATGAAGCCATAATTGCAAAGAAGATTGAAATGGATCTAATGTTGTAGTGTTGCTAAATTATAACATTCTGTGTACTGTAGTGTGAGTATTGGCTATTTACTTTTACGTACAATCGCAGCTTCTTCAGTATGCTTTGTTTTACTCAGTTTTGCTTACTTTCTCCACAGCTGGATCTATCCTATTTTGTTCAAAAATGAAATGAAGATTGATGAGTCTGTCTTCAAGTATAACTGGCTCAACATCAAGAAGTGAAAAAGTAGTATATACTGTATAGTTATTGACCGAAATAAAAATTTTGAGAGTGGAAGCTCTTACTTTGACCCTTTAACTCTGCTGTTAAATATTTTCTTTTACATATTCAACTTTTCAATTCCGTAAAATTATAGAAGGTACCGTAATTGTTTGCACAAATAAAGAGATTGTCAGTAGTTTCAATGACATATTATCAACTATAATGCCTCAAAATACCAATGGCCAAGTAAGTTGACCAATACCACGGTTTTCAATTCCAAGCTCAAAATGCTTAGGTTCAAATTCCTTGTTGAATGCAGCTGCTTAAACCCATTCTTACATGCACCATTCTTCCTTGTGTTGTGTGTGTGTGTGTGTTTTATTTATCTATTTTTTCCCCCCAGATGAGACATGTGATAGACTCTCTCCCATCAATACCTGGCTTGTTTATTAGTTTGATGCATTTTCAACATCCACCCTTGTGTTGGACAAAGGATGTTGTTGACAGGTTGCTACATTGATATCATCTGCGGTTCCCAGAGTTTCTAACCGAGGGTAAGCAACTTAAATGATCCGGACTTGGGTTTACGTTGCCTGTTGGTCGCTTTCTTGTACAATAAGTTGTGGATTCCTTTTGTGTGCCGTGCATGCCTGTTGAGTTTATCGCAGTTTCTTGTGATATTGTTCACAGGTTTTAGATAAGAAGGATAGTAGAACATAATTTAGCTAACATGCAGTATCTGTTATGTTTGGTGTTCTGCTCAAAATTGTTTTTTAAGAAATTGTCTTACAAGAAATGGAGAAGGACTGAGTTATCTCTTGAAGATTTCAAGCCCATGTTATTTTCGTTTTGCTACTTGAAGCTTATATGCCATTATTCTTATCAGTGGCTTTACTCTTTACGTTGTGGGAGATGAAGAGTTGCGCCAAATTGCTGGCAAAAGTGGTGCTTGTTCCATATATTAGCTTGAAACAAATATCAGTAGTATGTACTTTAATATATGTTTTCGTATAGAATCACCTCATATTAGAAATTATTTTCTTGGTTTGTAAAGATATACACTTACAACGTAGTATAGGCCTTTCCATTTGCTGCAATGGCATTACTTAATCTTTCCTACAAAAAGCCCACAAACACCAATGAAAAGCTTCTCTGCCTCAATCAAAACATTATTAGCTCATTTTCTATGGTATTTGCAATAAATTCCAATTGATGCAGTTAATCCAATCACTTTCAATAATTAGGCGAACAATAGCCAAGAAGCATCTATGACTCTCCAAATACTCCGAAAAAACATCTCAAATACTAATAACTATGGAAAGTCATCAAGCATCAACAAAGATTTTGCTTTTAGGAATACATAGTTTCTGACTTATGACGTCTTCTGAACTTTAGTAAGGATTACTGACATGAATAACTTCTTGTTGTTGCAAGGAACAATATTGTAGGGAGCAAGCTTGTAAGTTTTAACTTGTTAATTAAGAGAAATGAATGGGAATGCTAAGACGCACGTGTGTGTGTGGAAGACAGGCAATCTAATGGGACAGTCAAATTTGTCTGTGTTGAATTGGTGGATTGCCCATCTTTGAACGGAAAAGAGCTGACTTTCTCTATCGAAAGTGGCATTTTCAGAATTTTGAGAATGATTGCGGACCGTTTGAAAGGTAATTGAAGAATAGGACTTGGCAGTGAAGAAGCCCTTTGTTTTCGGCTTTGCACCGTGCTTCAGTTTCAGGGTCTAGATACGGATAATTATATTTAAAGCTGTGTTATCGTTTCACGTGTGGGTGGCTTGGCAGCCTCTTGAGGGGGGCCACCTTTAATCATGTCCAGATATTAATAGCTCCTCGGTCTCAGATATAAATGGATTAGAAAAGAGATACAAAATATAAGACATATATGAATTATTAATTAAATTTTTTTATAAATATTTCTCATTAATTAATTAGATAATGAAAGAGATTAGACAAATATTTAATTTATGATTGGAAATATATAATATTTAATTAGGAAAAAATTTGAAAAGGAAATTAAATTTGGGATAAATTTCATGAGTTCAATATGATATTTTTTAATACCTATGAGATAGTTAAAATTAATTTATATTTGAGACCTAATATTAGTTTAGCTTAAAGGAATGGCTGAATCAGAGACCAAATATATGATCCATCATGCACATTTTTGCATAAGTTTAGATTTAGATAGGCACAGTATCTTCTTCTGGCTGCCTTAAAAAGTAAAATAAAAAAAGAAAAAAGAATCTCTCATGTATTTATCAAGTTGGCCAAACATTTTCATTTCTGTTACGACAATGGATGTTACTGGAAGTACAGTGACCATATTCTTACCATTTACAATTTCAATGATGACATGGTGAATGTTCAAAGATCTATATGCTATCCTGAATCAAGCACCAATCACCGTCCCTGTCCCTGTCCCTCTCAAAACAAGCTTATAGGTTTCATATTAGTAACTCTCAAACTTAAGAAACAACTTATTTTTTTAAGAAAATGTTTCTAAACGATAGAGTTTGGAGGTTTAAGAATTTAATGAAAGAATTTTGTTAATTTCTAAGTATGAGGGTAGATATTATAATTCCTACCTATTTCCTGTGCAAGATTATTTCCATTGACCACTAAAACAAACCAAATGATATTTTAGTGATCAATAAGTGATTCTCCATGACGATATATCTACGTACATTTCTGAACAAACTGTTTTTTCCTTCTTAATTCCACGGTTTGGTACACTTTGAAGGATTTTTTTTTTGGATTTATTTTAAAGAATGGGAATAGAAAAAGGAAAATGAGGGGGCTTAGAATGGATTTGAATTTTTGAACTAAGAAAATAGTGTGTTTGGTATATAGGAAACTCTAAATGGAATATGATTATAAAATTTATTTAGTATTTGTATTTGAATCATGTAATGGAATCTTTATGCTTTGTTTGGATGAGACGAGAAGGTGAGAGTAAAGAAAATAAAGAGAAGAAAAAAGTAAAGATAAAATATTTTCTCCCCTTCTATTTGGATGATGGGAGAAATAAGAGAAAAGAAAAAACTTATTTATTCCATAAAAACTATAATACCCTTATTACTAATACAACTAATATATATTATATAAATAAAAATAATTCATATAAATGATATTTTCACATTACTTATTTTATTCAATAAGGTAGTAGTCAGTAGTGAAGATGGTCGATGATTGATAATTGGTGGTGACAATTGGTGATTAGGGACTATTGGCGGCGACCAATGACCAACAATGGCTATCAATAAGGTGATTGGTGGCAACAGTAGGTTAAATTTTGATATAAGGACTAAACCCTAGCTTTAGTCTTCCCTGGCAGTTAAACACGTGGGCTTATTGCTATCAAAGGCAAGGCCTTTAGAAGCAAGGAGCAACCAATTAAAGGAATTGACCTAATATCATACAAGTGAAGGAAGGATTTGTGGGAAATAAAAATTAAAGAATTCTCTATCACGTGGCAACTAATTTTGCATTAATTAATTGACATTTAATGTATGTTTTATTTTGTTGGTAACGTTTAATGTATGTTATTATAACTTTACCTTGTCTAGCATAATTTAAGGAGGAAAATGTGGATAATGTAAAATGAAGTTGGATTTTTATTGTTATCCATCAATATATATATATATATATATCAAGGCATTAATTGAATGGAGGTTGGTGAGAGAAGCAAGAATTCAACTCCGAAATAGTGAAGAAAATGAGAGAATCCCCTATTCCCTGAAGACCATAATTTTCAAGGGATACGCACGTGAAGCCAACCAGATTCTTATACCTAAAAGTAGGGAACCTCTGTATACCACGAGAGAATAGTCAAATTTCTCCCCTACTTTTCTCTACCTATATGTCTATTCTTCACTTCAGTGTCCATGACAATACGCATAAAGCACCAGTCGTTATCCCTCCCTCCAGTCCATTTCATCATAAGTCTCAAGGGACGAACGGACGTAGCGCCTCATTTTCAACCCTTTTTATTCTATCCTCCACCAAATATCCCTATACTTTAAGGCATACATTCAATTTAGTTCCTATATATTCAATATTCCTCTCTTTTTCTGTCTCTGTTGTGCCATTAAAACGAAATGATCCAATTGAAATGAATGGTGACGATCCACAGTACTGGAGCAGAACTTCGATTTGTCTACTTCCAAAGAGAAAATAGAGAAGTTGCATGAACTCAACTGAACTGAACTGACAATGAAATCAGCTTCACGTGTGGTTTGAGACACCTGCCTAACATTCGATCGCCTCGTAATAATTCTTCCTCAAATCCCTAACTCAACAACGCAACCATGCTTCTTTTCTTTTTCAATCAACCACAGTGTCACAATATATGTGTATATATATATATATTTGTAAGGAAAAAATTACTCCATATATATTAAGAAAAATAGTAATAGTTAGTTAAAATTAATTAATTTGTCTCAATTTTTTAAATTTCTTTCAAAATTATATTTATTTAATTTAATATTAATTTGAATTACTAATATATTTAACCCCTCTCATAAAATTTAATGCATCATTAACTTTTTTTTTTATATTTAGGACAATTAAGAGGAAGAAATTTTTCATTGTAAATAGGATAGAACCAAAAGGAGTATTAATCTTGTTTGGAACAAATCCCTATCTCACACTACTTCCTGACTAGTTACTATCATCGGATTCAGGGGCAATTGAGCCATTGTCTAATAGTTTCATTTTACAGAATATATCCTTATTAAATTCAACCACAGTTGATAAAGACATGATGCTATATCCTCTGATCTTCTCATTATATACACCCAATATCCATACACTTACGCATAACCGTGCAGAGTATGATAATAACACCTGATCAAATTTTACAGAATAACTAAGTTTTTAATTAGGCACATAACTCCAAAAAAATAATAAACTACATCTTTTATACCTTAATTTGAATTTTTCAATTTAATTATTAGAAGATTACTCCTCTCTCCATTTAATCTCATATAAAACGAATTCTTTCAATTTATAGTACCACAGACATTTTTCTCCAATTAAAGCGATTCCTGAAATAGAGACGCAGGCCAACTCGAGCTAGCTGATGGCCAGGACGAAGGGTGACTGGTAATCAAGGTTTAAAAATTAAAAAAAGACGGAATTACTTCTTGAAAGGACCTTATTGATTAAGACAATGTTTGGGACACTAAATTGAGATATTTTTTAAATACTAAATCCATATATAATATAAAGTAGGGTAAAGCCGGTACAATACATTAGTCACAACTTCATCATACTTTGGGTTTTGTGACCTTTTTTTTTTTTATTTTCTTCTTTTATTTAAGAGGTTTCATTTTTTTATTCTTTTTTTTTCTTTTATAAGTGAGGCCCATTTTTTCCCATTTTTTAAGTGGGCCCCACTTTTAAAAATTCAATATTTTTTAATTTTAAAGTTTATATTAATTTTAATTGATATGATTTGATATTATTTTTTTTATATAGGGGAAGTTAGTGATCTTTTTTTTTTTAAATTTAACATATTTTAGAATTAAATAAAATTTCCTCAATGTGCCCTGCGCATCCACGTCTCCCGCATCCCGCACCAGCAGGAGAGGAAAATCTAGTTTAGATAAAGGTAAAAATGAAATAGAGAAATTATCAACTATTGTTGAGTTAAGTGAAATGGTCTTGATTCTCTTTAAGAAAAGTTGAATGTATGAACTTTGTGAAAGAAAAAAAAATCATATTAGGAACACTACCTATAATTAGGTTCAATAATATTTAAATTTGATCGTAGTTTCAGATACTAGATAATTATATATAAGAGAGGTTTTATATTTAAAAGACCAAATTCAAATAAAAGTAATCATTTAGACTAAATTCTTAATTTAATTGCTTTTAAACTATATTAATTGGTAGCATTTTAGTTACAGGTAATTACCATATTGTAGACTGGAATTACGGTAATTAAGTTACTTAATATCCATTCAGAAGAGGTTAAAATCAGACGTCATGCACCTTCTAATATATAGACATTTATTTTAATAAATTGCATGACAATTTAAATTGGTAATAATGTTCCGAATTTTTCTCAAAAGAAGTTGAAAATATAAAATAAATTGCGACTACGTACGTATCTGATCTTACCCAAAAAGGAAAACCAAAGAAAGAATATGGTTAAGTTCTTCATCCTTTCACCTACAGACTGTTTGGTTCAATTATTAGGAGGTTATGAAATATAATGAGAAGGGATATAAAGGGAAGAGATGTAAATAAAATACATAAGAGTTTGTTTGATGTGATATTAAAGGAGGTAGAAAATAAATTTATTTTTTATATTCACCATAAAGGGTATTGTGGTATTTTTATTTTATTTATAGGCATGTAATCTAGATTATATAAGTTTTTGGATGTGAAGCTATTTACATATTAGTCTATAATTGGCTTTATACATGTAATCCAAATTACATATATTTTGGTAAATCAAACATAACAACTCTCATTAGTAAACTCATTTATATCTCTTTATATATCATATAAATGAACCAGACGAGGTGTTAAGTTTTAGAAAGGTCTTCTATACTTTTATTTTGTAAATGAAGATTCACAAATTGAGGTTGGAGTAAATATTGATGGATATAAAAGGGCTTGGATCACTAACCCTAATTGAAATCAAGAGTTAATAACGTGAGAATATTTTAAAAAATAATCAATTAATCAAACTCTTTTTATTAATTTACCCGGTTTTTTTAACTGTTAAGATATGACGATATTGATCACCTATCGTCCTAACTCCTATATCCTCCTATCAGAGATTAGCAGGAAAGACTCTTACACCACCATTTGTCTTCCCTTAATTTGTCATTATGTGTTCTAAATTATTCATCATGTGGCCCATAAACAAAATTAAAAAATAAATAAAACTCCTATATCTTTGTCCAAAGGTCATGATTAATCAAATATCCCTGTGGATGACAGCTTATATATCAACAACCAATTTGAATATAAACGAAAACTCTTAGTTAATTTTATAGATATAATAATATTTCACATGTTTTGGGGCCGAAGTATGTAGAAAACTTGATCGATTTATTAGTAATCTGATTGAAAAAAATACTATAGAGAGACTAGCCAAATGAATCAAACGTTAGACCAAGCAGAGTTGGACAAAACTAAATTAAAATTAAGACTCTGTCATCACCCAGGGAGCCTTGTAGCTTTTTTAAAGTTGATTTGATTCGATCATTCTTAATTAATTATTCCGACGTACTAGTGCCCATATAAAACCTTGGGTGAACTTTTTTAAATCAAATTTTTTTCTTAAAAAAAAGAAGGAACCCTCAACTCTCAGAACAAATTATCTATCATACACAATGAGTTTTTTTTTTCTTTTAGATTGTCTCTCATTGACACACTCGAGTTGAGAATTAATGAAAGTTTATCTCACACGCACACACCAATGATGGTAGATTTTGAAATAGTATGAGTTAATATAGTATTTAGGGTGAAATAGATAAAAGAACATAATACTCCCTCCCTCCGATATGATTTATAAGAGGAAAAAACTGCTTTATAAATATTAAGAAAAATAATTTTAGTTAGTTAAAGTTAATTAAATTGTTTTATATTTTAAATTTATTTCAAAATTACCCATACCTAGCTTAGTTTAATATTCCATTTTTTCTCTATTACAAGTCACGTTTAGCCAATTTACACATACTAAGAAAAGTGGTTAAATTAAAAGTATTTAAAATTATTGAACTTTGTAAAATTTATCACAACTTTCTAATATTACTTTCATTAAATTATAACATATTTTAAGCATATCTTTCTTATTCTCTCTCCATTGTAATTGTTTAATGAGAGGCAAATATGGAAATTGATATTTAATACTTATAAAATGACTTATATTTTACATGTTCCAATTTTTCTAAAATATGACCTTTAATGGGGAATAAATGGAATGCTAATTTAAATCACTAATGTATTTAATCTCTATTCACATAATTAATAAAGAGTAATTTTTGAAAAAAAATTTAATACATTATTAAATTTTTTTTATATTTAAAACTATCAAAAGAAATTTTTTTTTTTATAAATAGAATCGGAAAAAATAATAAAAATTGAGAGATTTAATTTTTTTTTAATTTTAAAAATTTGAAAGACTCTTTGCGCCCGCAGATACACAATCCAGTTAACGGAAAACACATTTTTTTACATTATTTTTCAAATATTTAGTAACAAAAACGGCAGAAAATATCCCATATTTTTGTTTAAATTCTCAACAGAGGAAAGAAGCAGAGAATCCCAACTCTTAAAGATATACTCGTCATCAAGTTGGCAGCGATTGGTTTGTCCACGTCATCATACTCAGAGTCTCTCTCTCTCTCCCCCCAACCCACCCTCCTCCTCTCACGTAATTACCAGTTGACTTACCTGGCCTCCTTAATTTGTGATTCCTCCATTTATTTTATATATATATATATAGTCCTCTTCCTTTTGTCCTCCTATATTCTAAGATCTCTCTCTTTCTCTCCATCTCCTTCTCTCTCACAGCACCCACATGAATTTCTGACATATCGCCTGAGCTTTCTTATTTCATTTGAATATTAGTCCAAACAATATGAGCAATATAAGCATGGTGGAGGCAAAGCTGCCCCCAGGTTTCAGATTCCATCCCAGAGATGAAGAACTTGTGTGTGATTACCTGATGAAGAAAGTCACACGCTATGATTCTGATACCCCTCTCATGATTGATGTTGACCTTAACAAGTGTGAACCTTGGGATCTTCCAGGTCAGTAATTCATCTCCTGCTCTTTCTCTTCATTTTCTTCATATATATTTATGGAGGCTCTGAAATCGAATCAAAGTTAGCCAAAAGTCTTTTCCTGCTAGTTCATTTTTGTTTTCATCGATCACTTTAATTAACACTCTGCACCGAACAAGCCATTAATGGATAAGTTGATCCATGTTTGTGTTTGCTATTTTCGGTCCACTAATGGCGATGTTGCTTTCAGCCATTTTGGAATATTATAGTTCAAAATTTGATGATGAAGATGATCAATGATGATGATGATGGGAAATTAGTTTAAATTTGATTTGATTCATGTCTTGCCGACTGTTTGTTTAATGAAAGTTACTTTTCAGTAATTGATCGATTCAAGAAAATTATGTGTGTTAAACTCCCATATATATGTATGTATGTATGCCTATATAGAAGAAGCCATTCAGTAATATATGTATGTATTAGAGAAGAAAAACATGCAGGCCAATTGTTTTATATTGGCCTGCATGTTTTTCTTCTCTAATACATACGATTATGCATAAGGCGCTTGGAGATCAAAGAAGTATATATGTAACAAAATATAATGAGAGGGGGGTATAATTATTCTGAATTAGATCATAGATAAGTCAGTGTTGATCATGTGTAAAGTGAAAAGAAGAAATATTTACCATTGATTAGATCACAAATTAATCATTAATCAAAATTGTTAATGAATATGTGAACACTTTTACTGTTTTAGTATGATTGATATATTGTATATACACACATGTACTGGCCAAAAAAAGTATCAAATACACATCATATTCAAAGCTTTTGAATAAATTGACTAGCTAAATGATATAATTGATTTGGATTTCAATTTAGAAGAAACTGAACTTTCAATCCTCTCACCATCATCTCTTTGTATCCACTCGCATCTTAACTGTAATGCATATCCTCCATCAACATGAGGTTATGATTTCTCTCCCCTCAAGATGACGAAGTTAACTATGAATTTCTTGTTCTTTTCATTTCAATATTACCTTTACTAATTTTTTTAAAGCATTATATGAGTTATTTGGATATAATTTGATAGTGAAATTATATATCATGCATATCCCTATTAGGAAAGAAACAAAAAAGATAAGCAAACCACAAGAAACAAAAGCAGTTAGTGGAAGAAGCTCAAATTAATGGGGCCAACACACACTTACGTATATACAATAATTGAACAAAACAAGCGCCAATTACTTACGCGGAAAGAGATAGCTAGCTAGTCTAATTATCCTTTTTTGTAACTCGCAGAGACTATATGAATGTATGTTCTGTAGAATAAATCTCAAAGCATATAACTTTGTATTTATATATATGCAAAAGCATTCGACTCTCTTGTATAACTTTGTAAATTCCTGCATAAACTCATGATATCATCATATCAGTGTATACAATTAATCTTCGTCAAAGAAAAAGTTGATGAATTTATTATAGCTAAGAGATAATATTGTAAATTGTGAATCACATATATAATATTGATAGTTGACTTGGAAACAATAGGTAGCTAGCTAGACTTATCATATATATATATTGACCTAGCTCGAGGTTGTTTTAATTTGCAAATAACTACATATGATCCAGAAATAATATGTAGATATGTGTGTACGAAATTGAAATTGAAATGATGATGCAGAAACAGCATGTGTGGGAGGAAAGGAGTGGTATTTCTACACACAGAGAGACAGAAAGTATGCGACGGGGCTGAGAACGAATAGAGCAACGGCGTCAGGGTATTGGAAGGCGACGGGGAAGGACAGAGCTATCCTTAGGAAAGGGAAAGTGGTCGTCGGAATGAGAAAGACTTTGGTGTTCTATCAAGGAAGGGCTCCCAAAGGCAAAAAGACTGACTGGGTCATGCATGAGTTCCGCCTTGAACCTCCTCTTCCCTCTCCTCATCTTTCGAATTTCCTCAAGGTATGTATATAATTATATTATATATACATACTTAATTATTCTTAATTTATCGTCCTCTTCATAATAATAATAATAATAATTAGGGTTTTATTTAGTCTTGATGTGTATTTATATCTCACCTAAACCATTTAGAATAATTAATATGGACGGTTCGAACCTTGATTAATTTCTCAAGTCAAACTCAAAGTAATGGGAAGAAATTAATAATATCCACTTACCGACTAAGATAATACCTTTGAAATATATATTAATTGTGTGACAGTTTGCATATCATTTCATTGATCATTTTGCCTTTAGTAGACTCGACTTTTCATGTTCTATTTTTTATGGTCAAGTTTTGACAATTAATCCGTGCGCCGAGCTAGCTGGCTAGCTATATGACACTTAATTATTATATTCTGCTTAAAATTTGTTAAAATAACTTCAAATTGGATGCTCCTTTTCGTGTTTTTCTTTCATATATATAAATAAAATGTTAATTAAAGACTTTGACTTAACCTTAAAAATTTGTATTGCTATCCCTAACAAAATAAAATTTGCGTGGCTGGTGAATATATATATACAGGAAGACTGGGTTCTGTGTAGGGTATTCTACAAGAAGAGGGAGGAAAATGGAAAAGAGAGCATGCATATGGGAACTAGCTTCTATGAAGACAGTACTGCCTCTTCGTCACTTCCTGAATTAATGGACGACTCTCATAATTACATCAGTTTTGATCACCCTCCTCCTCCACCGCAAGTGCCCTGCTTCTCCAATATCTTCCCCCCTCAGCCTCAGCCTCAGCCTCAAACAAACCCTAACCCTAATAATCATCATATTCTTCATAACCCCACTTATAATGCAACACCACCCACCAATAACTTGCCTTCTAATTGTAATTCCTTAGACCCTTTCTCAGATCATGACACCAAGGTTCTCAAAGCTTTGTTGACTCACCTCACAAACATTGAAACTCATCAACAAGCCTCTCCTTCACCTCCCTCTACCATTGCATCTCACCCACCTCTTCATTCTCAACCTTACTTTTCTCATCTGCCTCTTCCCACTTTATGGAACAATCCTTGATTATATATGAATTTGTGTGCCTTTTGCCTTTCTTCCTCCATTTTCAACAACCCAGAAAAAAATTTACACACTTATATATATATATACTATTAATTAGATTCATGTTGATGTTGAGTGATATATATATATATATATATGTCCCACGTACTATAATTAGTAAATGGGACTTGTAATCGATATACACTTATCAATATCAATATGTGTAGTGCTTGTTGTGGTTAATTAGTGGATGAATACTTCATGTTCTTGTATTCCACTGCCTTCATTTATCATCAATGTGTATGTTCTCAAGAGAACATAAACAGGTAAGCGTATATAAGACATTTCAGCTTGGTAATTTTTTGGATAAGTTCAAGCATTATTACAAATTTGATATGACAAAAAAATGATCTCATATCCAATATACTCCCTCTAGTCCTATATATAGGATATTTTGTCCTGGTCCTAAATATAAGACCATTTACAATATACGAGGTAGTCCCTCCGGTGCTATATATATATGATCTTTTGTTTTGATTCTAAATATAAGACCTTTTACAATATACGAGATAATATTTATTATACATTTCTAGAAAATGTTCCTATTTAATATATCCAAAGAGAAAGAGAAAGAGATTAAATAAGGGTAGTTTTGAAAAAATATTGAGATTTTTGAAAAAATTGAGGTAGTTAATTAGTTTTAATTCCAATTCTTAATTCACGTGATTCGGTTAAAAGGGTCTTATATTAAGGATCAGAGGGAGTAGTATTTATTATACATTTTCAGAAAAATATCCCTATTTAATATATTCAAAGAGAAAGAGAGAGAAATTAAATACGAATAGTTTTAGAAAAATATTAGAATTTTTAGAAAAATCGAGATAGTTAATTAGTTTTAATTCTAATTCTTAATTCGCGTGATTCGGTTAAAATGATCTTATATTAAGAATCAAGTAATATGATATATCTAATTAATAATTCACTATATATCCCAATGAATGATAGTCAAGCTAGCTAACCAACCATATTTATATATTTTATGTCTAGATATAATAATGGCTGACGTAATTACCTGTTCATGACAGTAGTTAAACGAAGACTAAGCAGATTTTGACGATTCTGACCCTAATATTAAATATTCGTTTCTCTAACACAAATGATTAACACAAATGAGACAATCTGATGTAAGAATAGTATATTCTAAATTTAAATTAAATCAAACACTGTCTCTAATTATATATGTCAGTATCACTGTTCGATATTAATAATGTTATATTTTCTTTCTCTTCATTTTATTATGTACATATATGTTTGCGAGTGAAATATTGCGGGTCAAGTGACACTTGAAGCATTTAGTTCTTAATTTTCAATTCACTGGGTGTCTTGTAAACTGTACCGACTAACTACGTTCCAATCAGGAAAAATTACATTTAGGGATTTAATTAGAATTATGTTTAAAAGTTAAAAATTATCATTAAATTTCAATGCTAACAATAACTTTTTTAAACAAAATATAATGTTTAAGTCATTATGATAATAATTTTTTCGAAGCTCAGTTGATGGTGATGACTTTTTCAAATTCTTACAGTGAATCGTTAACACGTGATAGTGATTTTTTTTTTAAATTGAGAGTTATTATAATTATAATTTTGTTAAATGATCTTTAATTATGCATAATTTTTCCAAACAAATGTCAGTTATGATTTGTATTGTGCCAAACAATAACCCTATATTTGGATGAAAAAGAAGTAGAAGAAGAAAAAACTAGAGAAAAAAAAAGAACATAGATTTTACTCTATTTGGATAGTAAAAGAAAATATGAATGGAAGAAAATTAGGGATAAAAAGAGGCATGTGATTTACATGTTTTCTCCCCAAAATTTTCTAGCTAAAACTTTAAATATTTTGAAAAGAAAACATTTTGAGGATTTATACTACAGAAGCAAAATAAAAACCTTATTATAATTTAAAACAAATAGAGGTTAACTGCTGGTCAATGGCCGCTAGTAGTTAACATCCATTGACTAGCCATTAGCGCTAGTCAATAGTTGCCGGTGGACAACCAACAATGGTATCTAGTTGGCAGGGCAAAGGGACGGAAGTTTCGAGAGCATTTTTGTTATCTCAACATTGTTTTTTACTATAAATGATTTTTGTCTCTTATTAAACATTTAGTCTTAAATTATAGTATGGTTTCTATTTTGATGATAGAGTGTGATTTTCCCAAAACATTTTGGATGGTCTACATGTTTTCTCTTCAAAAAAATTTTTTTTCCTCTTACTTTTCTTATGTTCATTTAACTATTAAGAGAAAAAAAATTCTCAATCCACTACTAGAAAAAAACAATTTATCAAGGGACAAATCCCTCGTTAAATTGAAAATAACAAGAGATAAAATATATCACTAATTTGATCGTTATAAATCGCGTCGCTAAATTTAGCGAGGAATGAGTTGATTCCCTTGCTAAATTAGCAAGAAATTTAATCCCTTTCTAAATTTAGCGAGGAACTCATTTTTTGTTTTTTCTTTGTTAAACTATACAAAATTCAACACTGTCACATCATTGCCATGTCACCACCAAGATTGCGCCGCTCCACATCACTGCCATGTTACCTGCCACCCATGTCACATTACCCCGCCACCTATGCTACATCACCATGATCCACCTATGCTACATCACCATGATCACAACACGTCATTGTCATTGTCATGTCATATAAGGATTTAAAATAAGTATTTAATTAGGTTCGAACTCATGACCTCCTACTTTTAGTGCATTTATATTTAAACTTTTACCAGTTGAACTGGAATGTATTTGCAGTTTTTATATGAAATATGAAATATATATTATTTATCTATACACTAATACACATATATATTTATAAATTAATATATTGTTAAAAAATAAAAATATATTATAATTTCAATTATTAATATCATAAAATACTTTATATTTTGAATTTTGTAATAAATGAATTTTTAGTTTTATTTTTTTCCAACAAGTTATAAAAATTAATCTAAATATTTTTATTAATTTAAAATAATCAATTGATAAAAATAATTTTATAACTTAATTATTAAAAAAATTTTAATTCATTAAAATTAAATTTTTAATAAAATAATTTTAATCTATTAAAATTAATTTTAAAAAATTTAGCGAGAGACAAATCCCTCATTAGATTCCTCGCTATTCATAATAATTTAACGAAATAAGGGATATTCCTCGCTAAATCTACCAATAGCTACGAATTTACAACTTATTACTAATTTCCTCGTTATTTAGATCATTTAGCGAGAGATAAGTGATCCCTCACTAAATTTAATTTTTTTAGTAGTGATCTCTTCACTTTTCCTTCTCCTCCCTTTTCTTTCTGCATCCAAACAAAAGTAGAAGGGGGAATTATATATAGATGAATATTATTTACGATTGTCTAAGTGGAAGAAGAGACAAATAGAAATGACTAATTAGAGAAGACTAAATCCCGATGACCTCAGCTCAAGGATTAGCTGATTAACAAGTCTTTCTCCTTATCCACTGATCTCTCACACTCTCTTAAATGCGAAGTAATGACAGAAACTTTGGGTCACAATAACCAGTTTGACTTGTGAAACCAAACATTAACAATCAGGGGCTTTCCTTATCCATAAACAGGGAAAAGGAAATTGGCCTTAATTATTGGATGTTTAGTGTGAAGTGCTTGGACTCTTTGACAAATGAGAATAATGTAGGTAAGTTTCTTTTTCAATGGGTACAATTCATTGTTGAATATGTATGTACATATATGCATTCTTTCCAGGAAATATATATAATAATATTCACAGAAATAAAAAGAAAAATAATACTCCTATCTTTTTCTTATTCGTAGTCATACATATATGACTCGTGACTGTAAAAAAATGCCCATTTATCTACACTGGTTAGTTATTTCCAATGATTGAAAAGTGAAAAATGTTTTGTTGACTAAAATTTTAATTATATATATAAATTGTTAAGCAAGTATATAATTAATATGTGAAATAAATTTTGCAGTTGCTGTTGGTGTGTAAAAAGAAGAGCATATGCAGCACGTGTAAGGCGTAGTAATCATACATCAAATTAAAGTTCAAAGTAAGGATTAGGTTTGGTATGTGTGGTCGAGCTTCAAGTCTAACTAAAATCTTGGCTTTCCATCTCTCTCTCTCCTTACTTATTTAGTTCAGAGGATATTGAAAGCAACCTGTGACCTAACTTTAATTTTTATAATGCTGTACGAAAATTCATGCTTATTATTATTACTATTATTATTATCCTATTGAATATATATAATTTTATAAATATTACAGAAGTGATCTTTAATATATGTACTAGTATCATTTTGAATGTTCCTTCAAATAATTGTTAATTTCCACAAGGCCTAAATTATTTCATGTCTTAAGCTTGTTGTATATAATGTTATTATTATTTAAGAAACAAAATGATAAGATTGAAACCCTGAATGCATATGGAGCGTGGGCTAATATAGTTAGTGTTAATATGAATGCACGATTAGTTATTATGACATGTGATCTAGCGATGGAAATTTCTGTGTCAATTCTGTCTATAAAGCCCATTGAAAATCATAAGCAACACAGACCTCGTGACAGCTTGGGGAGCAAAATCTGGAAATGGCCTACCTACCTAGAGTAAATTAAATTACTCAAGCCGAGCCTTCTAACCAAATTAATTTTTAACATGCTTCCTCCTACGGAAAATTTTTAAGAGTGGACAAAGTATAATCTCAACACATATGAAGCGTGTTGAAACTCCTAAACAATTGGTTATGGTTGTATGAAGCATAATCTGGAATCAAAATTTGAAGTTTCAAAGGCATCTAAAAATCCCAGAAGGAGTACTGGCCCACTTGGAGAAAAGCAGGGGGCGGGGGGTGGGAGAGAGAGAGAGAGAGAGAGAGACATGGAGAAAGGTGAATAGGGATATAATTATACAACTAGGCATCATAGACTTAAGAATCCAAGCCTGAACAACATATACAGAACATTTAAGGTACACTTAATCAGTACTTTGTTTGGAGAGAGAGAGAGAGAGTTTGATGGGAAATAATGCTGCCATATGTGGGGAATTTGGCGGGAGGAAAGTCTAGTCTATTGTGCCAAAGCACTGGTGTTGAAGACAAGAAGAGCACCCCCAGCTAGAAGACCAGCCAGTGTCACTGCCCATATAGCCAACCCTGTCGTACCTGCACCATTTCAATCAAATACACAATATCATCCCTCTCATCAACTACTTTTCTATGCTTCTTACACTGTGCCCCAATGGGGATGTTGGTATTTACAACTCTGTCAAAATAGGCATGTCCTTTTTAGCACCATCCTATGCAACCAATCCATGTTTTGGTTGTCTCCTCATTCCCCTCCCCACTCCCCTCAGATCCAAACAAAAGTAGGACCTGTACTTTTCTTTGGATCAGGAAGTGTCTGAACTCTGAAGAGAGAATCAGGAGAGCATCTGGACTACCGTCAGGGGGAGAGGCGTCTCATTTTTAAGAATACATATTGTATAAATGGTTCCTTTATAATGAAATCGATTCCATTACTTCTGTTCTGTGGCTATCAAACTAAATTTTGGATCCTAGAATCTCCATGGGTTGAAACACTAATAGACCTAAGCCTCTCTGTGTGTGCGGGTGTGTCAGTATTGATTCTTTTGAGCTTCACAGAGACAAGGATTTCTTACCGCCAACATACACATCACCACTTGGAGACCAGTCGTTAGTGTCGTAGATAGGACTGTAGGAATGAAACAAAGACGCAAATGCAGCTTTAATCAGTCACTCTAATTCTATTATTCCAAGTACCAAAACTCACATATATACATAATAACATGGTATTGTTTAATTACCTGTAGCCATCCACATTAGCACCGTACTTGTCCACGAATTGGTAAACACCCTTTCCCTGATACCCACAATGATTCATTCAACAGAGTGAGCTCACAGCTTCAAGCAAGCCAATCTTACTCACTTTCAATCAACAACTAATATACCATGACAATTACTATTAGTGATACAATAAAGTTTTGGTTTTGCTTATATTCCTAGTTCAGAATTCTAATCTCCCCTCTTAATACAATTGCTATTGTAAGTTTTGAGGTAAGCACAAACCTTAGCCTTCCTGCCAGATGAATCAACACCACCATCCAAGTTCATGCCACCGTTGATTCCTGCGAATGATTTTAGCCAATCAGGAAAGAAATAAATAGAGTTTGGAATATACAGACAGATAGATAGGGGGGAGGCTGTAATGAAGAAGAACCATAAGGCTTGTCGGTTTTGATCTTCTTGCCACCACTGGCTACGACCCTGAGAGAAGAAGACCTTGAGAGAGAAGGAAGGCCTCTCACGGATGATTTCTCAGTAGTGAAAGGTGCAGGTTTTAAAGCGACGGAAGCCATCACAGAGGATGCCATTGAAACGATGCGATGCTTCTGATTCTGTTTCTCACTCTGCTACTGCTACTGAGGCTGAGAGAAACTGATGGTCAAGGAAGACATCTTGAGATAATAAAATTACATGTGTGATTGCTATGTGACACGTGGCGGTGATCTTGTGGAGGGCTTGGGATATCGTTTTGCTCATCTTATCCACAACATGCCATGTCAAACAATTTTCATCCACTTGTTTGCACGCTTATTTTTATTATTATTATTTTTTTTTTTGCAACCTTCAGTAGCAAACAGCTCTCACTATTTTGGATTCAACTCAAGTTGACACATTTCTCACATTTCCATGGCCCTAGAGATCAAACTTAAGAGCTAATAGTTAAAGGATTCAGACTCTTTCCATATGAACTAGCGTGCTTAGGTATTAATATTATTATTTTTTGCTTAGGTATTGATATTAGTGTTATTGTTATTATGGAACACATAAAAATCTTTAAGCTCGTTGAAGCCCCATTTGCATACACGCACTGCAACTGGGTTGGGTTGGATTGTACTGTACTCGGCCCAATTTGTGATTGGACCTAATCGTACCAGAGAAAATATGCTTTTCATTTTTTTCAGGAAAATTTGAAAGAAAAAAAAGAAAAGAAAATACACCACAGAATTTGATAAAAAAATTTTGAAGTTTAAATTTTTCTAAGTATCATCGATATTCAATATATTCAATTCGATCAATATCTATAGAAAATTTCACTATTAATTAGTTATAAATAGTATAACTCACTTCAAACTCCATACAATACACAAAACTCACTTTTAGTTAAATACTTTTTCTGTTCCTACTTATAAATGCTCTTTAACTACATCATATATCTTAAAAGATTAATTAATTTTAGTTACCATTCTTAAAGTTTAAAAAATTATAACAACTTTTCTAAGATTACCTCTATTTAAAAAAATAATCATTCTCTCTCCATCTTAATTGTTTCTTTAATCATTCTCTCTCAATATTAATTAATAAGGGCAAAATTGCAAAATTGAAAAAAATATTACTGAATAATTAATAAATTTTACAAAAAACCTTATATTAAGGACCAAGTAATTTTTTTAGAAACATTGTTATAATAAGGACCATAGCGAATATAAAAATAAAAACAAGTGAATAAAATGAAACTTCATATGCAGTTATAGTTTTATTTATGGTGTTATCTCTTATTTACTTGAAAATATTTTAAAGTAGATAAATGGATTCAGATTGGTTGTTCTTAGCTTTGAGTTTTTGATCACTCTCTGTGTCTCTTATGTAATAATTAAATTTCGATAAGGAAACAAATCATTTAAATTAAAAATATTAATGTGGCAAGCATCCTTTGATTTGAAACTTAGCATATGACGTAAAAGTGGTAAGGCAGAATGGGTTGGGACATAAACATTGAAAAAGCGACCAAATGTGAAAGCCGCACAAAATAGAAGTCCGTTATGTAATATGATTACTGAGTCAATAAATTTTTTTTGGGGTTGACATATATGCATAATTGCATATAATGTCAGCTCAACTTGATTTGGCCAAAAAAGGGGAAAAAAAGTTTCAACTTGATGCATGCATCTAATTTATGTTCTGTTCACACTTAACGATTCAGACAGGCAGTTTTTCCTATTTCTTACGCTAAACATGAAAAGGTGTTCAATTTCAATTACTATTATTATTATAATAATAATAAATAATCACATGTTTTATGATTTTGTAGAAGAAAATGGGTTGGTCAGAATTGAAATTGAGGTGAAATGAAGGGTGCTCTGTTCTCATCTGTGAAGCTAGAAGCGATTAGGATTGGGAAGAAGAGAGGCTGCAATTTAATGCAGCGCTCTCCAAGGCTTGTCTTGGTCAAGGTCAACCTTCACCTTCACCTTCACCTCGTGCCTTTTATTAATTAATTAAATATGTAAATTAATTCTCTAATAGATAATATAGAAAAATGGTTAATTAGACAATATTATTCTCCTCAAGTCATTTCTGTTATGTTTTAGAGTAGATCAACACCGGTGAGGAGGAAGAAGCTGAAGAAACACGCCGGTGAGGTTGGCAAAGGTGACAGGTCACCGGAGGTGATGAGGTTGATGGAAATGAAGGTCACCGGAGATTTGAAGATGGAGGATGAATGGCGTGATTTAGTGTACCAGATGAATCTTAATAAAATTTTTTGACCAATAATATAATCAATAATAGTTTTCTAGTAAGAAGTCGATGATCATTTTCAATTTCTAATTGAACAATTTTATACTACACGAAATTTTTTTTTTGGGGTCAAATACTACGTGAAATTTTCAATTTGGCATACGATTACAATTCGCTGCTTCTATTCTAACTTCTTTAAAAGAATTAATTAAATTAACATCGCGTTTATGCTTACGCGGTTCGGTTGATCAGGAATTGTGAGCGAATTAAATCAAACCATTTGTGCCAAGTCATCGTCGTCGTCGAACATGAAAGAGTACGATAGCAAAGCAAACATAGAAGAGTCAAAGTACGTGCGTGTCCCTTCGGAGACCTTGCCAAGAGCCCAAGACCATTTATCTCACCAACTCCGGTTCACATTCTCATTTTCATTTTCCTCCTGCGCTGCTCTCCTCTCTCACATCATCTCTCTAGACCTTCATACTTTTCTTTTCTTTTTTTTTCTCTTCTCATTCTTTCTGCTTCCCGACTCCTTCTCAGCTCTTCGTTTCCACCAGTTTGAGGTTAGTTTCACTCATTTTCCCCCTTTTTCTGGGCTGTCTTCAATTATGGCACTGTGTATTCTTTCTTCATCTCTCTCTCTCTCTGCGTGGTAAAAGTTACTAGTGTTTTGGTTTTTGGCTTGAGATAAATGGTGATCAGTGTTCTTCCGTGGCTGGAAACAGACTTTTGATTACTTTAATTTTCCCTCTTTCGGTGCTTTAGATTTTGTTGTTGGGCTTCTGATTGCCTTCTATTTCTGGGAAATTTTGTTCACAAATTCCTTCTCTCGTCTTCCTAGACGTGTTCAAAACATTACTGATAACCACTTGGGAGATATAAACGCCTGAATATAGGTTGTAAGACGGACCAAATACCGATCAAAATACGTGCTTTTTTCCTAGTCACCCTCACATTTTATGGAATTCTCGAGCATATTGGCGGTAAATAATTGTTTTGCCAGTCTGCATTTGCTGAACCAGTTAATTTTGTCAAAACAAAGTAAAAAACTTTGATGGGTGTGAGACAGTCAGACGAGAGAGAAAAAGGGAATAAACTTTTCTGTGTATAATACTGAGCTATATATAGGAGGAAAATAAAGAACCTAATAAATATAAAGATATACAAAATAACAAATCAAATCAAATATAATCAAATCATATCAACAATGGGTATCTACGTACCTCCTTGTAGTATAATTATAGTCATGCGTATTTTTCCTTTTGCAATGCACCTCTTTTATGCCATGACCCTTTTTCAATGTCATTGTGGTTTTGGTGGAAAAACTAGGGCTAAGATATTGTTCTGCTCCTCTGAATTAAGACCTGAAAGTTATGCATTATCTTTATCTAGTTCGATTACTTGTTTGTGTCTTCCACTTGCATATCCTATGAGATATCGAAATCTGTTACTTTGATTCAATCAGGTGGCCTTGGAAGTGGCTTTTGAACCAATTGATGCCATTTTTCCGTAAAGCTGCTCACTGGTGCTTCATTCAGTCATGACTTGTTTTCCTGTATTTTTTGGTAAAAGGTTGGGTTCTTCGACAAGGCTAGATCCAGACATTGAAGAAGGTAACTTAAATACTTATTTTGATTGATCGAAGTACGTGATATTTAGATAGAAGAGATTACAGAATTGTTAGTCATGTACGTTTAATTATTTTTCTAAGCACATGTTTATGTGCTGGAGTCATGATATTTACTGCTTCATTCCTCGGAAAAAAAACTTCTACTTCCAGTGCTACATTTTGATCAAATCTACTTGTGAACAGAATTTTCTGGCCTTCACAATATCAGACTTTATACATACAAAGAACTAAGAATCGCCACTGAGGAGTTTAGCCCTGTCAATAAAATTGGAGAGGGCGGTTTTGGTGCTGTTTTCAAGGTAATTGAAAAACTTTCTAACTTGATGTTTCAAGTATTGCTTCCATTATTGAATAGAGCCAAGAAAACGAGTTTCAACCCGCGGGTTGGCCTGTTTTGCCTTGTTTTATGGCGGTCCTGGGCTAGAAAAAACATAGTCCATATTGTGGCGGTCTTTTTCCAGCCCGGACCGCTTAACCCGCGGGTTAATCGGGCTAACCCGCCAAACCCGTGGGGTTAGCCCGTTTAGCCCACTTTTTTTGTTTTTGAAATTTTTTAATTTTTTTTCTTTCAAATTACTTTATTTATATTTCTTTATATATATATTGTTTAATATTGAAACTTGAAATTAGAATTATTTTGTACTTGCAGTTAAAATTTTTCCATATTTCATATTTAATGTTGTTGAATTATGATACTTGCATAAATGATGATTAGTATGTGTTAATATATTTTGATAAATTAATAGTTTATGTGATTTCTATTTCTAATTTAATTATGAATCAATCATGTTATTTTTTTATTGTTTATATTGGTGATTTAAGTTATTATTTAAACTCGTGAGTTAGTCCGTTTAGTCCGTTTTTTTTTTATTTTAAAATTTTTTCTTTCAAATTACCTTGTTTGTATTTCTTTATATATATATATATTATTTAATATTGAAACTTAAAACTAGAATTGCTTTATACTTGAAGTTGAAATTTCCCCATATTTCATATTTAATGTTGTTGAATTATGATACTTACATAAATGATGATTAGTATATGTTAATATGTTTTGATAAATTAATGGTTTATATGATTTCTATTTCTAATTTAATTATGAATCAATCATATTATTTTTTTTTATTATTCATATTGGTGATTTAAGTTATTATTCAAATATAAAAAAATTGGAAAAAATATATATATATATATAATATCTGGCAGGTTGGGCGGTCATGGGCTGGGATTTTCCCAACCCGTCAGAAAACGGGCTGGCCCGCCCTCAGCCCGTTTTCTGGTGGCCCGCAGCAAGCTAGCCCATTTTAGAGCAGGCTGGCTCGTCTCCCCAGCTCTATTATTGAAGTTGATTTCTCCTTCCTTTTCTTATGAATGAAAACGTAAAATGATTACTGTGAATGGTCAGGGGAGGTTAAAAGGTGGAAAAGTTGCTGCTATTAAAGTTCTTTCAGATGAATCAAGACAAGGGGTGAGGGAATTCTTGACAGAGATTAAGGTGATCTCAGAAATAGAGCATGAAAATTTAGTTAAGCTATACGGCTGTTGTGTGGAAGGAAATCACAGAATATTGGTCTATAATTACCTTGAGAATAACAGCCTTGCACAAACTCTTATAGGTAAATGCATTACATTACTTTTATTTGGGTGACGGTCTGTGTTTAATCTGTTAATGCTGTATTTGAGATATTGAAATAAATCCCATCTATTCAAATCTATTTTGCTGGAAAATCATTAAAAGTAGGTGTGTTTATTTTGGCCAATTGGAGAAGAATGATATGCACAGCAAGCCTAAATTTGAACAACCTGAATGTGTTTTATTAACTTATCCTTGATTCTCAACCTTACACTAATTCTTTTTCAATAAATTGCTTTAAACTATTTTCTTCCAGGTGGACGTCATAGCAATATCCAATTCAATTGGCGAACACGATCTAGAATATGCACTGGGGTTGCCCGTGGGATTGCCTTTCTCCATGAGGAAGTAAGACCACATATTGTTCATAGGGACATAAAAGCAAGTAACATTCTTCTTGACAAAGACCTCACGCCTAAGATTTCTGATTTCGGGCTTGCAAAACTTATTCCACCAAACATGACCCACGTTAGCACACGTGTGGCAGGAACTATGTAAGTATATTTTTCTGATACTTTTGATTTCTATTTTACAGTCTGCGAAACTGGAAGCTTTTGGCTTTATTTTGTTTCCTCTTCTTTTCCCCTTTCAAACTGTGCATTGTACTTCTTGTTATGAAGACTTCATCCCTCCTCCTCAAATTCCCAGTTTTAAACTTGAGATCTCCATTTCATACTGAAAAAAGGAGTTTCCATTTGACAAGAAAATGTGATATAGATTATGCTATTCTGTTTTTATAATGTCTCTTGACTTGCATCTTATTGGGGATCTCAATTAAAACTACGGCTTAAAATTTACTTCTATGTAATCGATGACTTTGGAGTTTATATCCATGTTTTGATAGGGTGCCCATTACCATAGATCCGTAATACTTACTATTGACGCGAGAGTTTCCTCTGGTAGAGTCAGTGCTGTGCGGTGCATGATTTCATTTATAATTAGTCGCCACCCTTCTCTTCTTATTCAGTTAAGAAATAAGATTTGATAACTCTGATTATATATTTTTATAATATGCTGTTTTTGTATATAAAGCAATTATTTTATGTCAGGATTTAATGCTATATGTTCTATTGCAGAGGTTACTTGGCGCCAGAGTATGCAATAGGAGGAAAGCTGACAAGGAAAGCTGATGTATACAGTTTCGGAGTCCTCCTTGTGGAGGTTGTAAGTGGGAGATCTAACACAAATACACGATTACCAATTGAAGAACAGTACATTCTAGAAAGGGTATGTATCTCCAATACTTTTAGAAATCATTTTCTTGGTGAAAAGAACATACTTGTGAGGAGGTAGAATCAACTAATTTCACTTGCATATCTCAATATCAAATGAGAAAAAGTTTTTGAAACAAATTGGATTGAATTTTATATTCATAGTTATTAATAGCATGCTATAAAGCTTGTAGTTTAACACTACGACTCTTGGCACTTTGCCACATGTGCAGTGTTACAATATTGAACCAATATAGCTTTGCTACAGTAGTTTTTGACATGTAGCTGTAGCTTGCTCTATAATTTCTACAAATGAATAGGGCAACAAAAATTTAGTGGTTTTGCAAAGATTAATAAAGGAGATTCATTTGACTTTTCCTCGAACAATCAATATTGAGTGATTTGGTATTCATATCAAGAGCAAGAAAAGAAGGCAATGACATCCTTCTCTTCCTGTGCTCTTGATATCATTGACTGAACAAACAAAATCATCAAAAGGTGAAGAGGGAATTGAGGCATTGCTTAAATCATTACCGTGATGTTGCTTTTTATTGAAGGTGAATTGTTTAGTTATCTTAGGATAAATCTTCTCAAAAACTGTTAAAACATTAAAGTTCTTTCAAGTGGTATTGAAACAAAAATGAAGTCTTCGAAGTCTTAAAGGTTGAAGTTACTCTTGTACATGCATTAATATTTGTGCCTTTGGTATTGCTTCTTACTGGGAATATATTTAACACAAAGTGACTTCCTGTGCTTTTGAATTGCTTCACAACACTCAAATTATAGCACAGTTCCTTCTCAGATTTGCACAGGTTTTTTCTCTGGCAGATGGCTATTAAAACAAACAAAATGACTACAAGCTTTGATCAATAAATTTTGATCCAGCCATTTGAACTTTGAATATGAACTTATTGGAGTCCTCCATATGTATTTTCTTGTCTTGAAGCAAAGGGTCTGTTTTGTTGTAGAACACTTTACATGTTAATTGAGTCATGCAAAGATGCAATGTGGTAGAGGAATGGCTGGTACTTGATTGCATTTTTGTGATTGTAATCAAATTCTGCGGCTTCATATGAGATTTAAGGACCTGCTTTGACTTTAGCTTGTATTGTTACAGACATGGGATCTTTATGAGCGAAGGGAATTGGTAGGGCTGGTGGATGCATCGCTGAATGGGGAGTTCGATGCAGAGGAAGCTTGCCGGTTTTTGAAGATTGGCCTTCTTTGCACCCAAGATGATCCGAAGGTCCGGCCATCCATGTCTTCGGTGGTTAACATGCTCACGGGAAGAATGGATGTTGATGAGAGCGACATAAAAAAACCAGCCTTGATTTCCGATTTCATGGACCTTAAAGTGAGGAAAAACCCAAAAAGTAATATTGACTTGGAGACTCAAACTTCATACCATTCATCCTCGGCCTCATACAACCAGGATACCACTTTGTCATCAACTGTTTCTACTGCTGAAACTTCAACCTTCACTGCACGATATGATCAAAGCATGTAATGCGTCTTCCTATGTTTGTTTCATTATTTCTTTTTCTGCATGCAGCATGTTATATTCTGTAAATTTTGCAACATTTGCATACTTTGAATTTTTTCTTTTTTTGCAAGTCGGGAAGTTTTGTTTAATGTATCTGTTGTATATGTGCATTAGGCTTGTATTTAATATTTGCTTTTAGTATTAAACTTTCATATTGGATTTTGACTAATTTAAGTTAAGTCCAGTAAGGTGAATTTTTTTTTTATCAGGCTTGTATTTAATATTGAGTTTGAAGATTTTTTTCACCTTTCTTTTGTCGCCTGCGATTTGTCCCAGAAGTCGAAGCCGCCGCCACCCTTTATACGCTCAAGATGTCATTTTTTTGGGGTCTGAATCCTAAAGAGTTTGCTATAAATATTGCCACTGGGCATGGTACTTGAAAACAAGTTTAGATCTTCACTTTATTGAATTGTTAAATTTAATTTTTTTTTACCTCAGTTAAATTTTAATTGTTCAGATTTATTTTTTGATAACTGTTCAAATTTATTTTAATCGATCAAGTCTTGAGTTTCTTTTTAATTTTCTAATATTTTATTAACAACAACAATAATATTAGCCTTATCTCACTGTATGGAGTCAGCTACATGGATCATATGACGTCAATAGGTTTTATCAAACACCATTTCTTCCGATAAATCATTTCTCAAAAGGTCATTTCTTATAACTTCGCTTAGTGTTCTTTTTTGTCTTCCTTTACACCTTTTGATCGGGCTCCAGGCCATTTGATCAACTCTCTTCACTGGCTCCTCTTACCCTCTTTTTTGTACATACTCAAATCACCTTAAATGATTTTCCACTATTTTTTCCTGGATAGGTGTTACCCCAACATTCCTTTGTATATAGTTATTTCTTATTTTGTTCAATTTTGTATGACCACACATCTAACTCAACATTCTCATCTCTGCTACTCCCATCTTATGCTCTTGTTGTCCTTTCAAAGCCCAACATTCACTACCATATAGCATTGCTGGCCTTATAGCTGCCTTGTAAAATTTTCCTTTAAGCTTAGTAGGTACCTTGCGGTTATAAATAACTCGTATTGCTTTCCTCCACTTTAACCACCCAACTTATATCCTATGCATAACTTCCCCATCAATTTCACTATTATTCTGTAAAATTGATCCCAAATATCTAAACTTTGACACTTTAGGAATGATTTGCTCTCTAATTTTTACCTCTGATCATTTCTAATTGAACTCTTATTAAATTTGCAATGCATATATTTCATCTTGCTTCTACTCAAACGGAAACATTTTGATTCCAAAGTATGTCTCCATAATTCAAGTTTAGAGTTGACCTCTTCTCTTGAGTCCTCAATTAAAACTATATCATCCGCGAAAAACATACACTTTGAAATTTCTCCCTGTATATGTTCTGTAAGAACATCCAAAATCCGATCAAACACATATGGACTCAAGGAAGATTCTTGATGTAAGCCTATTGTTATAGGGAAGTTCTTTGTCACACATCCAGGGGTTCTCACACTTATTGTTGCCCCCTCATACATATCCTTTATGACTCGAATATAAGCCACACGAACACATTTCTTCTCTATTGCTTTCCACAATACATCTCTTGGTACTCTATCATAGGCTTTTTCCAAATCAATGAAAACCATATGCAAGTGTTCACCACCGGGCTATACTGCAAGCGTACGGGTCGAGGTCTAGTAAAGTGATGAGTGAGTATCGTTTCCACATGGACTTAGATTAAAAAGTTGTCAAACATTGGACATTGCATTTTCAATTACTTTGAGCAACATGAATTAAAAGTTCACCATTCAATTAACTTCAACTATGCAAGACAAGCGTATACAATTCGCAACAAGGACAATTAGGACTTGAAGAATTCAAAGAGATCTAGGATTATTCATTCCCCTTGTAATTCATGAATACCCACTTAAACTCTTTTTACAATTGTTCTTAATGCAAGATTATGTTAGTCAGGATACTAATTTAACTATCTGTGCTCTCTCGAATCTCCAAATAGCTATTTAGTTTAATTAATTAAGTAATCTCTTAACTAGTTAATTAAACTCTTATATTCAATTCAAATCCTAAATCACTATATGAGGTTAGTGAGTATATCTCTATCCCACTAACACAACTCATCATTTAACAAAGTAAGATTCAAGTTCTCACATGACCCAACTCAAGTTCTCTATGTAAGTTAACTTTCTCAAGCATAACTTAAATAAACTAGACAATCTTATTGATGGCCAAACAATAAGAGGCATTAAGAGTAGAGCTAGATCAACATAAAGATTGCATTAATCACAATTATAATAGAAAAATGAGTATTCAATCCATACAAGGGTTCAGAATAATCCTAGAAATAGAGAACTAACCACTCATGTTCAACAACATCATAACAACATATATCCCAATCAACATCATGATTGAACAAAAGTGAGACAAGAAGGAAGGACATGCAAGAAAACCAAAGAGGGAAGCTGAAATCTTCTCAAACTTCAAACCCTAGCTTCAATCTCCTTCAAGAAACCAAGCTCTAGCACACCCAAGTTCTCCAAAGTGAGTTCTGGAAGTCCCCCTCGTGTCCTAGCTCCGTCCCCTGAATATTTTCCTCCAAAACCCTTCAAATACTCTTTTCGAGTGAAACTTTGCGTTTTGCTGACGAGGGGTTCACGCCGCGGCCTCATATCATCTGGATGTGCTGTTTTGTTCACTGCTTGTCATGAGGCTGCGACCTTATATCGTGTAGCCACGACGTGGTGAGCTCGGGCTTTACCATTTTTTTCATCACTGTCTGCTTGAGGCCGCGGCTTCATTCTTTCAAGCCGCGGCGTGGACTCTCCAGAAGCGTATTCCCTCCTTTCACAAGTTATATTCACTCCCTCTTTTTCTGTGATCTCCAAAAGGGCGTACTCCAATGCTCTCCCATGATGCTTACAATAAAGATGAGGATTTAAAATCTTTTATGGGGATAAAATAATGCATAATAAGACAAAAATATACTATCATGCATTATTAGGATTACACTCCACATTTTCCTATCATGAGTATCAAGTATGTACATATATGAATGCATAACTCAAGGAAAATGTGCTGAAATGATGTAATTTGGTATGATTAACACATTCCCAAACTTAAACAATTACTCATCCTCGAGTAAACTGAATAAGAAAAACCAGCTAGATTGCATAAATTATCTAATTACTATGGTAACATGAACTTTCTCCTCACCAAGTGTCACTGAAGATAAATAACAAAGGAATGAGTCAAATGACCATAGCTACATGACTTTCAATCCAATAACCAGTTTTCTTGGAATTTCAAAGAGTGTATGTGTGATTAATCAAAGAGCAACTTTCCTACAAGTATCAAGATTGAAAGCAACACTCCAATCTGCATAAACAAAATGCTTCAACATCAACACTTCATATGCCTAACATTTTCTCCCCTCTCCACTTATAAGATAACCACCACATACCTTTGAGATCAATGGGACTTTTAGGCTTGTAGCGTGGCCAGGTTTAATAGCTTACTGAAACGAAGAGGTAAGAGGGATCGCAAATATCTTGAGATAAATGATGCATTACATATCATCTCTCTTCCTTATTTTGAACTCTGAGATACTATATGAAGCCAAGTAACAACCCCCCAAACTTATCTCTTAATGAACATTTGCACCTCAAACATTCTTGGACTTTTGCTCCTCTATGAATATGTTTTTTTTTTTTGCATTAGAGCTAGTAACTTTAATGATTCATGAGAGTGCAACTAATATAACCATGCACAACTAACATAACCCTGTACCCAAATATACAATTTACATAATTTCCCATCCCTTCACCATCTCTAATCACCACTCATGATTTATCAATTATCTCAAGATTAAGGGTAATTTATGGTTTTTTGGGCTAAGTGGGTAAGGTTTCATGTAGGGTTCCAACAAGAAAATTCACATGGTTTTTCAATTTAAGGCTCAAATGGGGATCAAGCGATTAAATATTCATCATGGTAGGCATGAAAGGCTCAAACACATTTTAAAGAATGCCCAAATCATTTCCCAAAAATACATAAAGTCCTTGATTAGCCTTAAGAGGTTCCAAGATAGGTTCTAGAGTGATGACATTCAAACAATCTATGCACATCAATTTGCTACTATTCTCTCTTAATACAAGCATTCAAATGATTCCTTAATTATTGTGCGCAGAAATTTTCTCCAAAATTATTACAAGACAAGAAATTGATATTGTAATTCAAGTAGCTATAAGCATTACATGCCCTTCCTATGCAATCTATAATTTAAGCACCCTACAATCATTGGATTCATGCACTCAATTCAAAAGATAACTCAACAATCTGGCTCAAAGTAGAATTTGAAAGGAGGAAAGGTAATGGTAAAAGTTTAAAACCACATCAATTCAGCCTAACAAACAAAAACATCCTTCACCCCCAAACTTAAATGGGACATTGTCCTCAATGTCAGGACCAATGCACCGGGGTAAAATGAGGGGCATCTCTTAAACAGTATCACAACACAAACAGATTAAACTGCATGAAAGGACAAAAAGAATATGTAAAAGCAATTAAAGCAATAACAAAGCACAACAAACGATGTCTCAACTATATGAATCAAACTAATCAAAGAGTTGCAATAGAGTGAGTTCGAGACAACGAATAAAACCAGAGTTCGAATAAAGAGACAAAAACTACAACGCAAATAAAGGAAGATAACCACAAGACTAGGGATAAGAGTTCTAAACAAAGAGCAAAAAGAGAACAAGACAAAAGAAAAGCCCAGTACTAACTGTCATCCATGGGGTCCTGTGCTCCGGGAATCTCCCTATGCTCTGATGGTCCAGCTGTGTCATCCAGAGATAAAGGAACCTGTAAATGCTGGGCCAACCGATGGATGTGCCTATCCACTCTGGCCTGAGAGGCACTAAGGTGCTGGACCTCCTGATGGACCTGCTGCAGATATAGAAATAAGCGTTCCAATGTGTACTCCTTAGTAGGTGGTGGCAGTGATGCAGGCTGCTCAATGGTTGCCACCTCCCCAGGCTCGTCCGGTGGCTGCTCCTCCCCAGGCTCTACCATGTCGGCTACTCTAATGGAGTCATATTTGAACTCTTGCTTGTGTGGGAAGAGCTCCACCCTTTGCTGTATTGAGGCCACTCCTGCCTTGATGCATAACCCAGAGATAAAATGAGGAAATCCAATGGGTAAATGTGCCTTGGTGACCAAGTTCCTCAAATAATAAAAAATGAGTTGGGCGGCATCTACAGGCTCTCCGTGTATGAATAGGTAGATGAGGAGGGCCCGCTCCCGAGTAGCGTCAATCAAATGGCTGACTGGTACAAGATTGTTACAGATAAAATGCAGCCAGTAGCGCGCCGTTTGGTGCAAATTAGCCCGCTTGATGTGACGGTGGACACCATCAACAATGTGCCACTGGACTCAGCCCGGCAAAGTGATCAGTTCTGCAATGTGCTGATAGGGTACCTCATCAGTGTGCTCAGTGAAATACCGGTACCTACAATCTGTCACAACAGGGAGGTGGAAGAATGACTATATGATGGGCTTTGAAATTTCGACCCACGTGCCCCTCACCTTGCACCACAAAGAGGTGCGTTTCTTCACCTCCGCACAAAACTCGCGGTCCTTGGTGAGAGAACCTCCTTCTCATTTTCCCGCCAAGTATCCAAACCCGTAGGACTCTAAGCCGTGACAAAATCGTATGTTACTATTATGTGGGAAGTATTTTTAAAAAATGAGAGGCCGGGGCTTATCTATCTCTATTGGTTCCTCTTCCTTTGGTTGTTCAGGCTGAGGTAGGGGTGGAGGATGAGGTGCATCTTGTGATTAATTGGCTCGTTTTGTGCGGGCCATACTTGCAAAGAAGCAATCATGGCAGATAAAAGACAGCTAGCCCAAAGACCCTAAAAGACAAAAGCACAATAACCTAGAGACTACAACCAGTTACAAACAAGAGACCTGCTACAAACTGGAAACAATATCCGGACTCACCAGAACCACCAACAGACAAAATGACGCCCTAAGCTAATAGACAATTAACAAAATGAACCACCCACTATAAGCGACAACAGGGGGACCACCAATAGGCAGAACAATGGACACAGGACAGCAGCATAACATGGGAAAAGCTATAAAGTAATGGCATCCACGGGAACGACAAAGCAAGGGACCACAAGCCAACACAAGGATAGAGCATCTAACACTGGCCTACAATGACAAACATAAGCAACTTGCATACAAATGGTCCCCATACACAGAGTCAATATCAACAGCAAAAGGTCCCAATCAGACTCAAGCTAAATTCCCAAAGCAATCGTAATCCACAAGACCCCACTACTTCCTAATAGACAAATAAAATTCAGCACACAAGCAGCACAGCCATAGCCGACTAATATTCTACAACTCAATTCACACAGAGAGTTGGGAGGGTTACCCAAAAGATTGCAGAAGCAAGGAAGTTGAGAGAGGCCACTAACCCGAGGATGGCCAACGCTACCACTAACTCGCGGTGACCAAGAAAATGAAGGGGGAAGGTAGAGGAGCAGCAGAGGAGGGGTGGCCCAGACGGTTAACCCACGGCTGAGGGTGTGGGCTGAGGGAACAGCCGCGGTGGTGGTGAAGATGGAAGGAAAGAGAGGCTGCGGCGGTGATGAGGGAATTTAGGGCCGAAGATGGAGGAAGAAGAGGCTGCGGTGGCGAAGGAAGAAGGCGTTAGGGTTCACGGGATGAGTTACTGTAGACCGAGGAAGGCCGAGAGAGGAAATACGGTGGTGATGAGGGAATTTAGGGCCGGAGATGGAGGAAGGAGAGGCTGCGGTGGCAAAGGAAGAAGGTGTTAGGGTTCAAACGAAGGGGAAGGGAAGCTGCGGCGTGATAAAAGGAATTGATTTGGGGTTCTGCACATGCAAGGGCAGGCCGTTGTTTTAGCCACCTGGCTTCTCTCGCTACGGCTTGGTATTTATAGCCGCGACGATATGCTCTAATGCTGTTATCCTCTCTGTTTCTTTTTCACCGCGGCTTTGTAATCTCAGGCCGCAGCGAAATGCTCCCAGTGCCGAGGTTGCTCTCTGCTTCCTTCACGCCGTGGCTTTGTAGGCTCAAGCTACGGCATGGTATTCTTTCTAAGTATATCAGCAATGCAGCAGCAAACACACATATGAAACACACTCCTCACCTCATGCATGCTGACAACAGTTAAGATAGGCACACAATGGAAACCAAGAGCACATGAAATATTTCAAATCCTATTCAATTCCATCACAACAACTTAGCACTTTTCAATCATGCGCAATTGTTCATGTTCAACATTGATCGTTCATTAATTTGCTCAAAATCAGTCTACAAGACTTAGTTATCAGCAGTACTTGCAAAACTAGGATTTGAAATGAGAATTGAGTTTAGTGACTTCCATATTGATATGCCATCTTCACTTCAGTATTTCTTTGCTTTTTGTCATGAATTTGTTTCCTTGTAATTCAAATTAGCCCCCTGCCTGCACTTTCCTTACCTATACTAAAACCAAGAGCAAACATAAAACCTACTACACAAAACACACAACTAACACAACAACAATGAGATGAAAGTTAAAGAGCTTAGGTTGCCTCCCAAGAAGAGCTAGTTTTATAGTCGCCAACCCGACTCTTCACTGCATTAGCTATTCTCTGACAATTGAAGGGTGGAGGTTTGACGATCCACCTCTCCGCCCCAATAATGTTTCAGTCTCTGTCCATTGACCTTAAATTTCGCACCATCTTTTCCTTCAAGTTCCACAGCTCCATGAGAAAAAGTTTGAACCACAGTGAATGGTCCGGACCACCTAGATTTGAGCTTGCTTGGAAACAATTTGAGCCTTGAGTTGTACAAGAGCACTTTTTGGCTTGGTACAAATGCTTTGGGCAGAATTCTCTGATCATGCAGCTTCTTTGTTCTCTCCTTATACAACCTTGAGCTTTCGTAAGCATTGAGACGGAACTCTTCAAGCTCATTCAACTGCAATAATCTTCTTTCACTAGCCACCTTCAGATCAAAATTGAGCTTTTTTATAGCCCAATAAGCGCTATGCTCCAACTCTATGGGCAAGTGACAAGCCTTGCCAAAGACAAGTCGGTATGGAGACATCCCAATGAGAGTTTTATAGGCTGTGCGATATGCCCACAATGCATCATCAAGTTTAGTAGCCCAATCCCTTCTAGTTACACCCACAGTCTTCTCAAGAATGGTCTTGATCTCTCGATTCGAAATTTCAGCTTGCCCATTAGACTAAGGATGCTATGCAAGGGCCACCTTGTGCTTCACACCATATTTTCTCAAGAGTGCTCGAAATTGGATGTTACAGAAATGAGTACCACTATCACTGATAATGGCTCGTGGAGTCCTAAATCTGGTGAAGATGTGCTTCTTCAAGAACTTAATCACCATTTTAGCGTCATTGGCCACACAAGCAGTGGCTTCCACCCATTTGGAGACATAATCCACTGCCACGAGAATATATTGATTATTGAAGGACTTGGGAAGTGGTCCCATAAAGTCTATCCCCTAAACATCAAATAACTCTACTTCTAGTATGTTGGTGAGTGGCATTTCATTTCTCCTAGAGATATTTCCAACTCTTTGACATCTATCGCATTTAAGCACAAACTCATACGAGTCTTTGAATAGAGTTGGCCAGAAGAACCCACATAGAAGCACCTTGGCTGCTGTTTCCCCCCCCCCCAAAAAATGACCTCTATATTCATAATCATGGCAGCCATGAAGTATTGCTTGTTGCTCACTTTCTAGGACACACCGTCTAATCAATGAATCCGCACATCGCCTAAAGAGGTACGGCTCATCCCAGAGGTAGTATTTTGCTTCATGAAAGAATTTCTTCAATTGATAAGGCTTCAAATCAAGGGGTGTCACATCACAGGCTAAATAGTTTACAATGTCAGCATACCAAGGGTCCATTACATCCTCAATAGCAAAGAGTTGTTCATCAGGAAATTTTTCATGAATGACACCTTCATCATCAACTTGTGCATTGCTGTCCAATCTTGACAGATGGTCTGCCACTTGGTTTTCTGAGCCCTTTTTGTCAACAATCTCTAAGTCAAACTCTTGCAGTAATAAAACCCATCTTATCAACTGCCCTTTGACTCCTTCTTGCTAAACAGATACTTAATGGTAAAGTGATCAGTAAATACTGTTACCTTAGCACCAACAAGATATGGCCTAAATTTGCCAAAAGTAAATACTATGGCTAGCATCTCGTTCTCTGTGGTCATGTAATTCTCTTGAGCATCATCAAGAGTTTTGCTAGCATAGTAGATGGAGTGAAAAATCTTGTCTTTTCTCTGACCCAAAACAGCCCCCATAGTAAAGTCACTAGTATCACACATAATATCGAATGGGAGGTTCCAATCAGGAGTTACAATGACTGGTGCTTCGACTAATCTTCTTTTAAGTTCTTCAAAGGCCTCAAGACATTTGTCGTCAAACTTGAATTCCGCATCCTTCTCCAACAAGAGGCATAGAGGCTTAGCTATCTTGGAGAAGTCTTTGATGAAGCGACGATAGAATCTCGCATGACTAAGGAAGCTTCGGATACCCTTCACATTGGTGGGTGAAGGCAGTTGCTCAATCACCTCAATCTTTACTTTATCAACTTCCAGGCCATTTTTAGACACCTTATGGCCCAGTAAAATGCCTTCACGCACCATGAAATGGCATTTCTCCCAATTGAGTACAAGATTGGTTTCTTCACATCGTTTTAAGACATACGCAAGATTGTAAAGGCATTCTTCAAAAGACTCTTCGAACACTAAGAAATCATCCATAAATACCTCCATAGTCTTTTCAATCATATTAGCGAATATGGACATCATACACCTTTGAAAAGTTGCCGGTGCGTTACACAGACTAAAGGGCATCCTCCTAAATGCAAATGTGCCATATGGATAAGTGAAGGTGGTCTTTTCTTGGTCCTCTGGACAATGGCAATTTGATTATATCCCGAATAGCCATCCAAAAAACAGAAGAAGTCCTTGCCGGCCAATCTATCAAGCATTTGATCAATGAAAGGTAGGGGAAAGTGATCTTTCCATGTGGCAGCATTTAGCTTGCGGTAGTCCATGCACACTCTCCAACCAGTGACAGTGCGAGTAGGGATAAGTTCATTATGGGTGTTAGCCACTACAGTCATACCCCCCTTTTTAGGAACACATTGGACTGGGCTCACCCAAGAACTATCAGAGATAGGATATACAATCCCTGCATCTAACCACTTTAGAATTTCCTTCTTGACCACGTCCTTCATGATGGGATTCAACCTTCGTTGATGCTCGATGGATGTCTTGTGGTTATCCTCCAAGAAAATTTTGTGCATGCAAATTGATGGACTAATCCCCTTCATATCTGCAATAGTCCACCTAATAGCTCAATTATATGCCTTCAAAACATTTAAAAGTTGCCTCTCTTGATCTTCATTCAAATCAGAAGCAATTATGACAGGCAATGTATTGTTTCCTCCTAGATAAACATATTTCAAGTGAGTTAGGAGTGCTTTCAACTCAAGTGTTGGTGGCTCAACAAGAGATGGCTTCAAAGAAGGTTTTTCAAGAGAAGTAGCATCCAACGACTCAAATGCAATGCGACTTTTAGAGATGGTCGAGGAGGTATTTAGCAAAGCCAAACATTCTTCAAATTCTTCTCCCTCCATTTTACACCCAATTAAGAGAGCTTCCAAAGGGTCTTGAGTGATTGACTTGTGGAATTCCTCATGTACCACGTGATCAATGACGTCAGTAAAGCAACATTGCTTTGGTTCATTAGGTGCCTTAATGGCCTTGAACATGTTAAATGTCAACTTTTCTTCACCAACTCTTCATGTAATCTCCCATTTTTCCACATCAATGAGGGCTCTACCCGTGGCTAAGAAAGGACGCCCTAAAATAAGGGGCATTTCCCGATCTACTTCACAATCTAGAATGATGAAATCCGTAGGAAAGATGAAATTACCCACTCTCACAAGCACATCCTCGATGATCCCCTTTGGGTAAACCAGGCTTCTATCCGCCAATTGCAAAGTCACAGTAGTTGGTCTTACCTCACCCAATTGCATTTTCTTGAAGACAGAAAGAGGCAAGAGATTCACACTAGAGCCCAAATCCCATAAGGCCTTCCTGATGGTCATTTTACCCATTTCACATGGAACCACAAAGCTACCCGGATCACTCAACTTTTGTGGTAAATTCTTGATGATATCGATGCAACTCTTGGTCAAGGCTACCATTTCGAACTCATTGAAACTCCTCTTTTTGGACAACATATCTTTCAGGAACTTCACATATGCGGACATTTGCTCTAAAGCTTTAGTTAGAGGAAGATTAATATGCAGCTGCTTGAAGATATCTAAAAATTTCTTGAATTGCTTATCTTGTTTTTGCTTCTTGAACCTATGAGGAAAAGGTAAAGGAGGAGTCACTTTTTGAATGATCTCTTCTTGCTTTCTTTTTTCTCCACTCATTTTCTTACCCTCTTTCTTATCTCTTCTCTCTACCTCTCTTTTATCTCCCTCAGTGTCATTCTCTTCCTCACTATTTTTCACAACTTCTTCTTCTTCACTCTCCTTCTCCTTTTGAGCCACCACATTCTCATCACCTCTATCATTCACCCTAGGATCAATGACTTTGGGCAATTGTCTACCACTCCTCAAGGTGACCTCCTTACATTCTTCCTTGCCCTCTCTCCTTGGGTTAGGAATTGTGTCACTTGGTAGCCCACCATTTTGCAAAGCATTTAATTGAGAAGCCATACTACCCATTTGCACTTCAAGATTCTTAATTGCCTTCTCATGAATCGCAAAAGTAGCCTTAGTTTCTGTTCTTGCAGTTTCTTGGTTGGCTAGAATTTAAGATAACATTTTCTCCATTTTGGATTCTTCCTCCTTCATGGGGATTTACCTCGCTTGAGGTTGGAAACCGGGAGGATGGTTATGTCGTATGCCGGATGAGGAAGGTTGATTCACTTTTTGTCCTTGACTCCAAGAGAAGTTAGGGTGATTTTGCCACCCCGGATTATAAGTTTGTGAAAAAGGATTGTTTTGCGGATTGGTTGGCCCCCTTTGAAAATTGTTCAAGTAGTTCACATTCTCCATAGCATAAGGGCATTGCTCCGTGACATGCCTTTCCCCGCATTGTTCACAACCCATGGGAGATTGAATGGCATTTACCCCCATAGCATTTCCTCTCCTTACTTGCATCTCCAAATTGTCAAACCTTCGATTCAAAGCATTCAAATGATCTAGAATATCATTAGTGGAGCTAGAGGCTTGTGAATAATCTTTCTTCTTCATGGTTCTCCTTCTGTTGGCCTTTTGCATTGTGTTTGCAGCAAAACTCTCATACAATTTGTAGAGCTCATTAACTGTCATGTTGCCAATAGTCCCATTAGATGCCGCATCTAGCATATTCAAGGAATCATCATCAAGGCCATTCCAAAAAGCTTCAAGTAACATCCATTTTTGCTGTGCGTGATTGGGGCATCGCTTCATTTTATCTTTAAATTGCTCCCAAGCTTCATGGAAGAGTTCACCCGGTTCTTGCTCAAAGGATAGAAGTTCACCCTGAAGAAAGGCTCTACGACCTCGAGGAAAAAATGTCGCTCTGAATCTCCTTACTAACTCATCCCAAGTATCAATAGATTGCTCTAAAAGAGAATTGAGCCATGCCTTTGCTTTATCTTTTAATGACAAGGGGAAGAGCCTCAATCTCAAAGCATCCTTAGAAACACTATTTTGCTTGAATGAGTCGCATACCTCCACAAAAGTAGTCAAATGAGCATTGGGATCCTCCTAGTATGTTCCACCAAATTGCCCATTCATTTGTAGCAACTGCAGCATCGTTTGCTTGACTTCAAAATTTCGAGCTTGGATATCCGGCATGCGGATACTAGAGTGATAGCCCTCATTCTCTCTACTGACAAAGTCATCAAAAGTTCAGACGTCATTTTCATCCGCCTTGCCGTCATTCATGGCTAGAGTTTCTTGAGGTTCAGGAGTCTGAGTATTGGGAGTGCCTCCTTCAAAGATATTCTCACCCTCCAGAATCACTTCAAATCTGTTGAGATCCAAGCCTTGCATGCGCGTGAGATAGGTACCTACAAACCAAAAACAGCAAACAAGTATCAAGCTAATAACAAAAATAAAAAGTATATGAGTTTAGACTACACAAAGTATCTATTTTCCTATCTACAACTCAAACTTAATCTACTAACACTAGTCTAAGGTTGACCAAAGAACTTTTGATGCTAAGTCCCCAGCAACGGCGCCAAAAACTTGTTCACCACCGGGCTATATTGCAAGCGTACGGGCCGAGATCTAGTAAAGTGATGAGTGAGTATCGTTTCCACAGGGACTTTGATTAAAAAGTGGTCAAACATTGGACATTACATTTTCAATTACTTTGAGCAACATGAATTAAAAGTTCACCATTCAATTAACTTCAACTATGCAAGACAAGCGTATACAATTCACAACAAGGACAATTAGGACTTGAAGAATTCAAAGAGATCTAGGATTATTCATTCCCCTTGTAATTCATGAATACCCGCTTAAACTCTTTTTACAATTGTTCTTAATGCAAGATTATGTTAGTCAGGATACTAATTTAACTATCTGTGCTCTCTCGAATCTCCAAATAGCTATTTAGTTTAATTAATTAAGTAATCTCTTAACTAGTTAATTAAACTCTTATATTCAATTCAAATCCTAAATCACTATATAAGGTTAGTGAGTATATCTCTACCCTACTAACACAACTCGTCACTTAACAAAGCAAGATTCGAGTTCTCACATGACCCAACTCAAGTTCTCTATGTAAGTTAACTTTCTCAAGCATAACTTAAATAAACTAGACAATCTTATTGATGGCCAAACAATAAGAGGCATTAAGAGTAGAGCTAAATCAACATAAAGATTGCATTAATCACAATTATAATAGAAAAATGAGTATTCAATCCATACAAGGGTTCAGAATAATCCTAGAAATGGAGCACTAGCCACTCATGTTCAATAACATCATAACAACATATATCCCAATCAACATCATTATTGAACAAAAGTGAGACAAGAAGGAAGGACATGCAAGAAAACCAAAGAGGGAAGTTGAAATCTTCTCAAACTTCAAACCCTAGCTGCAATCTCCTTTAAGAAACCAAGCCCTAGCACACCCAAGTTCTCCAAAGTGAGTTCTGGAAGTCCCCCTTGTGTCCTAGCTCCGTCCCCCAAATATTTTCCTCCAAAACCCTTCAAATACTCCGTTCGAGTGAAGCTTTGCGTTTTGCTAACGAGGGGTTCGCGCTGCGGCTATAGGATCCTGGCCGCGGCCTCATATCGTGTAGCTGCGGCGTGGTGAGCTCGGGCTTTACCATTTTTTTCATCACTATCTGCTTGAGGCCGCGGCTTCATTCTTTCAAGCTGCGGCGTGGACTCTCCAGAAGCGTATTCCCTCCTTTCACAAGTTATATTCACTCCCTCTTTTTCTGTGATCTCCAAAGGGGCGTACTCCAATGTTCTCCCATGATGCCTACAATAAAGATGAGGATTTAAAATCTTTCATGAGGATAAAATAATGCATAAAAAGACAAAAACATGCTATCATGCATTGTTAGGATTACACTCCACATTTTCCTATCCTGAGTATCAAGTATGTACATATATGAATGCATAACTCAAGGAAAATGTGCTGAAATGATGTAATTTAGTATGATTAACAACAAGTCTCTTTCTTTACTCCGGTATTTTTCAATCAAACCCCTTAATAAATAAATAGCCTCTGTTGTAAATCGTCTTGATATAAATCCAAATTGATTTTTTGAAATATGGGACTCTTTTCTGAGTCTATGCTCAATCACTTTTTTCCAAAGTTTCATAGTGTGACTCATGAGTTTTATCCCCCGATAATTAGCACAATTTTGAATATCCCTCTTGTTCTTGTATATGGGCACTAGAGTGCTCTTTCTCCATTCCTCTGGCATTTTCTTGAACCTTAAAATCTCGTTAAATAACTTAGCCAGCAAATCCCCTTCTCTCCTAAACATTTCCAAACTTCGATAGGAATACCATCGGGACCAATGGTTTTACTATTATCTATTCTCTTAAGAGCTTCTTTTACCTCTCCAACTCGAATCATACGATAAAAATTCAAATTGAAATCATTTTCATGGGTTGTTAATCCTTCAGTATCGATAGTCATATCCAAACCATTATTGAAAAGTTTAAAAAAGTAACTCTCCCATCTTTCTTTGATATCATCATCTGCAACTAAAATTTTTCTTTCTTCATCCTTAATACATTTTACTTGGTCCAAATCTCTTGACTTTCTTTCCTTTCTCTTGGCGATTTTGTAAATCTTACGTTAACCATTCTTCATTCCTAAATCCTGGTAGAATTCCTCAAAAGTTTTAGATCTAGCTTCGCTTACTACTTTCTTAATCTCCTTTTTAGTCAACCGATAACATTTCCAATTTTCATCTTTATTGCATGGATGCAGAGTTTTGAAACACTCTTTTTTATATTTGATATTCTCTTACACACTCTCATTCTACCACCAAGATTCTTTATCCTTATGTCCAAAACCTTTGGATTTACCCAATATTGTTTTAGCAGTATTCCTGATCCTTTTAGCCATCTCATCCCACAAGATGTTAGTACTTTCTTGCGAGTCCCAATTACCTTCCTCCATGACTTTCCTCGTAAATGTCACTTATTTCTCACCTTTTAGTTACAACCACTTAATTCTAGGATTTAAAGCTTTTCAACTTTTCAGTTTACTGTTTTTAACTAGCACATCAAGGACCAAGATCCTATGTTGTGAAGTTAAATTTTCACCAAGGATTACTTTGTAGTCTTTGCAAGTTGTTTTATCTGAGTTCCTTACTAAAAAGAAGTTAATTTGTGACATTTGAACTCCACTCTTATATGTAATTAAATGCTCTTCCCATTTTTTGAAATAGGTGTTTACAATCTTGAGGTTGTAAGCTATTGAAAAATCAATAATGGAATGTACCTCCTCATTTACTTCTCCAAAGTTATAACCGTAGTGAACTCCCATATATTGCCTTGTCTATTTTCCTACATGACCATTAAAGTCCCCCCAATGAGGATCTTTTCCTCTTGTGAGATATCTTGAACCAAGCCCTCCAAATCTTCCCAAAACTTTTCCTTAATATGTGCATCCGACTCTACTTGAGGTGCATAAACACTAATAACATTGAGTGTATAATGTCCAATAGTCAATTTTAAGGATAAGATCCTATGTCCAATTCTTTTGACTCCTACCACATTCTTTTTCCAATTTTTGTCCATAATAATACCAATTCCATTCTTTGCTCTAGCCTTCCCTACGTATCAAAGTTTATAACTAGTAGTGTCTAACTCCTTAGCCTTTTCTCCCACCCATTTAGTTTCTTGAAGACATAAGATGTTAATTCTCCTTCGAATCATAGCATCCACCACCTCCATAGATTTACCTGTTAATGTACCAATATTCCAAGAACCAAATCTAATCTTGGTTTTCTAGGCTAACTTCTTTACCCACATCCATTCAGCATGATGTGGGAATCCTTGTTCATTTAACACTACACCCGGGTACCGATTTAGTGGCTCTAGCTCATTTGACATTGCATTTGAGCCACACAGTGCGTTACTTCTGGGCAACGATCTAGTCTTAGCACATATACGTCTCTGATACATGTCATAAGATTCGGCAGATTTTTACGTTGGCTGTCAAGGGTCTAACACAACCCTCCTCCTTTACCCAAGCTTGGGACCGGCTATGACACTATATAGGCGGAGTTTAATTTTCTAATATTTTATCATGTTATAAAAATATTTTTTAAAAAATTATAGTTAAAAATTACTTTATTTCTTACAATGTGAAAATAAAAAAAAATACTCTAAGTTGAAATTGGACCATTTAAAGTTTGCAATTGAGTAAATTAATTTTTTTTTCAATTGACCGTCTTACCCAACATTTTAAAAAATAGTACATAAAATTTACATAAATACTCTTAGTTGAAATTGGACCATTTAAATTTTGCAATTGAGTAAATTGATTTTTTTTTTTTTGCAATTGACCATCTTACCCAACATTTGAAAAAATAGTACATAAAATTTGAAATTATATAAAATATGAAATATATAATAAATTGCACTGATAATGAATTATACAATTTTTTATTAGCTCCCTACAAATGCATGGGATAAATCCAACGTTATTATAACCGGATTGAACATTGAACATGATGAGAGACTGGTTCAAGATTTAATGGTTCAATCGTGGTCTAATCGAGATCAGACCGGTAGTAAATAAAATAATATATGAGGAAAAATAAATAAACTTAGATTATTTATCTTTAAGATTTCATTAATTTTTTTATAATTAAATTTCATATTGTGATTATGAAATATTAAAAATAATAAGTATGAAAGGAAATAAATTAAAAATAATCATATTTACAACAAATTAACAATAGTTTCTTAAACAAATTGTTTAAATACAATCCTACCATCATATTAATAATAAAAATTAAAACAAATTTTAAGATTTAATTAAAATCTTAAATTAAATAATATTAAATTATTAATATATTAACTTTTATAAATAGTCATTTATCTTTTAAGTTCATCTATACTAAAATTTTCATTTATTGTTATAAAAAAATTTAAAAATACATATAACAGTGTACTTTTTTATTAATTAAGACGGATTAAAATTTTTTAACATTCAAATTTTATTTATAAAAATAAAAAAATAATAAAATAACTGTAAAGTATAAAATATCTGTCCATAATTATTTTATATTTTATTACGCATTCCTCTCTCATAGTTTTTATTTTAAATTCTTAGCTTTAATACCCTATAAATAAATATGTGAAAGGGTTTTTAATTTTTTTATTGTTGTTTTATATTTTTGACAGCGTACTATTCTTCTGGATAAATATGTAGGATATTGAAAAATCAAACACACATTTATGATTTCTCTGTCCGAGGTTTTTAATTCTATTTCCTTTTCAAATCAAAGCGCTTCTTCGTTTTTCTATCTTCTTTCAAAATCTCGCCAGTTCTTCATGCTTCATAATCATCAACACCAATATTTGAAGTCTACTCTGCAAAGCCGTGAATCAGCAGGCAACGATTTCTACCTCTTCTTCTTTCTCTTATTTTAGTTCAGGTCTAGTATTTTTTTAATTTATTTTTATTATTGAAATTTTTATTTAGATCCGGGGTATTTTAATCTCTTTCTTCTCCTCCTCTTCCTTCTTTATTTTTTATCATTGGTGTGGCACCAATTTTTAATTTTCTTTAAAAAGATAAAAAGTAAATAGGTAAACTACCTGAAACTTGCAAACCATTGATTTAGTCAATTCAGGGCTGGTTTAACTAGTTTACTACCGGTTTATTTTGATTTCAAAAAGTTCTGATCCTTCTTCTCGGTCTGGTCCTATCCGATTTTAATAATAATAAATAAATATATATTAAAGAAATTAAAAACAAATAATTGTTCTTTGACCAGAAAACAAATAATTGTTCATTTCCCATCTTACCAAAAAAGAAAATTCTCCATTTGACCCAAAAAAAAATACAATTTAATAAGAAAAACGGCATTAAGACAAGGAGGCAGGGGAGAGTAGTACAGAGGGGAGAGCACAGGAGGGAGACGTGCCCATCGGAGTATAGACTGTGTTTCGACGCTTCGGTGATAGCTGTAGTGGCTCCACTGCTCCGGTATGTGCTTCATGCTCGAATTGGATCTGTCGATTTTTTCTGAATCTTCTTTTCTTCACGATTGATTATTGCTATTCTTCCGTTGATTTGATTTTCTGATATTGTCTCTTTCAAGTTTAATCGTTAGTTTATCTCTTTAACCCCATGATCAATTTTTTTTTAATAACCACGCTAATTTTACGTTTTAGCTGCAATAACTTCAGCTTTTTGACGCTTTCTTTCTTTCTTTGGTGTTCTCGAGCTTAATGCTTAAAATCCCTGGTTTCATATGGGGCTTAATACGGGATTGGAGGAATTTTCAATAAAGGAACCCGAGGAATTTTAAAATTTTTTTATTTGGTGGAATTGGAGAAGAGGGATTGAAAGGAGTTTAATCAAACCATTCTTTTGATTCAAGAAGGAATTAGAGTGAATTGAAAAATAATTACTTAATTGCCTAAAAAAATCTCAAATTAGGGAAAAAAGGGGTGGAGGAGGCCAATCTTTCCAATTTTTTAAGCTAAATAAGACGAGGAGATTTAATCTCCTCCCCTACCTTTGTTTGGTTGAGGGGTTTTTGGGAGATTTTAAAGGGAGTGGAGGGGATTGGTGGGGATTAAATCATCTCTCCTTATTTGGTTCAAAAAGTTGGAAGGGATTGGATCGAATTTAATCCCCTTCAATCTTCTTCCCTATCCCTTTTTTTCTTCCCCCCAAATTGGGGTTTTTTGGAGGAGGTTGAGTAATCATTACTCAATACCCTCCGATTTCCGCCAATTTTTTTATCAACCAAATAAGATTTCATTAAAATCTCTCCAATCTCTTCCCCTTTAATTTCACCGATCCCTTCCCCTCTAATCTCCTTCATTAAAAATTCCTCTAATCCCCTCCCCTCCAATCCCTTCAGTTGAATCAAACACCCCCTAACCAAACAAAGCCTTTTAATGGTGTTTGCGATGTTGCAAAAAATGAGTACCAAAAAAGCTGTTCCCTTCTCTTAATCCTGCTTGAATTAAGATACCGAGGTGAAGCAACTAGCAACTATGGACCTACTGAAAAAAGGAAACCTCCATTTCCTGCTGCCTCCTCCCCTTTTCTTCCGTCACCAGCACCCTTTGAAAGTGAAAGTTGCCTTTCAATCCTTCCTTTAGCAAGCAAAGAATTATTTGAGTGATAAATGCTAAAAAGTTATTAGAAGAAATTTCATTTGATGCAAAAGGAAGAGTTGCGTTCTTTTTGGTAGCCCCAAAGTTGTAGCACTAGCTTTTCCCTTTCTACTTTGTAACAATGAGATGATTCTGCCATTATGCTGGTGTGCAATTATCTTTTGACTTCTTGGAAAGCCACAAAATCTCCAGTTTTGCTTTAAGAATAAATTCTTTTTGGTTTTTTTTTGGGGGACCAAATTCTCTTTGGTCATTATCTGTTCACAAGTATGATAGACAACATTTCTATGAGGAACCATTGTCCATTAGAGTATTTCCTGGGGAGTTTCATTGGCAATTTTTCATCCCTGTAGTGTGGTTTCTGAAAACAAATAATCCAAATAAAATGAAAAACATAAACTTAATAAAATTGTTAAAATCTGACTTACTAGGGATTGACTGATTAAGTATTGACTATTATTACAGTCTCTATTTAAACTTAAATTCTTTTCTCCTTTTCTTTTTTACTATGTAATAGCATTTAAATGACAGTGTAATGGCTTTTCACAGCATTTCTTTCCCGTTGATATAGACCAAAAAAAAGTTCCAATAACCAGGGATCTGGGATTGATATTTTCAGTTAGCATTTCCTCTCCCTCCCTCCAGTTTACAATTGAATGGATCTGGGGAAATTCCATGTTATAGCTATTCTTAATTATCAGGTATCTAGGTTTATGTTGAATGAGTTTGAGTTAGATGCTTGCATGCTGTACTGCCCATAAAGACTCTCTTTCTATTCTGAACTGCTCATATATATATTTATATGTATATCCATCAAGTGATACCCTTGGCACAGGATTGCAGACATATTTTAGATGCGTGGTTTGCTAACCTTAAGTGACATGTATACATTTGAAGTGAATTTGTGAAACCTATGCTTCTTGAAATTGGTTAAGTGGGAGCTGCCCATGCTTGTTTATAACCCTTGACTATCTTCTGTCCACCGTCTTGTTATGAAGTGAGTTTCATATTGCTGCCTTGCATGTATGATGCTTATTCAACTTCTTTATGCCTTTGGAATAAAGTATATATTGATAGCTTTAAACTCTGAAGGGGATTGCAAATTATGTTGTCAGATACTTATTCACGTCTACGGCATTTCATGCAAGGGAAAATCTATATATCTTTATATCTTTAAAAATCTATAGGAAGCCGTATTGTTCATAGGTTATGAATAGTGTGTCTTAGGTAAAATTTGTCTAGTTATGTACTAAAATAGCATCTGTTGCTGCAGTTTCCTTGCAAAAGGACCTTATGTCTAGCATAGAGGATAACAAAGAACAAGGAATGAATGTAAATGCATCTGATGAGTCAATTGATGTGCCATCGTCCCAGGAGGAGGTTGTTGTCAAATCTTGCCTTCTGCCATGCTTTATTTAAAAATTTTCTTAAGCTAACAGAAACCTTAGCTTAGATAATCTCTTGACTGCAAGGATTTTTTTTCCCTACTAAGAAAATTCCTATTTTATGGATTATTGAGTTCATAAATCTTGCAGGAGCAAGCTATAAAGAAAAAATATGGAGGAATGATGCCCAAAAAGCCACCACTTATATCCAAGGTACATGCGTGGGGTGTCTGTATATATGTTCCTTTGTTCAGTGCGTGAAAGTAACATGGCTAATGACCATGCATATCTGGTGCTAGATGTGCTCTATATATTTCTTCTAAAAATTATTTTCTATTCCAGGACCATGAGCGTGCATACTTTGATTCTGCAGATTGGGCACTTGGAAAGGTACTTCTAGAAACAACCCTCTGTATGTGATTGGAATGAAGCAGAATATGCATGTCTTGAACATATCTCTTACTCTCATCTGTACCTTCACATGAAACAGCAAGGTGGTGGGAAGCCAAAGGGAACGCTTGAGGCTCTGCGGCCAAAATTGCAGGTATTTAACCAATTTTCTCATGCCTTGATTTCACATTGTTATTCTGTTGTGTGAATGGCTTGCTATGGTCTCTGGTTGAGAACTGTGTTCTATAGAAGTCTGATTTACAGTATCATTTGAAATATTTAGGTCTGTTTCTCTGTTGCTGGCCACTCCAAAGTCCAAAACAATTGTTAAAAAAAGCAGGTTTTGAATTACTAAGAACTTAAACTCAGAATGTGTTAAATTAGCTATGGATCTAGCTTTATGACGCTACTATATAGTATTCATGGAGATTAACCAATTGGTGTCCAGCCTTGCCTTTGTGGATCAAAAGAAAGTTACGGATATGTCACGTGAAAATTGTATGCTTTTTGCCATATTGGTTGGCAAAGCTTTCAATGATCTGAAAATTATTATAAAAAAGGATAGAATTGTGTTTGCCGGATGGTGAAGCTTTGATAATGCATTTTTGCATTTTGGTTATGGGAATTAATGTATTCCCTGCACTTAATAGAATTGAAGCCAACTTTTTAGTTTTAGGCCTTTTCAGCTTTGCTAACTACTGCAAAATGAGTAGAACCATCGATAATAGATTTTTTTTTTTGGCCATCATGGGTAATAGAGTTAAGTTTACAAGTCCATGGGATCAAGGTGGTGTCTTCTTTATCGATTGGATACTAAACGCTTGAAGGGACAATTCATTGCAGCTCCCTCCTCCCATCAAAAAAACAATTAAATAAATAAAGCATATAATAACTAAATACTGCCATCTTGTTTTTTGTGGTTGAAAAGTAAAACCTTCAAAGCAAAAAATCTTGATAGGTATTTACATATTATGGCTGAACAAAAGTATCTGAGTTCCTGCCAATTACATATGATGCGTGTGACAAATTTCTGCCTGGAACTTCTTCATTTCAGCCAACACAGCAGCAAACACGTTACAGGAAATCTCCTTACGCTCCTTCAGATGAAGGTATGCTGTGTTTAGTTTGCTGGTTTTAGTCCAGGAATATTTTATTGGTTGTTGATGTTTTTTGGGTTGCAGCTTCTTAAAAGATTGTTAACAAAATTCTCATTTGTGTTTTTTTCTTAGAAGGGGGAAATATTCCATCAGAGGATGCATCTTCCAGGGAGTAAGCAGTCAGTCTTTTGATGATATGCTGACTATTTTTCTGATACCTGAGTCTGTTTAAATAAAAATATTGAATATGTATACGTATGGGCAGAAGACATGTGAATTTGATCTACGGCTCTGCACTGGAACTGATTGAGAATTAAGACTATGATCTTTGTACTTTCTTCAGGGTTATGAATAAACCAATAAGAAACTGAGAATGAAAAGTAATAGGCTGTCTGATCTTGAGAATTAACACTATGATCTTTCTCTGATAACTGGCACTGTTTTCCATTCTGTGTTATTTGTTGTGGTTAGTTTTCAATAAGAGATAACTGGATGAAAGGAAATTTGTCCAGAAGAATAATGGACATGCGGCACTTATTAGGGATCGTATCAAAGATCACCCGCATGTATACTTTGAAAGAAAATTTTATGAAGGAATTAAATGATTTTTTCCGAAGGCTTTGTTTACACTAGTTATATATGAAATTGCGAAGTATGGATTGGAGCTTCAGTAGTATGAAATTGAAGAAGATCCCAATAACAAATTCAGTTGGCAAATGAAAAATCATATGTATGATATCATAGAACCAATACTTCTTGATAATATAGTGTAGTCAGGAATAGTTTTCTATCTTTGTTGTTTTGGTAAAAAAGGGGCTAAAGAGTCTCAGGGCCCGTTGGTTTTTGCATTGCATTCAGAAAAGGGTCCTTTTTTCATGGCACATGGATAGAGATGTATATTTTTATTCTCATTACTTAATAGTAATTATTTTTTAATTTTTTTTTTATTTAAGGACATAAAAGATATTTTTCATCTATAAAATTATTTTTGTATTTTATTTTTATTTTTATTCCATCCTGCATATCAAATGAGCTTTAAATAAAGGACTGCTATGCTAGCTTCCAACCTTGGGGATTAAAAATAAACTACGATGCCAATATTGAAGGGTGAGTTCTATGCTGTGTTTTGCCAAGAGATTTTTACATCTGCCTCGCAGAAGTAGTGAGAAATTTTCACACCTAGTCTGTGTAATAATCTTTACATTTGAACAACCAGGTACGTTGATGTGCTCTGCAGTATTTAAGGCACATGTTCCATGCTTTCTCAGATTGTACGAATGAGAATCACTCAATAAATTTTGGGGGATCAAAGAGTAGTTGTAAGACTTGGAAATTAGAAAAGAAAAAAGAAAGGGGGCCTAACGTGTGAATTAGCCCCACGCACTCAATTTTAACGTTGTCTTGATCCCTGACATATCAGTTTCTGCTCTATATCTATCTAACTATATTTTGGTTCTACTATATTTTCGCACAAGCGGCCTCTTTTCTATATCCAGTCCTTAGACGAAGTAACCCGGTCGGTCAATCAAATGTTAAAACGCCGCTAGATTATGGCAATCGCCTGAAATTGAGATAGAATCATATTTACGAACTCTTTCTTTTGGTCCAATATTTACGAAATCTTTGATAACTTTACAAACATCCACTAAACACGCCTCTTACATACACCATCGGATTAATTTAATGTTAAAACTCTTGCCACATATATTTGGCAACATTGTACATGATAGGCACACTAGTTCCAGCAAAGATAAATCCTACAAGATAGTAGAGCATTGGTTCTCTCGCTGTTAAGGGTTGACACCAAAATACATTATCGGATTATCCATATCCTACCTAAGATCTCAATATCTAAACAAATTTAAAGGGCATCAGGCTAGTCATCAAGACCATATTACTCGTTGTCAATATAGTAAAACGGCAAATATGACAGACGAATCACTTCCACAAGTTAATGTCGATACCAACAGAGTGACCATTGCCTATTTGGGGTTCCTGAGAACAATGATGACAGAATCCCCACGGAGGAACATTTTACTGATGAATCTATCCTTGTTGACTGGCTGAGCCTTTTTCTTTCCTTTCCCCGTCTTTGGCACCTGGATACAGCAAACAAGGAATGGCCTAAATGAATGTAAAAAATGGGGAAAACATCCATGACAGAGAAAGACAAACCTCAGTCCACATTTCCCGGACATTTTCAAGAACCATGTTGCAGTGCCTATCAAAAGCCCTAACACGACCCAGAAGCTTTCTATTGTTCCGACAATTGATCAGCACCTGCATGAGCAAGATATTTGATCAAAACCACCATAATCCAAGCCAACCCTAGATCCACAGTGCTCTATTAGAACAAACGTACCTGTGTATTATTCTTAACACTCATCATGAGCACAGATAGCGGTCCAGTGTTAAACTCCTCCTCTTCATTCTTGCTACCCTGTAAAAACCAACAATGATTACAAGTCGAACCATAATAAACATTTTCCAGAGTCCCTAACACACAATTCAAGGACATTATAAACAATGTGTAATTGAAACTTAGGCCCCAAGTCTGACCTTCCGTGTGATTGTAAATCACAAAAGCATAAAATTATTCTTTCATTCAAATCAAGTGAGTATAAAGGATTATTTTATCAATTAATCAAGTGGGTTTAAAGGATATCAACATCAAACAGAATCACTTTCACTAGCACTAGTGAAAGCTTACCAGCGATCATGGAGAAAGATTAGCAGAACATTAAGCAAAGAGTCCTACAAAGACATGTTTATGCATTATCTAAGGAAAGAGTATAGATTTTCAAAATAGAAGTGTTAAAAACAAGGTAGAGGAAACTGGTTTCCATTATATAAAATTTAATGATTCAAACTTCACTGGACAAAAAAGTGCTTACTGCTTACCAAACGGTAAAATATAGATCTAGAAAAATGAAAAAGAAGGGGCAAAACAAGCATTTATGCATCAAACATAACTTGAAGCTATATGTACAGCTTAACACAAAAAATACTTACATCTTCCTCTATTGGCCGGCTGAAAAGAGATAGAAGGGAAAAGAAAAACATGTCAGTGATTAAGGAAAAAATTTCAACATATCTAATAATATCAATCAAGATGACCAATTGAAAACGAAAGTTTACCTCATTTTGGATGGAACTGATGCTCAGTTGCAAAATTCTCAGAATATAGCAGGAGCTGACCTGACAGAGAACATGACAACTAAACAATCAATTGGAAGAACAAAATAACAAATTATGACCAAACTTCAGATAAATTGTGAGAAATACAATGTAAAATGGAATCATATAAATTGCATATAGGTTTGCATTCCATAGAAGTAATAATAAGACTACACAGGTAGTAAAGAATGGAAGAAAAGGCAAGCTTCTTCTGATAATAAATTAACACAGCATATGAGAAAATATATATCAAAATAAAGAGAGGAGACCAATGATAAATTTCAGATATGAAATTCCCTCTCCAAATAAAATCTAATCACATTTAAGACCAGCCCAAAAAGAGAAAAAAGAAAATCTTCAGCTTGCTTGTTTTTAAGAATTATAGAAAGGTAGGGGGAAGACAAGGGGCATCCTTAGTTCAGGTTTCCATGAATTTTCCGCAATGGCAACTCAGCATGAAAGTTACTTCTAATGATTATCCTCAGAGGCATTTTGGTTACTAAATGTTACTTTCTGCTGGGGTTTAGGAAGAAAGAGATTTCAAAAGACTGGAGTCCCAAAGTATGACCAAATAGTGTTGCTAGGAGATTAAAAAAAGAAGACACATTTCTTACAGAAACAATCCCAACTCCTTCCTTATAGAATAGCATATCCTTGACTAAACCATGATGGTATGAATCCACAATGATTTTAAAATCCCCAAATCCGGAGTTATATATATTTTGTACATCTGATAATAATTGGACCAAAATTCTCATTTAGTTTGAGTAAATTAAGTAGAATTGCAAGTTAAAGTGGATTGCCATGTTCTAGAAACCTAAGTTAATGATCAGGTCTTAAACTCTCAAAACTATCAGGAAATACTTCCATTCAAATGAAGCAAAAATAAGATAATGCATTAACACAAGAAACAAGAGTGTTTGTCAAACTTCATTTCAAGTCTCCCAAAGCATTCTCCTTAAATAGGAAAAGACTAAGGAATCAATCTGAGAGAAACAATGGATGTTTCTCAGTAAGTCTCTGCTTTTCAGATCTCTAGAAGCATTCCTCAAGAATATGAATAAAAAATAAGATATTAATATGATAAACATGGGTGTTTCTCAGAACAATAGGAAAAGAATACAACTACGGCAGAAACAACAACACGAGGCATTATGAATTTAGGAGAAACACAAGTGCTTTCCATTATGTCTCTTCATCACAGGTCTCCAAAAGCATTCTTCATAAATCGTTCATCAGAAGAACGAAAGTTTACTGAATTTGTTCCTCTCAGAGAGGAAAGCTTGCAAATCGACAAGAAACAGAACCCAGATTCCAAATCAAATCGAAAACCAAACACGCCAGCAAAGAAGCAAAACTTCCAACAAGGGAGAACAAGGCAAAAAAACATAAAACAAACATCAAACCGCAACAACTACGACAACAACAACAAAGAAGCTAAAAATTGATGCTTACCTCAATTCGAAGTCCCAAAAATATTTCAATTTTGAAAGCTACTGATACGAAGTGTAAGCCTGTACACTCGGTAGATTTTACAGCTGAGTCGCAAAACCCTAGCTCTCTTCTTTAAAATTCTGCAACCCAACCACCCACCCCAAAAAAATAATAATAATAAAATAAAAATAAAGCCCTAACTAAACCGGGTTAGTCCAATCTGTCACCCGGGCCTATGGGTGGTGTTTTTGGGTTCCTTGGTCCAAATGTTGGTTTGGTTGCTCGCCGAAAATGATGGTTTAGTTATTAGGTAAATTCACAAGCAATCTGCGGTTTTATCTTCTCACCGTTTCGTGTCTTTCATAGGATTTGTTCTTACTCCTAATGATATTGTGGAGTCTTTTCCAGTTAGATTATACATAAAGTTGCATAAACATCAAGAGGATGTGCATATGTTGCACAGCAAGTATCCAAATTTAACCATTACTTATAGTTTAGTTTAGTTTATGAAATACATGTAATGGATTTTTTTCCAATTTCCATTCAACACTCATCAGGTTGATTAGCATAGGATGCTCATAACAGATCTGGGCCATCCAGATTAAAACTGGACGATCCAGATTTAATTTTATTTTAGTATTATATTTTTTATATATTTTTATTTTATTAGATGCAGAATATAAAATAAAGATAATTTTATAACTATCACTTTTTTTAAAAATATACTGTTATCATTAAAAAAATTAAAATAAAACATTTTAAACCTGGACAATCCAAATTGAGTTCTGGATGATGAGCATTCGGTGTTCATCAGGCTAATGAGCACCCAATGGAAATTCATTTTTTTCATGTTCTTTTGTTGCTTTCCTTTTCTTTATTTTCAATGTCATATTTTATACTCCATTCCTTTTGAGTAATATATTAGATAAAGGTTACCAAGTATGCTATTTTTTTGAAAATGAAGAGATCACCAGGGTAAAAGTAAAAAATGAACATACATCTTTTAATCATGTCTTGGGGCCTGGTTTGATATCAATATGCCTTTTGATGGATTTTGTTGGTTGTTTGGACATGTCTGAATGTATCATTTTTTTTTTAAAAAACAATTGATCATACAACAATTTAAACTGAAAATAAGGCATTATGTTGGTTGACCAAATTTTAAGAACAGTTAAAAAAAGGGCCAACTAAACCCAACTAAAACTAAAATAAATTATTCTGTTAGTTGACCACATTTTTAAAACAATGGTTCAGGGTTTAGAATTCACACTCGGTTAGAGGAAAAAAATGGTCGACTAGATCCCAATTAAAACTAAAACAAACCATTTTGTTGGTTGACCACATTTTGTTTTATGTAAACAAGTTAGGGTTGACTGATAATAGCATTGAGTGATGATGATTAGTCTAATAAGAATTGTGAATATTGTAATTGATGATGGATTGAAATTGATGTGACCTTTTTTTACTTTGTTTACATTATGTGCATGTGTAAATAAGGAATGTTAAGTAGCAACATGAGAAAAATATATTGTTTATTTCATATAGGAAGAAATTTTGTGGAGAACACAGAAGGGAGGAGTCAGTACGAGGGAGAGGACAATTGTAAAAAAGATAGCATTTGGTACGTTTAGGGAACAACCAATACACATAATATCATCATGTGTCGGCGATGTCATTGAAGAACTCCAAATGTTGAGTATACGGTGAAGTTAAATATATTTTGATGTATATATAATACACATGTATATTTTGATTTACCCCATTTATATATATAAATATATTTTCTTTTTTGTGGCAATGAGATTGTATAGCTAGTGAATGTTGTAGATAAATCATTATTTTGGCAGCATAAGTAAAAAGCAACATATAATAGGTATATAATTCTTTTAGAGCCATTATGAGGCAACCTTGTAATGGCAAAATAGGTGAAATGACTGGAATTGTTGTATAGGATTGATATGATAAAATAGATCAATTGTTATTATGCATATTTATTGATAGTACATTTTTTAAATGATTGGAATTAAATGTTATTAAAAAATAATTGACTACCCGAATTGATTTTTCCCATTGTAATTTTGATGTGATTGACAATTTTTTCTAAAACCTCACCATTATTCATGAAAAATAGTTGACCACCTGAATTGATTTTTCTTGTTATAATTTTGGTGTGATCGACCATTTTTTTTTCCACCTCAAAGACCATATGTGCATGCTAACTGAAATCTCACCTATACCCATGAAAAATGGTTGACCACTAGAATTGATTTTCCTATTCATAATTTTGATATGGTCAACTGTTTTTAGTTACCTCACCCATGCCTATGAAAACGGTTTACCATTTGAATTGATTTTTTTAGTTATAATTTCAATGTAATTGACAATTTTTTCTGTCATATCAGAGGTCATGTGTGCATGATAGTTAAAACTTCACCAATACTCATGAAAGACGATCAACTACCTAAATTGATTTTTCCAGTTATAATATTGATGTGATCGACCATTTTTCTATTACCTCACCCATGCCCATAAAAATAGTCATCCACTCGAATTGATTTTTCCAATTATAATTTTGTTGTGGTTGATTGTTGTTCTATCACTTTAGTCAAACATAGTGGACTCCCACCCATTTGGAGATACTGTTCATAATGTTATTCATGAAGTCTACATTATTATTTGCTAAATCTAACACGTTATTAGTGGAGTCTAATTTGTCATTATTGGATTTTTATATTGCACAAATCAGATACTTTATTGCACATGAAGGAATCCCACTTGGAAATACCATTAGTACTGTTATTTGTGGAATCTAACGCATTATTAATGGAGTCTAAAGTGTTATTATTGAATTTTTATCTTGCATAATTTAGATTCTCTATTGCACATATATGAATCTTTCTTGGAAATATTGTTAATATTGTTATTTGTAGAGTGTAAATTGTTATTTGTTGAATGTAAATTGTTATGTGTGAAGTCTAACACATTATTACTACAGTCTAATTTGCACAATTTAAATTCTCTATTACACATAAGAAATCCACTTGGAGATAATATTCATACTGCTATTTGTTGAGTCTAAATTGTTATTCGTTGAGTTTAACGCGTTATTAGTGAAGTCTAACTTGCACAACCTGAATTCTCTATTACATATTATAAGCCCACTTGGAAATACTATTCATACTACTATTCGTGGAGCCGAATGTATTATTAGTGGAGTCTAACTTATTATTATTAGATTCTTATTTTGCACAACTTAGATTCTCTAGTGCACATATAAAAATCTTACTTAGGAATACTGTTAATGCTATTATTTGTGGAATCTAATAAGTTATTACTAGAGTCTAACTTGCATAATTTGAATTCTCTATTACACATAGGAAACCCACTTGAAGATGTTGTTCATGCTGCTATTCATGGAGTCTAATACATAATTAATTGAGTCTAAATTATTATTAGTTGAGTCTAAATTATTATTCGGGGAGTCTAACTTGTTATTCATGGGCATGGGTGAAGCGACTATAAAAACAGTTGGTTACATCAAAATTATAACTGGAAAAATGAATTCAAATGGTCAACCATTTTTCATGAACACATGTGAGATTTCGACTAGCTTGTGCACTTGGCCTTTAAGATGACTGCAAAAATGGTCGACCACATCAAAATTATAAATGGAAAAATCTAATCGGGTGATCAACTCTTTTTGATGAATATGGGTAAGGTGACAGAAAAAATGATCAACCATGTCAAAATTATAATTGAAAAAATCAATTCAGATGATCAACCATGTTTCATGGGCCTGAATGAGGTTTTAGCTAACCTACACACTTGTCCTCTGAGGTGACTTCAAAAATGATTGACTACGTCAAAATTATAACTGAAAAAATCTAATCAGGTAGTTGGCCATTTTTCATGAGCATGGGTATTATGACAAAAAAAATAATCGACCACATCAAAATTATAACTAGAACTATCAAAATTTGGATGGTCAATTATTTTTCATGGGCATGAGTGAAATGTCAGAAGAAACAATTAACCATATCAACAAGGCATGATCAAAACGTGACATTCACTAACAATAGGTCATAATTTACATATATGTATAGCCCAAAAGTAGGCCAAAACCTTAAGTTACTAAATACTCATAATCTAACACTACTTACAAAATCATATCCATCATACATTCCCAACTATAAATTACCAAATACATTCACCAAAAATCACATACATAACACCATTTACTACGGTACAACAACAACATTAATTCAACAGTTTAGCTCCGTGACTTCTTTCCCTACTTCTGTGAGTGTGGATCTGATATCATTAACATAACTGAATTATGGACTTTATTCTTTGGATGATTCACCAACTACTACACAATCTCAATGTGCTTCTCTGTCATTGCATCTTGGCATTAAACTTTTTATGTTAAGAATTGGCCAACATAACTCAACAAGCATTTTGTTAACAATGCAAAGACTTATAGTGCTATATGTTAGAAATGTATAAAGATCCCATTTAGGTTGATACATTCATTAATTTTATGCAATTTTCAAATAATGAAGAAACGTTTTTTAGTGTCAAACTAATTGTTCAATTTTAAACCAAGAGAAAATCATCTTGAATCAAAGATCAACATACAAATTTACCCAAAAAAAAATTAAATACATTGCAACCTAACTAAAAAATACAGATATTTCATCCCATATCAAAAGATTTATTATAGTACAAGTCAAGAACTACCTTGAATTTTTCACAAACATTTGGTGTGCACTTGATATAATCATCATAAAACAATCATTTTAGCATTCAAACTCTTTCCTTCAACACATTATGAATCAAATTCCATCAAATCAGCAAAAGGAGAAGTCTTCACTCTAATTCTTTGATCAAACAAACTTACAAGATGCTTTGATTTTAAAAGCAACAAATTTAATTCTTGATGCTCAAGTTCTTAATGCGCAGGTTGAAAAAAGTGGTCACAATTCTAAATTGTTTATCTTGCTTTAGGAATTGCGAAATATATTGCTCTGGATCACTAGGGAACAAGAAGAATTTGCTTTCGACATATCTGTCTTACTCTAGTGTTCTTCAAGCACAAGCACGCCAGGATTGTAGCATATTTGAAGTTGATTGGTCCAAGTCTTGATGTGATGCTGAGAGATATTGGTTTCTTACTAGAGAGATGCCATTGAAGATGGATCGAAATGATGCCCAACGCCTGAAAAGTTTGGTAGAATACCATCCCCTACTCAATAGCCACAATTGCATAGTCGCCTCCCTTTGCCAAAGCCTCTGTTGTCATAGCCTTTGTCTTTCTCTCCACCTGGTTTTGCCCAAAGCCTGGTTTTGATTGTGATTGTTTTTTTTTCCCTCTCATTAAGACATAAGAGCAATTTGGTTATTTCAACACTAATTTTTATATATCCATCATGCCCCTTATCCTAAAACTTAATTAACCTTCTATCACCTCCCAAAAATCAAATATTTCTATATTCTATTACCAAAAACCAATTCTCCCTAATTTTTTTCTATATCTCATTTTAAAAATAAATCATGCTATTTATGATTTATAAATAATGTTATTTATTATAAATTTTATATTTTCTTTTGATTTATTGATTCATATTGATAATTTTATTGATTGATAATTTGATATATTGATAATTTGATATCAATATTAATGTTCATATCAATACAATTTAAAATGTAAAACTTATAATATTTTTTTGCCAAAAAAACTATAACAAATTGTACGATTCACAAGTGATCAATGTCATTAGTATAATATATATAAGTCATATCAGGTAAAAAAAAAATGCATATAAGTTATAAGGAGCTAATAATACTTTTCATAAGCATGAGCAGTGCATTTCCTTTTTTAGGACTATGTGCTGTGTCAATTAAACTTTTCTTGCGACTAAATGTGAACCTCTACAATTTGCATAGAGTTTAAGAGTTTCACATTACTCAATTTAAATCATAGGATAAAAATAATAGAAAAAAGCAATTAAAACATAGCCTAATGCAAATAAAATGTTTTTCCTCTTTTGACTTTTCTGTCTCTCACTCCTCACGTTGCCACTACTGTTAGCTCTTATTTTTAGTTTCTTTCTTGGCTGCATTGCCCCCCCTTTTCCCTTTTGTCCTGTTGTTTGTTTAGTTGTACTTTAAAAAAAAATGCAAATCAAATATGTCAAATTAAAATGCAATTCATAAGTCGTGACTTCCTCTAAGATTACTAGGTATACAGACTATTGCATGAGTGTATTTTTAGTTATGAATAGTAGAAATTATTCTTTGAGACTTGGTTCAATACACAATTTTATATAGTTGCTTTAAGAAAGGAGAAAATTATTTTTTACACTTTTAAAAAAATTTCATCAATCACCATCAATTCAATATAAAATTTATAATTATTTACACTATTCTTAAATCATTAATTTATTTTTAATCTTATGCTTAGAGAAGTAAATGTGGTTGCTTGTCTTCTTTCTAGGATTAATTGTAACAACTAAAGTGATTTTTTGCACTTTTAAACAACCCTTACCTTATTGTAAGAAGGTGGTGAATGTTGAAAGGGTAATCGAACATTTTGTAATCTCCAAACAATTTCTTCAAATTCTAATAGATACGTTACTTTTTCAAATAAATCATGAATAACATGAGTTTTTTTTTTTATCGAATTCTATCTAATAGGTGGGACACATATCTAGTTGCAAGTAGAGCACAAACCTCTACTATAATTTCAGAACAGACAGAAAATCTAGTCTTGCGTTGCACTTTCTATGGAGTTTCTATCCACATTGATTCATTGATGACTTGGAGAGGTGCTCAAACACTCGTTTGAGATAGGAATAAAGATGCTTCATATTTTTGGAAGTCAAATTTGCTTCATATTACTTAAGGAAAAATATTAGTTCAGTAGTTCAATTTATGAGCTTCATACCATAAAGTTTTTTTTTTCTTTTTCAGACACCCTTTTTTTTTTTAAAGTTCTGAATCAGTGTGTGAGTGTGTGTATGATATTTTAAGGTTTCTTAACATAATTTTATTTTTAAATTTGGGGTTTTAAAAATGTACTTTTCCCAATACCATAACAAAGTGACCGTTTAATTTAATTACCTATGATTAAATTACCTAGGGGGTATGTGATGTAGTGGATTATACTGCCTTAATTGAATGAATTTGAAAGCCATCATTGAAAGCCAACCAGAAAAAAAAGTTGAACGCCAGATGGCAATTTCTAAGAAGCCGTGAACATGGAGCATCCATGACTACATGAGTCTTTTAATTCCCCGCCTCGGATATTTCAAATTTCAAAACCTAACGGTCAAATTCCTCCATTAAGGCAAATCCAGTCGCTGCATTCCAAAATAACGAAATTAACGCCAATTCAGAGAATTCTCGCTTTTCTTTTGTTTTCTTTTCTTTCATTTTTTTTCCTTCACCTAACGAGGTGAAAGCTGGAGTAACCCCTTTACGCTTTGATTATTATTATTGCTGTAAATTCAAACAGTTGCTATTTTATCAATGGTGGATCACAATCAATGGCATCTTTACGACCCACTTCTTCTCACCGACGCCTCTTTACAACAAGAAAGCTGCTCCATTTGTGAGAACTCTGCTCCATGAGTTTAAATTCTTAGCTTTCTCTGTAGATAGACCATCTCGGTTTTTCGTTTAACTTTTGTCCTTGATTCGACAGACAATTCACAAACATCACTGAGCTCTCAAAGTCCAACAATGGCGGATCCTGAATGGCAGGACAATCCAGGTGACGGTAAGACACAGAGTCTATCAGAAAGATTGATACTTTCTTGTTGTCGGTGAGCCCAATTCGGCGTTTTTCATTACCCATCACGGTTTTGATTTCCTGGTGTAGAATTTTCTGGGAATAGACGAGATTTTGAACAAAAAGGTTTGAAATTTGAAGAAGACTCGATTGCGAAAAATGTGGTTGATGGTAAGAGAGCCCATTTCTTGCTTTGTTCTGCAAAATTTAATCTGCAAGACATCTTAGATTTTCCAATTGTGGTTTCTCGAGATCTGATCGACTTTGGGACGAATTTTCAGGCCGATCACTGTTAGGGTATTCTTTAACGTCTCCTGATTTGGTCATCTGTGCTGGCTCACCTGATATTACCATGGACTCCCCTGAGTTCTTGGAGAGCAAACGTCGTTCGAAAGTGGAGTCGCCTATGGAGCTTTCTTTAGAGAATGGAATCAATGGGCCTGAAGTTGAAAAGCCCCAGAAGACTCAAACTGTGAAATTCTCTATTTGTGAAACCTTCAAAGAACTATCTCCTAAAGCCTCTTTTGAGCTTCTTCCACCCCCTGAAGTCCCTGATGAATCACCCCAAGACTACCCTCCTAGTAAGTCACACTTTTGCTTTCTCTATTGTGGATGGAGGTTTAGAATATGGTTGTGTTTATTCATTGGCAAGATTCTGTTTTAAATACAGGAGAAAATGAATTGCTAGAAGATATGAAAGTGTCACAAGGGTCAGAATTGGATCCTTCGGATGTATGCTTCTTTCTAACCAATGTCATTTTTTTTTAATCCTGGGCATGAAATTTCGAGTGTTTCAGTGTGCATTTAATGTTGTTATTGTAGGATAGCGGAGATGAAGAGGGAGAAGAGGATATTCAGAAGCTGAGAAGAGAGTTTAAGTGTCAGAAAAAGGAGCTGGCAGAAACCAGGAGGATGTTGGAGGAACTCAAGAGGGAGAATCAACAGAAGGATAGAGAATGCCAAGAAGTTTTGAAGTCCTTGAAAGATCTCCAGAATGAGCTCATGCGCAAGTCCATGCATGTAGGATCATTGGGTAAGCATTCCTTCTTTTAGATTATTATGATTCAGCATCTAATAATTCACTCATCTGATATGCCGAATTTTCCATATTCGCAGCATTTGCCATTGAGGGGCAAGTAAAAGAAAAAAGCAGATGGTTTTCCTCTCTGAGAGACTTGATGAGGAAAGTAAAGGTACTGATATTTTAACAAAGTTAATTAACAAAATAAAGCCTTAAAAAAATAACATGCTTAAAATGTGGTAAACTGGTAAGCAATTTCATTGTACAGATTATGAAAATGGAACACATCAAACTATCAGAGGAAGTAGAGACATATAAGATGTATCTTGCAGATATGAGTGAAATGGGGTTTACTATCAAGTCCAAGGGTAAGTGGATACTATGAAGTTTCAGTTTCATATCTTATGTTAGTTGAATTATATATTTTTACATGTTCTTATTCCACTCTTTATAGTACAAGAGCAGCTGGAGTTCCATGAAGATCTCAAGTCCAAATATCTAGAAGGCGCTAAGAAAGAAAAAGAACTTTACAATAAGGTTTTGGAGCTGAGAGGTAAGCATGCACTTGATCTTTAATTCTTGATTATAGATTTGGATGAAATAGAACAATTAAGAATGATTCACAAAATATTCTTCCTCACAGGAAACATAAGGGTCTTTTGCCGGTGTAGGCCTCTTAATGCCGAAGAGGTGACAGCGGAAGCAACAATGGCAATAGATTTTGAATCAGCAAAAGATGGTGAGCTTACTGTACTGTCAAATGGGGCTCCTAGAAAGACTTTCAAGTTTGATGCTGTTTTTGGCCCCCAGTCAGATCAAGGTAATTGTGAATTAACATGCCATGAATTCTGTGTCATTTCTAAGGTTGAAGACTCATTTTGGACAGCTTTTGTCTTTTGTTGTTTGTGCACACATAGCCGACATATTTGAAGACACGGCACCATTTGCAACCTCAGTTCTAGATGGGTATAATGTATGCATATTTGCTTATGGGCAGACTGGAACGGGAAAAACGTTTACAATGGAAGGTACAGAAGAGGCACGTGGAGTTAATTTTAGGACTCTAGAGAGAATGTTTGACATAATTAAGGAGAGACAGAAGCTCCATCGTTATGATGTCTCTGTAAGTGTCTTAGAAGTCTACAATGAGCAAATACGAGATTTGCTTGTCTCAGGAAATCAGCTTGGAATAGCTGCAAGAAGGTTGCTTCCAAGTCACTTTGCCATTTATGTTATGTTCATTTCAAAAGCCCTTCAAATGAAGCCACACTTCAGCTTATTCTGATGAATTTTCAGATTCATAACTGATATATTCACTCATTGGGTTAAATTAGGCTTGAGATAAGGCAAGCAGGTGAAGGAATGCACCATGTTCCGGGATTGGTAGAGGCACAAGTGAATAACATGACTGAAGTCTGGGAAGTCCTACAAACTGGCAGCAAGGCAAGGGTTGTTAGCTCAACCAATGCCAATGAGCACAGCAGTCGATCCCACTGGTCAGTTTTATCGTTTATAGATTGAAATCTTGAAATTTTAAATGAAGAAAAAACTTGGGGTGAAGTTTCTTTGGTGTTTGCTACCGGTTTTTCAAATAACACTACAAAATTTTAAGTTTCTTCTCGTGTTACAAATCTATTGAAGAACTTCATTGAAAACACTCACGATAAAATTGTCTCTTCATATGCATATCATGTTTAGATGAACAGTGCTTGTGATAGATTGTACCTTCTCTATACAGCATTCACTGTGTTATGGTTAAGGGGGAGAATTTGTTGAATGGGGAATGCACAAGAAGCAAGTTGTGGCTAGTAGACCTGGCAGGCAGTGAGCGAGTGGCAAAAACAGAAGTGCAAGGCGAACGACTAAAGGAAACTCAGAATATTAATAGGTCTCTGTCTGCACTAGGAGATGTTATATCAGCTCTTGCAACAAAATGCTCACATGTTCCTTTTAGGTAATCGAAACAAATATCAGCTTTGTCTATAAAAATAAACACTGAAATGAACACCCCCATTTCGTTTATTGTTGGTATTGAAGTTTTTGTTGTTCTTCACGGTGCAGAAATTCCAAACTAACGCACTTGCTTCAAGACTCATTAGGTACATCTCAAGGTTTTTAAAGATACTTTATTTTAGATTTGCTTCATTTTCATGCAGGCTTAAGTTTTGTACTCTATTTATGCATGCAAATATGATTACAAAATTTTTATCAGTGGACTTGTTTTTCAGGTGGAGATTCGAAGACGCTCATGTTTGTACAGATTAGTCCTAATGAGAACGATTTGAGTGAGACAATTTGCTCTCTAAACTTTGCAAGTAGAGTGAGAGGAGTAGAATTAGGGCCTGCAAAAAGGCAAATGGACTCTACTGAACTTCTCAAATACAAACAAATGGTATGACTGCTTCGTAATTTATATTATACACATTCTTTATTTTTATCTCTTGCATTTTCAACAATTTTATTCTCCTTTGTCAGGCTGAGAAAACCAAGCAAGAGATGAAGATTAAGGATTTGCAAATCCAGAAAATGGAGGAAACAATTCATGGTCTAGACTCAAAGATAAAGGAGAGAGATAATAAAACCAAAAGTCTACAAGAAAAGGTATCATATTGGAACACAATATTTTAATTTTACTTTTAAATTTGAAGTGTCTCTCTCAGCATTATTTGTGTTGGTTCTGAAGGTCAAGGAGTTGGAATCACAACTTCTGATTGAGAGGAAGCTAGCACGTCAGCATGTAGACTCAAAGATAGCTGAGCAGCACCTGCTGAAACATCAAGAGCAAAACAATGCACCGATCAGACCAGCACTCACAAATAAACCATTAGGAACTCAAAAGAACTTCAATGATTTAGTGAGTTCAGCTAGACCACTTATGGACAACAACAGCTTAAAACAACCTTCACTGCCCTTTTCTACGTTGGATAACTCTATCAAGTGCATTGATCACGCTGAAAAAGAGAACAATCCTGAGATAGCTGAGAAACTTGTATTGCCTAAAAAGACTGGAAGAGCTTCTATTTGCACAATGACTCCACGTATTCCATCGTCAGCCACAACTTTGAGGCGAAACTCTCTGATTCCACTCCCAAGTGTGCCTCGACGAATATCACCAATAATACCTGTGCTAGAAGGTAGGTTTGAGGAGAAAGATAGCAACGACGAAGTGGAAAATTGTTTGGCTGCACAGACACATGTAGAGAGTCCTGAGCGATCAATAAGAAGTGGAAGTAAGAAGAGAGGAAGCAGCATGCTAAGGCGAAGCTTACATAAGAAAATGCAGACCAAGTCCCCAGTCCAGCAACATATGAGAAGGGTTGGTGTAAATGTGGGCATGGAGAAAGTAAGAGTGTCCATCGGGAGTAAAGGGCGGATGATGGCAAAGAGGGTGTTGCTGAAAAATGGAAGAAGAAATGGAACAGAAGAAACCCAGCAAAAGTATAGTCAGAAAGAAAAGGAAAGGGGGTGGAATGCAGGAACAGCAGTCAAACCAACTTTTTGAAAGCTGAGTTGAAGAGAATTTCTTAGATAAACCAAAGCCAATATAGAATAGCCATGTGAATAAGTGTAGGGCTTAATGATCTCACATGTTTGTTCCTCGTTGGTTTGGTTTACGTATTCGGATGGATTCAGCTTGTCTACCAATTTCTTGTATAGGTTTTTCATTTTTGCAAACTATGTTGGCTGTGAAAGCATTTATTTCTCTTTGATGATTCTATCATCAGCTTTTATTGTTTTTGTGAATTTGTGAATGTCCAAAATCTTGTTAGTTTTCAATGCTAGTCGATTGTTACACTAATATCAGACTTTGCCTATGCGAGGCTTTAAAGGAATCCAAATTTATATATACCTAACTGAATGAATAAATGAAAACAAGGAAAAGAGAAAAGTGATTAATTTTACATTTATAATAATATATTTATTATTTTTAGAAAAATATTTACATATAATAAAACTTATTATTCTAATATATTATCTATATAATTTTTATATTATATTAATAAATAAAATTAAAATATAATTTTAATTTTAATCTTAATTTAAAATTATTTTATCAAATCTTATTTTTCTAATTTTTAAAATTATTTTTATACATTGATTTAAAAAATTTTAAACTATTGCTAAAATTGAAAATAATATATTGATATTTAAATCTAAAAACAATATAGATATTTTTCCATAATAAAAAAGAAAATTGTGGGATAATTTTAGTTTTTCTCTCTAAAATCTTCTTATTTTAAGGAGAAAAGTTGTGAAGGGAAAACATGTGAACTCATGTATTATTTTTCTCTCAATTTTTCCTCCTTTCACTTTTCTTTATGTAGCCAAATAAAGAAAAATATAATTTTCTTTTTAATTTTTCTTCTTACTTTGTTTCTCCCTCTTATTTTCTCCCATCCCAAGCAAAAGGTAAGTGTATTGAAAAAACAAATACTTATTATAAAAAAATCTTCAAATCAAGTTATTTGTTGAAGATATTTGTTTAATTTTTCACTTAATATAATTTGGATGTTAAATTTTCATGTAGTTTGCTTGTAGGTTTTTCTCTTTCCACCCAATCGCGTCAATCATATCATATTTTCGTCACATTGAAGTGATCACAATACTGATACTAAAGAACTGGTAATTATTATGCAGAAAAGGCAGCACTTTACGTCAATCAGAATGGTTATGGCATATGATTAAAACATTTGACATCTTGGTAAGATCTTAAACGTACTTAAATAAGTTTTATACAAAAAATGATTTCAGTTTTTATATGGCAAAAGGCCCATAAGAAATCAATTTAAATTATTACAAAATTTATAATAAATCACTTTATTTATAAATTATAAATAAGAAAACTTATTCTTCAAATTTGGCTAGTACAAAAAAGATCATGCCACGAAGATTTGGTTTCAGAACTAGAACGATTTTTGCACTAAGGGTAGGCGCACCACGAGAAATATTTTATTTTTGGACCAGTGATAATGACATATGGACTATTCCATTATCACCCAACAATAATGGCATTGACAGATGCTAAGTTTCCCAATTATATTAGAATTTCGAAATTTAATCTCCTAAGACTAATTTGAATTTTGGAATGCCAAATTTGGGGAATTCTTTAAAGATCACCTTTTTTTTTTTCAAATTACTTTTGGTTTTGAGTATTTACATATGTTTATGTTTATATAATATTTTTTTAATAAATCAAATACTTTTATTATTACCAAAAGAATAGGCTCAACAACGAAAAGAAAACTAAAAAAGAAATTAAAAGTCCCCTGAGTTTCTTTTCTTTCCACTTCCAAACCAACCTTGTCAACAAAAAGAAAGAGCCAATACCCAAACATCTAATGGCTAGCAACACCAAGTTTCAATAAGAATTCTTTCTCGTCACATCTTTGTTTTTGACATGTATAACTTCTACATCTCACTCTCAATTCTCGCTGTATTGCTCACAGCACAGGCAGAATAGTAGACTACTTCATGTTATAAATATATGCATTTCTCTCTCCAAGTATGATATATTCTCTCTGGTTCTATATATAGGGTCTTTTACCGTGATCATGAGTATAAGACCCTTTGCAATATGCGATGTAATATTTGTTATATATTTCCAAAAAAATTCTCATATTTAATGTATCTAAAGAGAAAAAGAATGTGATTAAACAATGATAGTTTTAAAAAATTATTGAGATTTTTGGAGAAATCAAGATAATTAATTAGTTTTAATTTCAATTCTTAATTCGCATAATTCAATTAAAATAATTTTATATTAAGAAATAGAGAAAGTATCATATCAGGAACCCTACATATAACATTTCTCTAAAGCAAGTTCTCCTTCTAAAGCACACATATAACCAACCTCTCCATTTACTGAATTTTTTTGGGACATTATAAACTCTCAATTAGGAACAAACTTCTATTAAACTAGAAAAATAAATGTTCCACAGACTCAAACCCATCATTACAGAGAATACATTTCATATTATCCACTGGGATATGTAAATCATGCAATCTAATCTTTGTAATAAATCTTTTTTCCACGGTTAACCACAAATAAAAGAATGTTGTGGAATAGAATATTGTGACTGCACAATTTTCTCATACCTCAATCTTCTCTACTCTCCTTGAAGTTGCCACTGTTGATGATGTAAATCCAGTATGATTCACAGCCCATTTTTCATTATTATAACCATTTACAAATTTCAATTTTACCTTATTATGTTTATATAATATTAACTGCCCTTTTATGTGATAGCATAACATTAATTAACTAATCGCTTTCAATATTTTTAAAAATGATTATAATGATCCTTAAAATTAAATTTGAATTGATAGTCAACATTACCATATTGATTCAAAATAAAATAAAATAAAACAAAATAAACAGGAAAAGCCAGAAACTACGAGTATCAACAAAACGAACGGAATGAATATGCATAGAATCAGGAAGAAGATTCGTTTGAGGAGGATGAGAGGCGGCTATTACCTATTGCAGTCGACAAAAGCGCATTGTGAAGCACAAAGCATTTACTTCGTGTAAAGTAGAAGACGACAGATTATCCAACAACTAAATCCCATAATTCTCCACTTAATATTATTATGATTTATAGTACACATTTGTATCCATCCACTATAGTCTTTTTTTTAAGAAATAGTAATACTGTAGTATCCTTGTTGTAAAAGTTCTCTATATTTCTTCAAAAGCATAGTTTAATGCATAATCAAATGATACACACATGCTAATCATATCTTCCTCCACTTCTTCTAAATCAGCAAAAGAAAAGAGTCTTCTTGTTATCACCCATCAGTATATGATAGTACCCCACTGTTTAATTTTAAAAAAAATTAGAAATTGTTGTTAAATTTCATCAAAGAAAATTTCACTTAAATACCACAAAAATATTTTTAAAAAATACTCCAATTTATATAATTAAAAAATCATAATTTACAAATAAAATAATATATTTATAAGTGAAATTAGGTTATTTATAAATAATTTATAAATTTTTATAAATTTTTTTATTTATATATAAATATGGTATCTACCTTTTTTTTGTAAATTACATAAATCGAAATACTTTTTTAAAAATATCTTTTTGGCCTTAGTATCTAAATTTTCCTTTTCCCGAACACGTCAATATAGCATAAACGCAAGGGGAGCCAACTGCATTTGGATGGGCAGAGACATGGTGAAGCTTCAGACTTGAACGAGAAACAGAGCAAAATTCGTACCAGAGTTATATTGGGAGGTCCATCAACAATGGTGGAGACTGTCATGTAAGAACTTTCCACGTCTCATCTCTTTGATCTACACCCTTCGCTGTGATCCCGTCAACCCCAACTGTCACACACAAATGGTAGTGCTACCAGTGCAAGAGGACGCAAGGCGGTGGATTCCCAGAAGAACGAAGAGGAGGAAGAAGAAGAGCAAATAGAACAGAACGGAGCACAATAGAGCAACTAGTTTCACCCACTTCGCTGTTCAGCGCTCTCTTTGTTACGTCTCTTCCTTTTTGCCTGTATAGTTAGGTCTCTGTCACCGTATCGTCTGTCTCTTGCTTACCCTTATCCCCGAGTTCGGTATTCATTGCCTTTGTGGGTCTATTTATTTTTCTCGAAATAATAAAGGGGTTAGTTCCTTTTGGGTTTTGGTTCGTTCAGTTCTTCTCACCGCCAAGCCTCCTCTTCCTTTAACATTTCCCTTGTCTTGCTTCTGTGGAAGATTTCTCAAATTTCTGATTACTCCATTTTCCCAAATGCTTTTTGATTCGTAATCTGCTGATTACTTCTTTTGCAACCCAATAAAGCCACCCCTGTACGCTTGTTGCCTTTTCTAAGCGAAATGGAATTAGAGTGGAATTTCCACATCCAAAAGGTGTTTTACTTGATACTGATACTTTGGTTTGGTGTCGTCCAAGTATGTTCGATTAATGAGGATGGTTCGATTCTTTTGAAGTTTAAAGGTTCTCTTTCTGACCCACAAAACAATCTTCAAAATTGGAATTCTTCTGATTGGACTCCTTGCAATTGGACTGGTGTGCAATGCGATGATTTAGTGGTAATTTCAATAAATCTTTATCACCTTAATCTATCGGGTTCTTTATCTCCAGTCATCTGTAAACTTCCTCATCTGGTTGAGTTGAATCTGTCGAAGAATTTCATTTCTGGCCCTATTCCTGTTGATTTTGTTGATTGTACTAGCCTAGAACTATTAGACCTTTGTACAAATAAATTTCATGGAGAACTTCGAACCCCTGTGTGCAAAATCACCTCACTAAGAAAGCTTTATCTGTGCGAAAATTTTATGTACGGTGAAGTGCCAGAAGAGATTGGGAATTTAACTGCCCTTGAAGAGCTAGTCATGTATAGCAATAATTTAACTGGAAGAATTCCCACGTCAATAAGTCAATTGAAGCGACTAAAAATTATCAGGGCAGGCTTGAATAGCCTTTCAGGTCCAATTCCTGCAGAAATTAGTGAGTGTGAGAGCTTGGAGCTGTTAGGATTGTCACAGAATCAGCTAGAAGGTTCAATTCCAAGGGAGCTTCAAAAGCTTCAGAACCTTACTACTATACTTCTGTACCAAAACCTTTTATCCGGAGAGATTCCCCCAGAAATTGGAAATATCAGTAGGTTGGAATTACTTGCTTTGCATCAGAATTCGTTCAGTGGAGCAATTCCCGAGGAGCTAGGAAAGTTATCTCGCTTACAGAACCTGTACTTATACACCAACCACTTGAATGGGACAATTCCTCCGGAGTTAGGGAACCTTACAAGTGTCACTGAGCTAGATCTTTCTGAGAACCTTTTGAGTGGTATTATTCCTAGAGAGTTGGGCCAGATCTCTAATCTTAGATTGCTTCATCTATTTGAAAACCTTCTGGAGGGAGAAATCCCTAGGGAGCTTGGGCAGTTATGGTTGCTAAAAGAGTTAGATTTGTCAATAAATAACTTAGCAGGTAAAATTCCATTAGAGTTTCAAAATCTTACATACATGGAGGATTTGCAGCTGTTTGACAATCAACTTGGGGGTAAGATTCCTCCTCATCTTGGAGCTAATAGCAACCTCAGTGTTCTTGATTTATCTACTAACAATCTTGTTGGTATGATACCTGTCCATCTTTGCAAATATCAGAAACTAGCATTTATAAGCCTTGGGTCAAATAGGTTGTCTGGAAATATTCCATATGATCTGAAAACTTGCAAGTCACTTGTGCAGCTGATGTTGGGGAACAACCAGCTGACAGGGTGCCTCCCTGTTGAATTAAATGATCTTCATAATCTTTCTGCACTTGAACTTCATCAGAATCGGTTCTCTGGGCTAATAAACCCAGGGATAGGTCAACTCCAGATTTTAGTGAGGCTTCTCTTGTCAGATAATTATTTTATTGGGCATCTACCTCCTGAGATTGGAAAATTAGCACAGCTTGTGTCATTCAATGTTTCCTCCAATCTTCTAAGTGGAAGTATCCCTCATGAGTTGGGAAACTGTGTAAAACTACAGAGGCTTGATCTTAGTAGGAATCAGTTCACTGGCAACCTCCCAGCTGAAATTGGCAAGCTGGTAAATCTGGAATTATTGAAATTTTCTGATAATAGATTTTCAGGTGCAATACCAAGCACTTTAGGGGACCTTACTCGTCTCACAGAGCTGGAACTTGGTGGTAATTTGTTTTCAGGGAGCATTCCTTTTCATTTGGGAGGACTTACTGCGCTTCAGATTGCCCTTAATTTGAGCCATAACAAACTATCTGATTTAATTCCTGACAGCCTGGGGAACTTACAAATGTTGGAATTCCTTTATTTAAATGACAATGAGCTTGTTGGTGAAATTCCCACCTCAGTTGGTGACCTGCCCAGCCTTTTAGTATGCAATGTTTCTAACAACAATTTGGTTGGAACTATTCCAAACACTTCTGCATTTCGTAGGATGGATTTCACAAATTTTGCTGGAAACAATGGATTGTGCCGATTAGGTTCCTATCGTTGTCTTTCATCGAGATCTCCGTCTTATGCTCCAAAACCAAGCGGGACCAGAGATACTTCATCAAGGGAGAAGATAGTGAGTATTGTTTCAGGGGTAGTTGGATTGGTTTCTCTTACGTTCATAGTCTGTATATGTTGGGCTATGAAGCGTGGTAGCCCTGCTTTTGTTTCCCTAGAATGGCAAACAATGCCTCATGTACTAGATAACTATTATTTTCCTCAAGAAGGTTTCTCATACCAGGATCTCTTGGAAGCCACTGGCAATTTTTCAGAAGCTGCAATTATAGGAAGTGGAGCATGTGGCACTGTCTATAAGGCTATTATGACTGATGGTGAACTGATTGCTGTCAAGAAGCTGAATTCTCGTAGGGAAGGACCAGATGTTGACAGAAGCTTTCTTGCCGAGATTTCAACCCTAGGAAACATCAGGCACAGAAATATTGTGAAGCTGTATGGATTTTGTTATCATGAGGATTCTAAGATTCTCTTATATGAGTACATGGAAAATGGCAGTCTTGGAGAACAACTCCATGCAAATCCAAAATCATGTTCACTTGATTGGAATTGTCGATACAAGATTGCTCTTGGGGCTGCGGAAGGCTTGTGTTATCTTCATTATGACTGCAAACCTCCAATCATCCACCGTGATATAAAGTCAAACAATATACTACTTGATGAAAATTTTCAGGCTTATGTTGGAGACTTCGGCTTGGCAAAGTTGATTGATTTGTCCAATTCGAAATCCATGTCTGCTGTGGCAGGTTCATATGGCTACATTGCTCCTGGTAAGTAATTGAATGGGAAAGTGCTGTTTACTGATTACAAATGTTGTGAAGGTCTTACATTGTTTGATTATTTTTTCAGAATATGCTTACACCATGAAGGTGACTGAGAAAAGTGACATCTATAGCTTCGGGGTAGTTTTGCTGGAACTAGTCACTGGCTGTTCTCCAGTACAACCATTGGAATGGGGTGGTGATTTGGTGACCTGGGTGAGAAGAGCGATTCAAGAAGTAGTACCGACATTGGAACTATTTGACAAGCGACTGAATGTGAGTGAACAGAGAACAATTGAAGAGATGTCTCTTATTCTCAAAATTGCATTGTTCTGCACCAGTTTGTCTCCTCTTAACAGGCCAACAATGAAAGAAGTCATTGCAATGTTGATCGATGCTAGAGAGAATGTCAGCAATTCTCCTTTAACCCCAACATCAGAATCCCCACCTGATGAAGATGCATCTTCCAAAGGTTAAGAAACTCAATTTGAATTACATTTTAAATTATTAATAGTAATAATAGATCTGTTCTTATAAATAATTAGCTTCTTTATAAATTATGAGCTGGGTTCATTGAGAATGAATTCACCTCATTCATTTTGCCATTAGTTGTAAGTTGTAATAAGGTTATTTGTCTAATTTTGCTTCATATTTCAGTTTCCTCAGGAACGTTTAGTATTTTGTCTGGGAATGGTCCTCTTCTGCCGATAATATAGTGCTGGAAGATCCGTGAGTAGAGTCATATATCAATAATACATAGAAAATTACCGACAGAATCCTATAGTGACTTTTGGATTACAAAATGAAATGAATTCTCTGCTATTGTTTCTCTCACATGCCCATTAAAAAAAAAAAGATATATCAAAATCTTGACCTTTTTATTCGGAGAATTAAGTTTGCAAGGAGTACCGTACTATCTCTTTTAGAGGACCGGAGAAATTGAACTGATTTGTTTATGCTTCATAATGACTCTTACAATTTCAGTTCTCATCGGAGACAAAAGAGAGAAAATAATAAATAAAACGAGGAGGAACCTCTGTGCCTACAAATTTTTTTTTGGAAGCCAAATCATTAAATGCTGATGTAAGCACTAGTTTTTATAAGAAATAAAATTAAAATTCCAAGCAACTCTCCGAAAAACAATTCACATCATGATAAATGAAAATACAATCATCGGGTGAACACATGGTAGATTATTTTAGGCTAGAAAGAAAAATTGAAACTCGGCTAGAAACAGAGCTAGTGTATCATGGAACATATAGGTCACAAAAAATTGAGGGGCACATGGGATTGGGGAAAAAGAGGCCTGAAGAGAAAGTTATCTATAGAAGCCTCCATCCACCCCCACCCAAACAAAGGAGAAAAAAAAAAGAAAAAGAAGATTAAGAAAATTATATGAAACATGTTATTCCAAATTTCAGAGAGAGATAGTGACAGTGCTAAATAAATTATAAATGCGGCAGAGTTCAGATTTCAGTGTTTGATTCCAACGCTATCGATTAAAAACTATAGTCAGAAACATGGGATAAATTTTAAGTGAAGGTTTCTACCCAATAAATGGTAATTGCCTTAGTCTTGTTTAGTTTCTTGTCAAAGACTCATACTTAAAATAGACATTCTTTAAATGAAATAAGAAGCTTCGTTGAAACTGGCATGTTTATTTTATATTATGTATATACCAAACAGAAAGAATCAAGAAGTGGTGACACTTGAAGATCAAAAGAATCAGAAAGTAGTTTTCCATTTGGTGCAGAAATGGAACAAGTAGTACTATTGGGTTTCTGGACAAGTACTTATGTTATGAGGGTGAAGATTGCTCTGCTAGAAAAGGGAGTTCAATTCCAGTACAAGGAAGAGGAAGATAAATTTGAGAATCAAAACGAGCGACCTGCTCCTCAAATCCAATCCCGTTCCAGTACTCATTCATAATGGGAAGCCCATCTGCGAGTCCTTCGTCATCCTTCAATATATTGATGAGGTTTGGAAGCACAGATACCAGCTTCACTCCCATGATGCTCACAGCCGAGCCAAGGCAAGGTTTCGGATTGATTTCTTTGACAAAAGGGTCAGATTCCTCTCTCAAATTATGATCACTTTAATTTAATTCAATTCTTAAATTGGTGTTAAACAATATCATTATAGGCTAGTCCAAATTTGAAAGTGATAATAGGCCACAATAGGGCCATTTTTGATGCGAAGAGTGATTGGTATATGCAGATAGCTATTGTGGGAGGAAGATGTGGGCAGGCAAGGGAGAAAAGCAAGAGGGTGGAAAAAAAGAGTTCATAGAGTGCTTGAAACTCTTGGAAAATGAACTTGGAGACAAGCTTTATTTTGAAGGCGATCATGTTGGACTCTTAGATATTTGCCTTGATACCAATCACATGCAGGTTTTACAACTACGAGATGATGTGCAAAGTCAGTGTGGAAAAGGAATGCCCAAGGTTCATGAAATGGGTCAAAAGGTGGAATCAGAGGGACAGTGTTTCAAAGATACTCCCTGACCCATTCAAAGTCTATTACTTTGTGTTGCGGATCAAGAAAAGGATTGGAATTGAGTAAGATTTGTGAAATTAACTGCAAGTGTTGTGCTTCCTGTTGTGGAAAGTGAAAGATAAATAAAGAAGGATAACATGTGGACATCGGTGTACCTGACTATTTTTGAAGTTGTTGTGAGTCCTTGTGTGGAATATAAATAAAAGGTTGGGCACCTTATCTTTCAAGTCAGGTCATTCTTACATTTTATTGCATGTTCAAAATCAAAGCCAACTGAGTCAAATATGCACACGGGAAGAAGCTGCACAATCGAATTTTGTGAGTTTAATCATCAAGTTTACAGACAACTTGATTTTTTGGATTTGGTTTCTCTCCTGTTGGAAAAACAGTAGCACCGTGTGTTGCTATCTCAGCAGCAGACTTGGACAGTTCATATTAAATATAAATGGTCCAAATTTTATCTTATATTTTTATTTTATTTTTATTATTAAACATTAATTTTTTAAAATCTTATAATGAAGAAATTATTTTTATTTTATATTTTTATTCTTTTAAAATTAAAAAATTATTAAAATTAAAAAATATATATTTAAAAAATATGGACCATCCAGATTTTTCATGGACGGTCCAGATCCTGTACTGCTGCAGCAGAGGATCCATTTCCTGATTTTTCGCTCGTGATTTGGTTCTTCTCAGTAACTAGAAACTGCACCTTAAAAATTTCTTATCTTGGGTATGTAGATGTGTGTGCGTCTTTCCCAATACAGGATTCACGTCAAATCCCATAACTCAACTTTACATGTGAAGGTTTCAATAGTTTAATCGTTAATTATAGATGAATCCGCTATAATTTTTAAAACTACCAGAGCAAAATACCTAGAATCTTGCAAGTTACAACCTAGTATAGCATGTTTTAAACAAAATGTGCAAGCATTATTATGAAAACTTCTTTTCTACTTTCTGAAAATTCCATGTTATGAACTCTCTAATGCATTTTAAATGAGGAAACAATGCTCTGATTGCATATTATTTTTTTCATCTCACAGTAGGTCTCCTTAAACATAAAATTAGGTTGGTTAATGCTCTTTTTTCTCCTCCTTTAATTTTAAAGGAGGTTAATAGATTATTCATAATGGGAGACCAAACCCTGTTATCATACCATCTCTTATTAAGGAGAGAGAGAAAAAAATATTTTTCCTTAAAGTAACCTTCAACAACCATGACAATACATCATAGTATTGTCATACTAAGGATCAAGAATGAACAAAACTATAATAACATCGGCATAGACACATAATCTAACAAAACTATTAAATAGAGTATGATAAAGAAAGAAGGAAAACAAAATCACAATCACAGAGCCTTGTCAAAAAGCAAATGTAGAGAGTGGTGATTCCACACCTCTTCAATATAATGAATAGCAACCAGGGATTTTCATATAAAACAGGTATCATTTGAAGAAGTAAATGGCCTTGGTTCCTCAGGTCCTTTTCTATGTATATATTGATATTCCTAGCTAAGGACGAACCCAACACTCAATATTTGGGGATAGAACCAGCAATATAGGTCAAGCCCAATGGACCAACCCGTTTAACTTGATAAAATGAGTGGATTGAACTTTAAAAATGAAAGTCCGAAAGGAAAATGGGCTTTTTGAGCGCATCCTAAATGGGCTAGACTAGCTCGGATTGCCGGTTCTATTTGGGGAGGCCAAATTTTTAAATATTAATTCATATATATATTATTATTTTAATTTTTAATATTTATCATAATTAGTTTTTTAAAATAATTTTATTACTTAAAAGTGAGCATCAAGTAACCAATCATGCATTATTATAAAATATTTAAAATACTAAAAAAAATACAAAGTAAAACCACATATATCATATAGCATATTAATTTTAAGGACAAAAAATAAAGATAGCAAAACATATAAGATAATACACGTACATTGCATATATAGATAAATATTTTGCTATAGTTTATTGAGATGCTTGGAATCACCTTTGATGGTGTATGGTGTTATAGTGAATATTGTATATTTTGGGATATTTGATATATATTTTAGATATATTGCAACAGTCTAAGTGTGTATTTGAGGTGACAATGAATTATTCAAAATCTATGTTTTGATCTCAAAATGCACAAGTAATTTTTTTGCTCCTTTGGTTAAAACCTAGGTTTTGGATGGTTTTACTGCCACCCTAAACACATTATAATATCAACAATCTATAATAACCCTTACTTATTTCATCTCTATGAAAAAGAGAAAACTAAATAAGGATATCTATGTGGTGACCAATTTTTGGCTCAATTCAAATTACAAAATATCTCAACTAACATAATAGGTATAGATCAATGAGAAGCAATGAAACTGATTATTTTACTTTCCAACAGAAGACAATAGAAATTATCAGATATTAATATATAATATATGAGTTTAGAAGAGTTTTGACGGAAACTGAACAATTCCATTACATGAGAAGGAGAAGGGGGTGGGGGAGACCATGGCTCTCCCAAGTCCCCCCCTCCCTCCATCCTTGGACCCTGGCTACCCACAATTAATAATCATTTCATTACATTATAAAATTTGATTTTGTCATTATGAAATAAAAATAATTAGCAATATGAATATTATTGTCATTGTAAAATAAGTGAATTTTTTTTTCTCTACGTTTTCTGCTAATTATTTACATATGAGGAGAGGAAATATTTTCTCTTCACTTTTATTTCTTCTCCATTTTCTCACCCAATCCAAACAAAGCATTAATTTAAAAAATTGTTTAGAGAAAAACTAAGAGCTTGTTTGATTTATCTTTTGACAAATCAAACCATAATTTCTAACAATCATTTTTTTTTATTTAGACAGGTTTTTGATAAATTTCTCTATTTTTATCCAAATTTTATTTTTGTAAACTGTGATTATTCTATAAGACATTTTTCAAAAAAATAACACAAACGGGCAGTAACGATTCCTACATATGTCAAAGCATTAATAGTAAGGGGAAAATGCCGCACTATGAAAAAGTTAGATGCACTTAGAATCTTGAGTTGAGCTTTGTCTGGTTACACGTGAAGGATCAGGTGCAACTTCGAAATAATGACCAAACAACAACATATGATATCATACAGAGTTCCAATTCAAAAGCTACAAACACCATACGGGAAAAACATAAAGGATGACACATCAAAGTGCCATCTTATCACATGACATGATTCAGAAGGTGAAGGAAATGATGACGGAAAGATCATTTGTCTCCTATGAAGCCACTCGATGACAGACTTCTTTCTCATCTGGAGAACAAAGTAATAGACTTCGTGTTCATTAAGATGAGACTTGGACACGCTCTCTTTCTGCAAACATCTTTTCATTCTTTTGGGTTTGGCCCAAGCAATGAACCTGGTGCATTCTGCCTCTATTCACATCTTATCAAATTATTATCACTGGAGTGGAGTCAGCTTTAATCCTATGCTTGTATGAAGAGAAAGTAGGTGAAGAGAAAATTATTATGGAATATCTTTCTTGAGATCAAGAGAATAAAGAAAAACCATACAAGAACCAGATTAATCAAAATTCTGCTCTGTTTCGAAAATCAGGTGGTCAATTTTCTGCACAGGTAATGCAATCACAGCAACTATATTCTCGTTCAATTACAGGAACTCAGGAAGATTCTTATCTGGATCTCAAAACATCAAGATGAGGAATTTGGGAGGATTAATCGTACCTGTCTTACGCTGATCTTCTCTAACCCTAACATGGCAGGACTTGTTACTAAACAGAAGGAGGAAAATTCAGAAACGAGCATGGTTCTACTAGGCGTTAATACTCTCATGAGGAATTTTCACCCAGTGTGGATAGAGAAAATGCCGAGGAAATGGAGGCTGTGGTGGGACAAGATCGACCGAAACAACAGCTTGTTTAATTTCTTTGGTGATACTCCCTCCTCCCTGTCCCATTTTATTTGGAGATAAACCTTGAAAGGAAACTATATTTTTATTAGGACCCTCAGTTTCCCTATTTACTCAAAAGGACCAAAGTCCTTTTTTAGAAATAAAAAAATAAGTCAGTAACAAAAATACGCCTAAAAGTTAAAATATTAAAATTGGCAACCCATCAGACACGGCGCGCGAAACTCTTCCTTCTCTCAGCAAACTCTTCCTCTTCCGTAAGATAATATTGATTTGAACTAACTCTTGATTTTCATACAAGTGGCATAACTAAATTTTTAAATAAGTATAACTAATTTTTTAATTAAAATAAATTAATTTTTTAAGTAGATATAACTATATTTTTAAATAATTTAATTAAATTTTTAGGTTAGCATAATTAATGTTTTTGATAAAATAAATTAATTTTTTAAGTAAATATAACTAATTTAAATGGATATATCTAATTTTTAAAATTAGTTTATTTTATGTCTATTTTAAAAATTAGTTATATTCACTTAGAAAATTAGTTATTTCCATTTAAAAAATTAATTTATTCTATCTAAAAAATTAATTGTGTTAACTTAGACATTATACTTGAAAAATTAACTATACCTGCTTTGAAAATTAGTTATATCTATTTAGAAAATTAGTTTTACCCAGTTGAAAATTTAGTTTACTTTACTTGAAAAATTAGTTATACTAACTTAAAAATTTAGTTATACTGCTTGAAAATATAGTTATATTTACTTGGATAATTGGTTTATTCTAATTAAAAAATTAGTTATTCTGACTTTGAAAATAAGTTATTCCACTTATACCAAGGTAAAATGGAGCTAGTTTAACTCAGTATTTTCTTTTAATGATCTTTTTCTAAATAATTTTATATATTTCAGTGGATGGAAGAGGAAGAGTTTGCCATTGTTGCTTGGGGAAGGACGAGTTTAGCGCGGAAGGGTGATGGGGTTGCGAATTTTAATGTTTTAACTTTTAGAAATATTTTTGCCAGTGACTTATTTTTTTATCCCTCAAGAGGGACCGTGGTTAGGAAATATTTTCCTTACCAGGTTCCAAATTTTTTTTCCTTTTATTTGTTATGTGTTATTTAAAAGAGTTTTATATGTATCAATTTTTTTGTTCGTTCAATATTACTAATTATCAATCAAATATTAATTATTATTTTTATTATTTTTATTTTAATAAAAAAAATAATAAGTAGAATATAAATTATTTTTTAGTATTTAATTAAAAATATTTTAATAAAATACTATTAATTTTTACTATAAGGTTTAATAATTTTATTTTGTATAACAACCTTAAAATAACCGTTAAAATGGGACCAGGGAGTAGATAATTTTTTAGGAGTTTGTATTTATTATAGTTGGTGTTTTTTACTATGATCGGTACTTTATGCGGCTGAGTCTAAAATTAAAAAAAGAAATGTGTACTTTATGCGGCTGTCTAAAACTAAAAAAAGAAATGTGCAGATTAAAACAATGGGAAAACTTTTAGTTAAATACAAAAAAAGTAAGATAATTTCAAAAAATATCTTAATTTACCATAATTCCAAAAAATTACTAAAGTTGGTAATTAGAATTAAATTTGGAAGGAAAAAAAAAACTTCCTATATTAATGACTTATTTGCAAATGATAATAATATATTTATAAGTGACATAAACTTATTTATAAATAAACATATTTTACTTACAAATATGCTGTTATTACTTATAAATGAGTTATTTATATAGATAGGATATTTTCATTTCTTTTCCTTCCAAATTTAATTCTAATTACTACCTCATTAGTCTTTCAGAATTAGGATAAATTATGATTTTTTTAAATTATCTTGCTTCCTTGGTATTTAGTTGAAATTTTCCCAAAAAATTGAGAGAAAATAGATTCTTCCTCCTATAAAATATGAAGAAAAGTGGGGAAGAAAACAACTATAGAGTCTGCGTATTTTATCATCAAAATTTTTTCTGTGGAGATATTTTGTAGAAAGAACACATTTTCCAAAATTCCCCAAAGCATTGCAAGTGAAGCTGTTTTCTCTTCAATGCCATAGGACATTCTCTTCAACGCGACATCTAAAGCTTCTCCGTTCCTCGTTGTTGCCATTGAGTTGCAAGAAAGTTTGGCACTCTCTCTCCTTTTCTCTCTCTGTTTCTTGTTTGTTCGATGTTTGCCTTTATGATTGGGACTCATTTTCTTGTTCGCTGTTTGCTTCTCCGTTTCTACTGTTTGTTCAGTCTCTCTCATTTCTCTGTTACTGCTGTTCGGAATTGGTTCTGAATTTCCGCTCTCTAATTGAAACTGGGACCAGATCGGTTCATTCCAGCCATGGGTTAGGGTGCGTGTATTGCTGCTTTCTTTCTTTATCTAATTGATTAGTTGGCTTTTACATCCGTTGGTAATTCTTTTAATTTCTTTGTGATCAATGTGTTTAATTATTTAAACCTCTGAATGCTCCGTAAACAAATAAGAAGTGTTGAATGCCTCTGTAGGTGACGATCAAGGTGGATCATAAAGAAAAAAGAAGGAAAAGGAAGTGATTAGGTTAGGTAGATTAATAACCGACTAAAGCACTCAAACAGAGAAATGAATTGTTAATGAGAGATGTAGTAATTACATAGCATGGTGAGCAGCAAAGAGATGAAGATAGAACTTTAATACAAAGAAGTAACGTTAAGTCAATTCTAATCACGTAGTATTGTTAACAGTAAAGACATGTAGTGATTATGTAGTATTGTTTTCTCTAGCCTATGATTGATGGAGGGAAAATTACTTGGAAGCATATTTATTCTTTAGATTATGTGGATCGTCATAGGAAACTCAGTTTGTTTGAACAAAACTATAATAACTTCAGCATGAACACATAAAAATAGAACAAGAATGAAATCATTAAACAGAGTATGATAAAGAAAGAAGGAAAACAATAGAACAATCATAGCCTTGTCAACATAAGCAGCCCAGAATCTAACAATGGCTTTCAGGAAGGGATCAAAATGTAAATGTAGAGATTGGTTATTCCAGCCTCATCAATATAATGAATAGCGACCAGGGACTTTCTTATAAAACAGGTATCATTGGAAGAAGTCAAGGGCACTTGTTCCTCAACTCCTGTTCTCTGGACTAGGATTTCGTGCCCTCCTAAGTTTGTTCGTTATATTCCCCACGTACCCTTCTAAGGATTGGCTAATTTTAAGTTTCATAAGTTACTCGATATTGTCCAATTCAACTCAAGTCTACTCTTACTGTTATAGACAGCCAAAAGCGCAAGGAAAAAATACACACAAAAACAGAGGAAATAATATATTATAATAATAAGCAGCACGCACATATGACATCATATGACATAACAGATACATAGTACCAATTTAAAAGCAACACAACAGACAATCCTACTGGAAACACATTTGAGTATGGCACACCAAAGTGCCATCTTATTTTATAGTCATACAAAAGGAGAAGCAGATGAAAGATCATTTGTTTCCTCTGAAGTTACTCAACGCCGCGCTTCTTTCTGGTCTGGAGAATAAAGTCATAGACCTTGTGTTGGTCAGAAAGAGACTTGGACACACTCTCTTTCTGCAAGCATCTTTTGGCCCAAGCAATGAGCTTGGGGCAGTGAGCTTCTACCTTTAAGTTCCCAAATGTCTCATAGGCTTCAAACCAACTGTAGAATGGAACAAGTGCTACATCCACATATCCAAGGTTGTCCCCTCCGAAATAGGGCTTGCCTCCCAGCTGCTCCTCCAACAACTTAAGACACTCCATGAGCTCCTTCTTTGCAGCTTCTTTTTCTTCTCCTTCGGTTGTCCACACCACTCCCCATCCCGCATGGTAAATCTGTTCCACATTAAGAACCATTACTCTAACTTAGACATGACAAAGACAAAGGAAAATCAAAACCCAGTAATACAATATTTTCTCTATAAGGAACTATACAGTGATGAGGAACAAGTTGCTCCCAATTTTTACATTCAGAAAGAAGTGACAAATCAGACCTTTCAAACTGGGAAATCGACCCTATCACTTGGTAAGAACCAGGAAGAATGAATTCGAAATAACATTCAAATGCGGGAAAAAGCCAATATGATGAGCAATATCTTCGAAAAAAAGAGTTATTGCAAAGCTAATGAGAAAGCGAGGACGAATCCAACTGAGTCATTCTATTATGATGTTAAAAACCAGGGGAAAAAGTTATAACGACTGGAAATACAAACAACAGAAGTTAAAGTTGACAGTAAAGAGTAACGGAGGAAGAAAAGGAACCTTCTTGTCAACGAAGTCAGCCCAGAATCGAGCTTGGGCTCTGTGATAAGGTTCGGGAGGAAGCAAAGGGGATTTGTGGTTCCAGACCTCATCAATGTACTGAACAGCAATAAGAGACTCACAGATGGGTTTGCCATTGTGAATGAGAACCGGGATCTTCTTGTGAACCGGGTTCATCTGAAGAAGCAAAGGGCTCTTGTTGCTCAAGTCCTCCTCTCTATACTCATACTTGATCCCCTTTTCAGCAAGCGCTATTCTGGTCCTCATCCCAAAGGCGCTTGGCCAGAAATCCAACAGAATCACCTCATCCGCCATTGTCAACGGCTGAAAAGTTACACCGACCTCAATAAGATATTTTAATGACGTAGAGAAATGTTGAAGTGAGATGGAAAGAGTTTGGGTGCCTCAATTTATAGACAAAAATTTGGAATTGTCTGGAAGCTAATGGATTCAGAACAACCTCTTTACGTGAGCCATGACATGGCGTTTTATATTTTTTTAATCCAACCGATATTTTTTTCTTTTTTCCAATAATCCAATCAATCTAATACAACATTCACAATTTATCAAGAAAATCATCGTTCGTACTTGGTCCAGTTATAATGTCAGTATTTATCACTCTCTCTGCTTTTGATGCTTCTTCTTAGTTGCTCTCTGTTGAAGCCTCTAGTCAAACAATGTCCAGTTTAGCTATTGGTCGTGCCATGCCATAAATTATTACCTCCTCAACTAGAATTATTTTTTTATTCTTAATTACTCTTGAGTCATCTTTATTGAGTCATCTTTCTTGCTTATCACACGTATGATGTATATTTATAGGTCTATCTGCTGTAGCTAGAGAATGCAATACAACTTTCTTTCTTTCTTTCCTTTATCTTCTCCCTTACTCTCGAGTTGTCCCTTAATATTAAAAAAAAAAATTACCCTTCGCCAGTTGCCACTATCAAGAAAATTATTAAATATTTTATATTATAATGATAAATTTAATAATATTTTATAAAAAATACCTTTCATTTAAATAAATACTCTTTTTGTATTAAATTCTTTAAAATATCATAAAAATTAAAGTGATAATTTTTATTAACGGATGGAGTATATGTACGAGTACTACTAGTAGTGATTTATTTATAAATATATATATTATCTAATTTGAAAAGGTAAATATATAGTTTTATAAATTATTTCTATATATTATACTCAAGTAAAAATAAATTGTACAAAGCTTTTAAAAACTACAAGTGTCCCATCTCTGCTGTGAATTGAGTAACATGGGCATGTGTTTTGAGAGAAAAAAAGGAACACAATTTCTATTTTTCCATAATAAATCATATTATTTATAAATTATGTATATTTTTTACTTCATTTTCAATCATTTAAATTCTTATCATTTGAGCTAACTTCAAATGACAACAACTCAGAGCCCGTTTGGTTTTCAGTTGATTAAAAATGAGTTTTAATAAAATTGGTTTTGTAACGTAGTTATGATAAAAATTGTTTTTGGACCAACGTGTTTATGTTTGGATGATTTATTTGAAAATTGGTTTTGACAAAACTCATAATTTTTCTCTAAATTTAACTTAAACTCTATCCCATGATTAATTTAATTTACTTGGCTTAAAATTTAATTTGGATTTATTTAATTGAGAATATAATATATCTGATATAACCTTTTTTTACAGGTCATGATCTATGAAAATTAAAATTTTAAAGGAACATTTTAGTCAATAGATAGGAGGAATTTTATGAAAATTTCATTTTCCTAATTTTTCATTGTTTCTCATTTTTATTGGTGTATTTTTATCTGACTTTAAAATAAATACAGACATGAATGGAGAAGGAGAACGGAAAAGCAAGTCCACCACTGCTTATCCTTAAACCACATTTTGGCTGGAAAATGATTATCCAACGAGAAATGAAAAAATGACCAAACATCATACAAAATAAAGTAAACCATGTTTTGGGCCAAAACGTGGTTTCAGCAGTGAAACCAAACAGGTCCTCATTCTTCAAATTTTGTATAATATACTGAAAAAATGTGTCTAATTTATCTAACATATAACATTCTTTATTTTATAAAAAATTCTGTATACTTTAAGGATAGTTGAATTAAATGATTTTAATAAAATTGAAAAATTATGTATTTGTTTTTGGAAAAACTTATGTAATTTTTTTATTAAAAAGTCTTATAACAAAACGAGAAATTCCACTCCTCTAATATGTCATGGCTTCAGTCAGCAAATTCTCTGGTAGGTTCAGTTGGCAAAGTCCGGTGTCAATTTTTGTGGCTCTTTATTGTCCTTCTGGTGTTGTAAAGACTAAAGAGGTAAAGTATAAGTTTCCTTCTTTGCTTGCCAACTCTTGATTGATTCACAACGAATCTATATCACCTTATCTCAAACTCAATTTTTTTTTTCAGTAAGTTAGCAAAATTTATTTTATGTTTACTAAATTATTTTCTAAAATTTTGATATTTTTATTTGTCTAAAATTTATACTACTTCTAATTCATATAAATTGTCATTTCAGAGTTTTTATACAAATTATGAATGTCATTAAATGGTTTATAATATAGTCAAATTTAATAATATTATATCAAAATGATATTAATTTAAATGCCTTATTAAATGATTTATTTGCTATATTAATGAAGAGTAAAATAGTAAAATGAATAATTAATACTTTTTCAGAATTTGAAAATAACAAATGCTATAAAAAATTTTAAAAACCTAAAGTAAAAATATTTAGGAACAGGAGGAGGAGAAGCAGTATTGAAATTCATCTTAGTTATTGGTTGCAAAAAAAATCCCTCTTAGTTATTTGCAATGTTGTCAAAATCGGATCGGACATTTAATCAGACAAGATATTGACTCAAAGTTTAATGATTCAACCATGATTTAATCGGGTCAGACCGGTAGTAATTAAAATAATACATTTAAAATAAATAACACAAGTTTAAAAAAATTTTATAACTTAATTAAAATTTCAAACTAAATAATACTAAATTATCAATATATTATTCACCACAAACAAATTATTAATAAGTTTCATAATTCAATATTTAGATATAAATAAGTTAATATTAATCTATAATTACATTTTTAATTCAAAATAGTAATAAATTAATAATCCATTATTATATTATTTATTAAGTAAATATACAATTTTTAATAATTATGAATCATAATAATACTTATATAATATTATAATATATAAAAAAATATTTTGTGCTAAAAATGATGTCATTTTATCTTAAAAACTACAAAAATGTTTTAAAATTTTCTTTTTAAAAAAATATGGGATTGATTCAAATTAGTTCATGGCCGATTCCACCTGTTTTGAACCCTCCCAATCCTCTACTTTATCTGAATCAGGCCAGACATTGGTTTCCAATTTGACCAGTCAAACCAGTCGGTCAGGTTTGATTCTAACATATTTAAAATATATTTTTATTTAATTCTTTCAAATCAAAAGGTCTTGGGAAGTGTTATGTGTTTTTTTAGGATTGGTGATCTGATCTGGTTTGATTATAACAACATTGCTTATTTAAAACCTACTTTTATTTAATTTTTTCCAATTGAAAGGTCTTGGGAAGTGGTATGTGACTTTTTGGGGTTGGTGCACAAGGGATTGTGGTTGACATAAAGAATAATCGTAGAGAGAGAGAGAGAGCGTAAAACGACATGACAGTAGCTTCGTATTGAGGAGTCTTATAAAGATCAGCATAATGACAAGATAAGATAAACCAAGGCATGCCAAAGATTATATATCTCTTATGTTTTGCCAGATCTTAAGTGATTATTCTAGATTATTTAGGTGTTAATCTTAAATTATGGAGGATAAAAGGTGAACCTCTTCCAATTTAGTTTACTTCATATTAAGAGGTTAGAAATTCAGATTTAAACATTTGCTTAATTGCATCAACTTGAATTAGTGATTATACCAGGTCTTAGGTTAAATTATTTTTAGAGTTGACTTTTTTTTACTAACATTATTTTAGAGTTGAATTGAAAATATTGAAATTTCATTAACTTTTAAAAAATTAAATTAATATTTTTCACTTAAAAATTAATACTTCTAAAAATTTTCATTTAATTAATTTGTGAGCATAAATTTGTGATTTTTTTAATAAACAAATAATGTGATGCATGATACAACTTTTTCTAACATACGATTTTTTTTAAACTTAAAAAATACAGCATTTTTCTTAAAAAAATCTGAAAGAATAAATAAATAAGGAAGATATACATACTGATCGAGAAGTATACTTCCACTGAGAGAATGAAAACACCAAACGGTTGAAATAAAGTCACTCGGACTTTATTTTCTGATTCACAGTAGGAAACACTCTTGAAAGAATATTGTCAGGAGATAGAGTTGAGAGGACAGAGAGAACAATTATGAGAGGGAGCGAGAGCGTTGTGAAGAAAAGAGTCAGTTTTTCCCAAAAAAAAAACCCCGCTCACAAATGATGCTGCACGATTGTTTTTTTTTTTTTTATCGTGCGTTGTGTGTGAGATCAGTTACTCTTAAACCGTTCCCTCCCTCTTATCTCAATTTAATAATTATAAAAGCTTATTAATTTATTTGGGCTTGGGCACTTTTCTTTTGGATCTCAACTTTCACTCATTAAGGGTGTAATTCAACATCTCCCACTCACACTTGATGAATTAACCTCTTACAATTCTTCCTTTCAATTTCATACTAAGTGCTCTACCGTGACCGCATGGGCATGACGTCTGTAATTAGGTATTCTTATACTAGAAATCCTTCTCAATGACCAACATAGAATCACCTTATGTATTACGCATTTATTTTATTCATGTATTATGTCTTGAATGTCCTAGATTTACCCATATGCACTTTCATCCATGGCAAATCTAATCCCTTATAAGTTTTTGTATAAACTTAGATTGCCTAACTCTTGTATACTTAGTGTCTACGTTTAAGATGTTAACATCATAACTTCTTAATGGACATGTCTTAGACACCAATATAAGTGTGTATATATTCAGATAATCTTCCTTTCGTCCATATTTCATTTCAATATGAAACAATTGCTTTCCTAGCATAAGACCTTTTGATCGAATTTATCATGACCATTGGATATATGCTAAAGTAGCTAACATTGAATCATTTTCCATGAAAATATTAAAGTCATAAAAACATTAATGAGATGATTTATTCCTCTCTGGGACTCACACAATAATGAAGTAGGGATCTATTCACTTACTTCTCAATTGCGGTTTTAAAAACACATGCAGTATGAATTTTATGCTACGATGTTACTCTTATCACATAAGAGCGTATGTCGATTTAGTTTTTGTTGTTAACACTGTACAGATTTAAGTTCAGACACACACAGTGACTAACCCGAATTCTACCAATGCTTCTACTTATTATAACGTCTTTGTTGAAGAATTCTCATTTGGTTACATGTATTATGGATTGTGGGTATCCATAATTCAATCCAAAATTTATATTTATTGTATATCATCCCGACCTATTCTCTTCTTTTGTCGGGGTGACTTATTTTGTATTGTTTAACTATCATATCTACCCTGTAGCAGATTTACTAGTGAATACAAAAGATGTCTCATCTTTGCCCACTCTCCATGAGTGTCAAAGGCAGTTGCTCATGTGAGAAAGTTAAGCTTATCAATATGTATGACATACTAGACATTGTATATTTTTCAGAAGTATATGTACTCGAATAACTCAATTATAGAAAAATGCACTTAATTTTATTCATATAATTGATCATTACAGAGATTTGTGTTACATCATATCCTACGAATACCAAGTGATTTTACATTATCAACATATATATCTCTAGGTATTGGCTTGGTAAAGGGATCAGCAATCATTTGACGTTTAGGAATATGGCGAATTGTAACACTTTTCTATGCTATGACATCTCTTACAAAATTATACTTGGTATTTATGTGCTTTGTCTTACTATGATACTTGGGATCTTTAGTGTAGGCAATGGTAGCCTCACTATCACAGTTTATCAAAATTGGATCCAATTTATCACTAATGATCCCTAAGTGTTTTATGAATCTTTTCAACCATACTGCTTCTTGTACTGCTGCAGAACATGCAACGAACTCTGCTTCCATGGTAGACAAAGTAATACAAGTCTGTTTCTTGCTACACCAAGATATAGCTCCATTGTTTAGTAGAAAAACATATCCAGAAGTTGATTTGCGCTCATCTAGATCTCCTCCCCAATCTGCATCGGAGTATCCTACCAAGCGTAAATCGCTTCCTTGATAACATAGGGCATAATCTGCAGTGCCTTGCAAATATCTCAGGATTCTCTTCACAGCTTTCCAATGTTTCAGTCCAGGGTTTAACTGGTACCTACTGACCAAACTAGTTGCATAACATATGTCTGGTCTTATACACATCATGGCATATATTAAACTACCAACTGTACTGGAATAAGGGACTCTTTTCATCATCTTCTTTTCAGACTTAATCTGAGGACACATATCTCGCCTCAGATTTTCTCCTCTTGAAATAGGGGTATCCATAGATTTACAGTTTTTCATGTTGAATCGCTTAAGAATTTTCTCAATGTAATTTTTCTGAGAAAGGGATATTAATTTTCTTGGGCGATCTCTATGGATTTTAACTCCTAGTATATAATCAGCTTCACCCATGTCTTTCATCTCAAAATTCGAAGATAGCCATTCTTTGATAGTTATAATCGATTTTAGACTATTTCCGGCTAATAGTATATCATCCACATAAAGGGATAATATCACAAGATTCTTTTCAAACTTCTTGATGTATACACAGTGTTCCTCGTCGATCATCTGGAAATCATACGAGGTTATAGCTTGGTAAAACTTCAAATACCACTATCTGGATGATTGTTTAAGTCTGTAAATGGACCTTTTTAACTTGCAGACTTTATTCTCTTTCCCTTTCTCAATGAAACCTAATAGCTGTTGCATATAGATTTCTTCATCCAGTTCACCATTTAAAAATGCAGTTTTTACATCCATCTGATGTAATTCTAAATTTAAACTCACTACTATTGCCAGAATTAGTCTTATGGAGTTAAAATGCACAACAGGTAAAAAAGTATATTCATAATCTATGCCTTCCTGTTGAGTATACCCTTTTGCCACTAATCGAGCCTTGTATCATTCAATCGATCCATTTACATTTCTCTTAATTTTGAGAATCCATTTATTCTCAATTGCCTTATGTCCAGATGGAAAATTAACCAAATCCCACACTTGATTTATCCTCATTGAATTCATTTCCGCTTCCATTGCTTTCTTCCATTCATTACTAGCAGGGCATGATAAAGTCTCATGTATTGAATTAGGCTCATCATAATCTTGTGGGGTAACTATAAGTGCAGTCCCTTCTATTGGGAAACGTCTCTTTGGTACACTTTCTCTGTTACTTCTCCGCAGTGGGATCTCTTGTAAGTTATTCTATTCTTGAACAGAATCTTGTACTTGTCCTTGTGAGCTCCCACTCGAATTAAGAGGTTGAGGTATATAAATTTGTTCATCAGTTTCTTCCTGTATCTCATAAAGAAATATAGTACGATCTACCTCACCCCTGCTAGGAAATTCGTTTTCTAGAAATGTTGCATCTCTAGATTCTATTTTAGTGACACTTCCATCCTGGTTTTCTTCAATGAAAACGTAACCCTTAGATTGTTCAGAGTATCCAATAAAGATACATTTCTTCCCTCTTGGACTTAGTTTTCCATGTTTGTGGGAAGGATCATGGACATAAGCTGCCGACCCCCAGGGTTTTAAAATATTTAAATCCGGCTTACGATTTGTCCATCGCTCATAGGGTGTTGATGTGACCGATTTTGAGGGCACACGGTTTAGTATGAAGGTTGCTATTAAAATTGCATCTCCCCAATACGAAATGGATAGATTGGCTTGTGTCATCATGGACCTAACCATGTCTAGTAATGTTCTATTTCTTCTTTCGGCTACACCATTTTGTTGTGGGGTGCCAGGGATTGTAAGTTGCCTTACTATTCCCTTTTCTTCACAGAGCTTTTTGAATTGTTTAGATAAATATTCACATCCGCAATCGGTTCTTAATGCTTTGATTTTCTTGTCCATTTGATTTTCAGCTAAGTTCATATATCGTCTAAAACATTCTAGTGCTTCAGATTTATGTGACATCAAATAGACATAACTAAATCGCGAGTAATCATCAATGAAAGTGATGAAATAAACAGCTCCATGTTTTGCCCTTACACTCATAGAGCCACAAACATCTGAATGGATTAATTGCAATGAAGTTTCTGCCCTAGTTCCAGTTCTAAATGGTTTTCTAGTTGCTTTACCAGTCAGGCAATGCTCACATAAGAACATTTCCATTTTATCAATTGTACCTAGTAATCCTTCTTTAGCTAGTTTAATCATTCTATTTTGATTAATATGTCCTAGTCTAGCATGCCAAGCATTGATATCAACACTTGAATTGGAAGAAGTTGCAAAGCAATCATGCATATAAAAATCACCAACAATATCCATAACAAAGAACTTCTTTGAAAAAAAAGTTGAACCATAAAAGGTTGTCCTGAATGAAATGTCTGTTATTTTATCATTAAAATTTACATTAAACCCATAAATTAATAAGCAGGAAATAGAAACTAAGTTCCGTCGGATGTCAGGTGCATGGAGTACATCATAGAGGATCAAGGTTTTTCCACCTTGTAAAGTTAATTTGCAGGTTCCTATGCTTTTCACATCAATTCTCGCGTTGTTACCAACATAAAGCCACTTGCTTTGATTCTGCAACCAATGGTACTCTGTAAAGGATCCTCGATCCCTGCTCACGTGGTCTGTGGAGCTTGAGTCAATTATCCAAGAAGAAGAAATAGTTTCTGTTAAAAAAACAGTACTTGAAACATAAGACATATATGAATTAACATAATTCATTAATACCTTTTCACGTTCATTTTGGTCAGGGTAATCCCTTGCAAAATGACCCATTTTCAGGCAGGAATAGCACTTAACCTTACTCAGGTCAGTCTTCTTCTTCATTCCGCCTTTCTTCCCTCTTTTCTTGAAAGGTTTATCTCCCTTTTTAAATTTCGGGTCATTCTTCTTACTCTTTCTTTGATATTTCTTGCACTTTTTAGAATTGGGCTAACGGTTAGAAGTTCCTGCTTCTTCAGTTAGATAGGTTTGTCCAGAGGCTCTGTAGGCCTCTAGACGTTCATCTTTAAGCTCCAGGTGTTTTGCCACATCACTAAAAGTGTTTATATTCTCATTATGGGTTAAGTTGACTTTCATGTGTTCCCAACTTGAAGGGAGTGACTTTATGACAGCCTGGATTTGCTGTTCATTAGACAATTTATGCCAGCTTCCTTTAGTTCTCTGATCATGCTGGCCATCTCTCGTAGATGCTGTTTCATAGGAGTATTAGGCCTTAACTTATAAGTATCAAACTTAATTGTCAGCCTTCTTAGTTTGGTGGTAGAGGTACCTCCAAACTTATCTTTTAATGCCGTCCACATGGCTTGTGCAGTTGAATATTTCTCATACTCACACACTAGGTCATTGGCCATGGTGCCCAGCATAGTAATACGTGCTATGCTGTTCTTCCTTTTCCAGGCCATGTAGACCTCTTGGTCTCTCCTATGTTGGGCAGTATTGCTAGCTTTAGATTGTGCCATGATTACAGTCAGTGGTTCTACAACATCTTGTTCTTCCCATATATACGAAACCTTTCGATGCCAGATGTCCCAATTGTCCCCATTTAGTTTATCTTCCTTGTTCAGCTCAGCCATTATACTCTTGGTCGCCATTCTCAAATCAATTACTAGAGTATCCCACGTAAAGGATTTCTATTATTGAGCTGAATTAAAGAATATATTAATAAAATATACATGTAGCACAATACTCTATATACAATGTCATATACTTGTATTATTTCTTATGAGAACAATAATAATTCCATTAGTTCCATAATCAGGAGACCACAAGTGTATCTCCCATCATACTGATACTATTGTTACTATTATTTTCTTTTAAGATTTTAATACAAGTACTAGAATAATTAACTAAAAAAAAACGTATTTTAAGAGCTCCCACTCAAATAAAGCATATATTAAAAAAAAATATTAAATCCATACAAGAACATAGTCATTGTACAAAAAAAAATAATAATAAAACAATATACATAAATTAAACAGAAAAACTGAAATTAATAATTTTCCTTAAGAATGCGATCCGTTATGTTCATGGCTCTATTAATCGCATCTACCCAAGTGTAGTCTGAATATTTCTTGTTTTGTGTATTCAGATTTTCTTTTAACTTAATAATGATATTTGCGAAGAACTCAGCATCTTCTATATTCACCACAAAGTGTGAATACTTTGCAAGAATTGGATACAAGTCTTTTAAATGTTTTATTTTGTTACATCCCTATTTGCTATGTCTTGTGCTACAGAGTGGGTAAGGGGTTAATCTACTTCTTGATCTTTAATTTTAGGCTCTTCAAAAATAATTTCATCTCCCTTTGGCCCATTTGGATCTGTATACACATCTTGAAGTTCCTCAGGATTTTCTTCTTCTTCTAGAAACTCCTCATTATGATTTTCATTAAAAAATTCACCCTCTGGAATAAGTTATTCCAAATACTCATAACTTGGAGAACCATATCCAACTATTTTAATGCTTTCAGAATTCTCTTACTTCATTATTTTTACCTTCAATAAAATAGTAGTAATTAATAAAATAATTTTGAAATTTTTTTTAAATTAAAAAAATGTACTGAAATAGTTTTAAACAGATCCAAAATTACCTCAAAACTAGGCAAATAGTATATCAAATTAAAGATCTCAAATTTAGGAATTTTTAGAAGTAAACCGTGGCCAAAAATACCCTTACACGTGATCTCACGCACCCCAAGAAAGTCCAAACTACAAAAAAAATAAAAAAAACTAAGTCCACGCGCGACGGAGGCGCGTGAACTCCATGCACCGTTGTATACGGTGATTTCGGCCACATGCGCCAGCTCAGCTTCTTCCATGCATCACCGGCATTCTAACAGAGTCTTCCACGTGGCCCAATCCTGTGATTATGGGCCCCACGAGCCACGTCAGCAACTTCAACCTCCTTCTTTTTTTTTCTTTTTTATTATATATATAGGGCCGTCTGTTGTCGGCTCAGAACGAAATTTTTTTTTTGTTGGGCTGGTCACCTGTGGCCCATAAAAGTTTTTTTTTAACATTTGTTGGGCTGGTCTTTTGTGGCCCAAATATATATATATATATTTTTTAATAATTCATCCCAGCCCATTTTTCTGTTTTGGTTTTTTTTTTTAAATTAAAACGACGTGTCATTTTGGCATTTCGCCAAAACGACGCGTCACTGAGGTCATCCTTGACCTATCGCCGGGTCAACCCGACCCGGTATGGACCCGGTGGCGACTCGCTAACCCACCACCGTTTTTCGCCGTTTTCTCCTTTGTCTGGCGTCCGTTTGAGGCGATCTTGGTGTCGTTTTTCTCGTCCCGTCGTTCTCTACATGATGGTGGCCTCCTTTTGTCCAAAAAAAAAAATTCAATTTGGATAAACCCAATTTTTGAGTTTTCCCACGGTTCTTAATGTTCTTTTTCACTATTATTTCTCTAATCCTGTGTTCATTTAACCTGATTTTAGTAGCCTTTTTCTCGTCTCTTTATTCTCTACACGATGGTGTGCATTTTTTCTAGGAAGGGATTATTTTTACAAAACTCAAAAAAACTGTACGGTATATAATAAATTTTTTTTTAAAATTTGAGATCCCCTATACCGAATCCTATTTGCATATCTTATGAGTATAAACAGTATACAAAAGTATATAAAAAAAAAACTCATAAGAAAAGTATACAGTATGCAAATTATGGAACTCAGATAAACAATTTCAGGTTGGAGGGTAAATTACATGGGCTCATTGATAATAGCCAACCTCGAATGGGTAAGTTGGAGGATAAATTACATTTTAAAATTAAAATAATAAATTTATTATAAAATATGATATGTTATTACTTATTCTTTCAATTTTACTACATAACATTCTGGATTTTAACATTTTTTTATTAACTAAAGTCTTTTTTTTTAATTAATTCTAACTATAATCTCCCTAAGTTATATAAACCACAAAAACTACATGGAAAAAAAACAGGTGTAATGTACAGCTTAAAAGGAATATCTCAATGCACACAAGGGCACTCCATTGACGTCTTCTTATCAAGCCAAACTAGAATGGCCTTTCTATTTACACGAAATGAATCATACGTTTTCGGACTTGTTAATAATTTATAAACAAAACATTTTTTTAACCCCTTTTTATATTCTATATGAATCGATTGGTTTCATTTACAAAATACTTTAAAAATTGATTTCGAGAGTATGAAGATATACATAAGTCAACGCACTCTGAGCATAATTTTTAAGAAAAAAAAATTGCATTTTCGAAAGAAATTATGTGCACTTAGGATACGTTAGGTTTAAAGGAAAAATTTGTAATGATGCTAGAATGCAATAATGGCCAACAACATATAATATTATATAACAATTGAAAAGCTATTGGGGAAAAACATGAGGGATAATGACACATCAAACACATGCAGGAAAAGGTACTACATTGCAAAATTGACCAAACAAGATATGATATTATATAGAATACCAATTCAAAAGCTACAAACACCATACGGGAGGAACATAAAAGGATAACACATCAAAGTGCCACCTCATCACATAATATTTTATTCAGAAGGTGAAGGAAATGATCACTGAAAGATCATTAGTCTCCTATGAAGCTACTCGATGCCAAACACTTTTCTCAGCTTGACAACGAAGTCATAGACCTTGTGTTGGTCAGGAAGAGACTTGGATACACTCTCCTTTTGCAAGCATCTTTTGGCCCAAGCAATGAGCTTGGGGCAGTGAGCTTCTACCTTGAAGTTCCCAAATGTCTCATAGGCTTCAAACCAACTGTAGAATGGAACAAGTGCTACATCCACATATCCAAGGTTGTCCCCTCCGAAATAGGGCTTGTCTCCCAGCTGCTCCTCCAACAACTTAAGACACTCTATGAACTCCTTCTTTGCACCTTCTTGCTCTTCTCCTTTGGCTGTCCACACTCTCCTTCCCACATCGTATATCTATACCACATTTAGAACCATTTACCTAACTTAGACATGACAGAGACAAAGGAAAATATAGAACCCGCAATACGATGTTTTCTCTTATGCTAACAATTTATTATGCTTTCTTGCCGACATAGGAAATAGAAGCCATCTATACATGTATGTACACAAAAGTTGACTTCTTTGTGAACACATCTCAAAAACTTTCTAAAAGCATCTAATAATTAGTGCTTAAGGGTTATAACTCGGACAGACCCGGAGGGAGTGGCTTCCAATTATCATTCAAATACATGATGTACAAAGTCTTTGCCACAGAAAAAAAGGGGGTTTTTTTATGGTCCACTGTTAATTTTTTCACTAATTACACACCCATGTAGAAAACGCCAATGTCGTTTCTAATATCCCATCAAAATAATCAAAATCAAGGCCAATGCACAAACAAGAACTAACCCAATCGAGACATTCTATCTGATACTTAAACTGGGGGAATAAGTAATTGTAATCCCACTTCGAAACAACAGTAGTTAAACAAAATGGAAAGTAGTGAAGGAGAGAAAAAGAACCTTCTTGTCAACGAAGTCAGCCCAGAATCGAGCTTGGGCTCTGTGATAAGGATCGGAGGGAAGCAAAGGGGATTTGTGGTTCCAGACCTCATCAATGTACTGAACGGCAATAAGAGATTCACAGATGGGTTTGCCATTGTGAATGAGAACCGGGATCTTCTTGTGGACCGGGTTCATTTGAAGAAGCAGATGGCTCTTGTTCCTCAAGTCCTCCTCTTTGTACTCATATTCGATCCCCTTCTGAGCAAGTGCAATTCTGACCCTCATCCCAAAAGGGCTTGGCCAGAAATCCAACAGAGTCACCTCATTCGCCATTGCTAAGGGATAAAAGGTCACAGTAAGCTCAAGCAGGAACAATGGAGCAGACAAAAGCACAAGTGCTAAACAAAGGCTTCGGTGCCTGAATTTATGGAATAAAATTTGGAATCTTCTGGAAGCTGGAATGGTTCAATGGGGATCAACGAACGCGGAAAGAAAGGCGGTGAGAAAGAGTATACATGACCCCATTGTTATTAAAACCAGACGGACCGCCGATTTAACCGATCGAATTAGAAATCGGTGTCTAGCCCCGTCTGATTATAATATGACCGGTATTATTTAAAATTGATTAGAATTGCTCCAGAAATGGTGAAATCGGTTTTGAACCAACAGATCTGGTTCCTCTGAACCGTTTTTTGAACGGGTTATATATTATTTTTTTTTAAATTTTATTAAAATATTTTTTTATTTTTAAGATAAAATAACATCATTTTTAATACAAAATATGTTCTTTATATATTATAATATTATATAAATATTATTATAATATATAACTATTAAAAATTATATATTTACTTAATAAATAATAAATAATTAATTTATTATTTTAAACTCAAAATATGATTATAGATGAATATTAACTTATTTAAATTAAAATATTGAGTTATAAAACTTATTAATAATTTGTTTGTGGTGAATAATAGATTGATACTTCAATATTATTTAGTTTGAGATTTTAATTAAGTTATAAAATTTGTTTAAACTTATATTATTTTTTTTAAATATATTATTTTAATCACTACCAATTCGATCCCGATTCAACCTCGATCGGACCATTGAATCTTAAACTAGTACTTTATCCTGTTCAATATCCGATCCGATTCTGACAACATTGCATGGTCCAATTCCAATAAAGTGGAATTAAAAAAAATAAAAAGTAAGAATTTTATAATCTAATAAAAATAATTAAAAATTATAATAATTATTATTATTAAGTAAAAAAATAATAATATAATATATCTCAATTTTTATATGACAAAGAATCCTTCACCAAACGCATCCTGACGATTTTTTTTCTCTGAAATCATCTTAAAATATTCTTTATGTTACTAAGAAATTCTTACGAGTTTGTATCATCAAAAATACTTTTTTCTTTATAATTTTATCTAATACCATCAAAATAACTTAAATTTTGATATCATGTTAGTTTTTTATAGGAAAATTTTTGCATGAGTTTGTGTTTGGGTTTGTCAAAATAATCAAAATGGTTTAATACTATTCATTTTTTGTTATTTATTTTTAGACCAGACTTTTATTATTCTCCAATATCCAATATTCAGAATTTAAATCCTTTTTATGTAATTTTTAAAAACTTCCCCACTGCCTCATTTTGATAAATAATAATCTGTCATTTGCCTCGTGCTTTGGTCAGCAGATTCTCGTTTCCTTCCTTATTTTGGTTTCTTGTCTTTCTTTTTCTTATTTTTTTTCCGAGGAGAAAAGAAAAAGTTTTTTTTGTCAGTCAATAAAATTTTCTAAATAATCTTCTCTGTCACTGTAATTACTTTGTCCGTTCATCCGATTCAAAATGTTTAACATTTTGAAGTGATGCATATCCGGCAAAAAAAAGGCAATGCATATAATTAAAAAAGCTATTATATAAATTACATAACAATGAAATATAATTATACTTGAATGAAATGTTCTTATATTAATTTCCGAGTTATCTTTTTTTCTTTTTGGTGAAATTTCCGAGTTATTTTTTTTTATATATTCTCATTTCTTACAAAAAAAAGAATTAATAAGAATTAAATAAAAATATTTAAAACTTAATATTTTATTTTATTAAAATCATCATCTTAAAGTGACAATTAATTAGTAAGAAAATTAAAATGTGAAAATAACAATCATTTTAAATCTAAAGAAGTATTTGCTTCGTAGAAAGCAAGGCAGTGAAACTAATTCAATAATGGGAAAAGTCCTGTTGAACCTGGATAAATCGAGTTGGAGTCAATTTCTTCTTCTTCTTCTATTTTTTCTTTTTAGAAAAAAAGAAGTGGCTAACGAAATTACAGATACCCATACCCGATTAAAATGAATGTTAGGGTTGAATATTGAAAGGGCAAAGCCACCCTAGGTCGTTTTAGGGTTTTTTTTTTTATGTAAGTCAAAGAAATTATTAAATGATTAGGAATATTATAAAATTTAATAGTATTTATTATAAAAGTTTTAATTTAAATATTTTCTTAAATAACCCATTTGATATTAATGTTGATTTACTTTTATCATTAAAGGTATTGAGAAAACTGTCAGTGAGAAAATTAATACTCTAATATATATTTTACAAGCTTAGTAAGCTTGTTTTTGAGAAATATATTTCTTAGAAAATTAATTTCTTAGAAAGTTCATATTTAATTTGTTTGTTTAATTTTATATTTTCTAACAAGTTTAAATCATTTTTTAAATATAATTAGACATTATATTTTCATGTTAAAGACTTAAATATTTTTTTATAAATAAAATAAATGGGTTAATAATTTAAGTGTATTTTTGAAAATATACATAAACCACTGGGAACTAAATTTTGGTGTAAAGGTATCTAAACATAAATTACAATTCACACATTTCTTTCTTTCCTTTGTTTTTTTTTTTAACTTCTTGTTTGAACACAAAACCAAGCCCAGCAGGATTAATTGAGCACTCCCAAGGACAGGAGCCCCATATATATGTGTGTGTAGGTTCCAAACTGCAGCGGATTTCCTTTATATAATCAAGATTTATGCGAGTCCCATGTTTAAATATTGTGAATTCGCTCCTAGACATTAGGAATTATTTTGTCCTCTTATTTTTGGTTTGGAATCCACTATTTGGTCTGGTCCCAAAAAAATAAAAAACAGTACGCATCCCGTATTTGGAATGAGAAAAGTCATGAGTGGCCCACACGAAAATGAGCATCTTTTCATATCTTGAGGCCCAATAAAAGAGAACATCTTTTAATATCACCAACGATCCAAACCACGCTTCAAATGGTCCCTTCCCCTCCCCTCCATCTTTTACTAATTTTTGTATATATTTTTTCTGTTTCAAAGTAATTATCATTTTAAAATTTCGATTTCACATGAAAAATAATTATTCCTTTAATATTCAAATGAAATATTAGCTATTTTGTCATAGTTAATTTTTGATTTGATAAGGGAGAGTATATAAGAAATAGTTATAAAACTAATATAAGAATATTTTATGTAAATATAGTGATCTTTTGTTACAATGTAATCTAATTACCAATAATTGGTGTCAAATATTTTGAATTGAATGGAATAATATGATATAATGATAACGTCATTTTGCTGGACAATGAACAACATTGTTACGGGTCAGACTGTAAGAAGGCTTTCCCCCACTTGATGACCGACCGTTGATACTTGAAAGCAACGTACCACACCCACCCTAATCCCAAACCTGAAAACCTTACCCGCTGATAGCTTTTGCTTCTAATTGCATAAGACAAGAAAAAGAGAATTAATATTCGCCACCATATGTAAACTTACAAACGAAAAAGTATAGGAACGGCCTAATGGAGGGAGTAACAGAGTCCAAGAACAAGAAACTCCAATGCTACAGATTCCAGAGGGCAATGATTAAAATTAAGGAAGCGAAAGAGCATAATCAGAAGTGTGATTTACCATATCCGTAATACGTTGGTGATTGATGATATTATGGACTCACAGGGGCACAATGGATGATCACTGCTGGGGAGGCTCTAACTTGGGTCTGATCTCCGAAAGGAAGTCAAAAACTCTGTATTGGTCAGGAAGACATTGGGACACACTCTCCCTCTGCACGCACCTCTTGGCCCAACCCACCAGCTTCGGAAACTCATCCGAGATGCTCAACTTCCCATAGGTCTCAAAAGTATAGAAGCGGCTATAGAATGGAATCAGAGCCACATCCACCAACCCAAACATGTCCCCACCAAAGTAACTCTTCTCTCCTAACTCTCCTTCCAATACTCTGAAGCACTCCCTCAGTCCCTTCTTGGCCCTTTCCTGAGCTTCCCCTGTGCTCACCAGTATCGACCGCCCCAAAGGATAAATCTGCATGCATGCAAAACAGTCCAATCCAATTGGCTCAAGCATACTACAAGACCCAGACATATGAGTTATAATATCGAGATAGTTATATATTACAACACATATATATACACACCTTCTTGTCGATGTAGTCGGCCCAAAACCTGGCACGGGCTCGCTCGTAGGGATGAGAGGGTAACAATGGAGACGCGTGGCTCCAGGCTTCGTCAATGTATTGGACTATTGTGAGGGATTCAGAGATGGGTGTTCCGTTATGGATTAAGACAGGGATTTTCTTATGAACAGGGTTCATTTGCAGCAGCAGAGAGCTCTTGTTCCACAAATCTTCTTCCCTTGCTTCGTACTGGATCCCCTTCTCGGCCAGGGCGATTCTCACTCGTATTCCAAACGGGCTTGCCCAAAAATCAAGTAGAATCAGCTCATCCGCCATCAGCCTCTGTTTTGTTCAGCTTTTTGGGTGTTTCTGCTCCTTCAAATAATTTCGCTTGGTGGGGTGCCTCAGCCTTAGCCACAGCCACAGCCACAGCCTGACTCCCAGCATCGTCATCACTTGCGTAACGTTAACTAACAACCCATTATTATAATTTATTATTAACACGTTGAACAGCAACTTTACGTGTCGGGTCTTGCTTCTCTTTTTTTCCCCTCGTTTAATCATTATGAACATTATTTTTTGGTGTTCATGTGGCATTGCACTTTTCCTTTTGACTTTCCAGAAACAACGTGACACACGTTTCTTTTTAAAACATTGCTTCAATAACATTTTAAATATTTATCATAAATTAAACCTTTCTATAAAAATATTGCACTAGTAGGTACTGTTATTTCCTCAGTTGAACAAGCGTATAAAATTACAGAAATTGCAAGCAAGACTCCATTTTTAAGAATATGATGAAGCTACTTGAGTTCAAAACCCTGTAAATTTGTTTTTAGTCTTAAACTATGTATATATATTCAGCGAAACTCCAGTGTTCAAGTGAGAAAAATCTCTCCCTCAAAATATCTAACCATATAATCTATGTTTTTAGCATATTCCTAACAAAGTGAGGTACAAATCTCCATTGTTACCTCTCATCCATATGATATGGGGGATCGAGCCCGTGCCAGGTTGGAACAAGCACAAACATTGTATCGGTTTTGAACAAAGTGAGGTAGTACTTCTTCGTGTCTACATGCAAAGAGCATAGTAATTATTTTGCACTAGAACAAAGTCAGTCTGTGTAAATTTTAATTGATTTCTTCAAGTTTGGCCTGGAGACGTAGAATCAGAAACATCATCATCATCATCGTTTTGTTTGTCCTATAAAGTTGCGTGAGCTTGCGTTTTGGAGAAAGAGATATCATTGAGGCGTGGCCCAAGCCCACTGCATCAGGAAAAGAGACCAAGTAGGCCCATGAATTGAATGCTCATTCATTGTGACTATAGATTACAAGGCTTATATATGGAGGCTCAACTTTATATATCATAATTGACATCAGACCACCCAAAAATAAGAACAATGGCAGTTTACCGAAAAATAAATTACTTTAGTCTAATATGATATATTAATTCATTATTGAATTAATGCAAAGATTCTTTTAAGAAAAAAGAACATTTGTTATAGACATTGATAGTTTTTGTGTTAATGTCAACCGTTAATTTATTTTTATTTTGTATGGTTATAAGGTCGATGTGGTTTATTAGTTGTGATTATTTTAAGTATAATACTATTTTTAGTCATAGTAATGATGCTAAAGCCGCATACCTGTGTAAATTAGGGAATCGATCTTGTGGCATCAAGTGAGAGTGATGATGGAGAAAAAGATGAAACACCAACCAAGTATGCATATATGTTGAAGAACCCAAATGAAAGGGCTAGCTGGGACTAAATGCGCCAACACCACAAATACATATAAGACACTCATAAGAGGTGGTCGATCAATTACAGAAATTTGAAAAGCCTCAGTTTAATTAAATAGAATTACTAACTTCATATGAGTTTGTGACTTTGGGTCTCTTATATCCAACCTATTTAGTTAGACCTAATTCATTTTAATAAAATGACAAGTATAATTAATCAATATTAATAGTATTGCTATATGGTAGTTAATTTGACTATTGGCTAATGCTATTATACGCATAAATATTAAAACTATTTCAACAGTACTGCATGTAAGATAATGAATTTTTTATTTTTTTTTAATTGCAGCTACTCGCTAGAATCTCAGTCAAATATTCTAATCTCTTCAAATCTATAAACTTATAAAGTAACTACCGTGGCTTTCAATAGCAGTTTTATAATCCAAAACAACCACTGAAATTCAATCACAATATCTTGAGTACTTGGTCCTTAAATATAAATAATGAAATCAATTTAAGTAACAAACTAGAAACTACATACAATAAATAATCATTCAAATAAAGTAAAATAAACTCTTAATATGCGGTGCTTAATTTTGTAAGTTGTCTTTCAGTCAATGAAAGTAAGTATTGTTCGGCAAAAAAAAAAAAGAGAGAGAGAGAGAGAGAGAATATTCTCTCGCGGAATTAATGTGTCATGCGATCGAGGGAAAAAACAAGACATGATGGAAATATAGGAATGGTAAAAGAGGTTTTTTTGGGGGACGGGGGGTGGGGGAATAGGAAGAATTGATACACAACACACATACTGTTTGACTTGAGGTCCCTATCAGTGGGTAATATTGCATGTGCGAAGGAGGAAGTGATGGTTTCGGACGTTTCAATGGATACAATGGGATGAGGAGATTGATTAGTCAATTTATATATTTGTGCGACTTGTGAATTTAGAGTTTAATTTCCATAGAAATAAAAGTCCTATATATGTATTCTCACACACACACACACACACACACACACACACACACACATATTCATAATTAAGTATAACTGAATGGTTGGCCAAAAAAAAAAAAAGCGAAAGAGAAAAATGTGATGAGGGGTACGTGTAACCTGCGACGAGTGGGATGATTGAGCATGGTCATTGGTCAATGGTAGATAGAGTTACCAATTAAGTTGCCTAAAATAAAAAAAAATGTTTATTTATGGATTTTGATTGATACTGACGCCAAGAGTTCCAGCCCATGCATGTCCATGTGGCCTCCTCATGCCACAATTCCACCATACACAACATTATCTCTCTCTCTCTCTCTCTCTCTCTCTCTATACAATTTTGGATTCAATTTACAATTCATTACATCTTCGCCTAACAATCTTAAGATGTTCATTCTTTTTATATTTTAAAAAAATGTTATGCCCTTAAAATTTTTGAATTATAGAATTCTCATTTCACACTTTTTGTTAAATAAACTACTCCTACTAATTCTTAATATAAAACTTTTTTAATCGAATCACGCAAATTAAGAATGAGAGTTAAAGTTAATTAACTATTTCGATTTTTCTAAAAATTCTAACATTTTTCTAAAATTATCCTTATTTAATCTTTTTTCTCTTTTTCTTTGAATATATTAAATAGGGATATTTTTTAGAAATATATAATAAATATTACCTCATATATTACAAAAAGTTTTATATTTAGGATCATGACAAAATGTTCTATATATAGGGCCAGAGGTAGTAGATTTTTTACCCAAGTTATTAATTTTCCATAATACTTTTTTTTGCCAGATGTTTTTCAATAATGCTAATAAACCCACAATTTTATTATAAATTTTAATACATATTCAATTCAAATTCATTTAAATTTCAACCAACCCAATTTAATATTTTACTCAAATTCAAATTCAATTAATCAATAGATAAGACAAAGAATAAAATCGCCGAGATAGGCCAAATACATACTTTTCTATGTCATTAGCTTCTTATAGTTTTTTTTGTTTACATCATCTCAAGATAATATATAGATGTAATAGATTACTACTACAGATTTAAAATAGATGATTTTTTTACCATCAAAATAGATTATTAATTGACACGGATATATGAACCAAAGACTATATAGTAATTCATAAATATTTACCATTTGTCAAAAAATTGAATTGGTGAAAGCTTTATATGGTTAATTTAGTTATCTAGAGTAAAAGCTTTAAATTCAGATAATATGGTGAAGGAGCTTACCTGTGACTGTAAAAAAGGGGTTTTGTTCAAATATAATATATGTGATGTGTCAAGCTCTACACACACACACACACACACTCTCGGTGGCCCTCACTCTTTCACTACATAAATGGCATGAAACTCGTCGTTTTAAAACTCTCTTGTGAAAGATTTGGATTTCTTGCGGTGTTAAAATCTGTCAATAATGTAAAAGTGAAGTGTAATGGGAATTCAAAAATAAATTATAAATAAAATAAAAATACAAAAATAACATAAAAATATTTTGAAATACTTATAACTACACTTGAGCATTGTAAGGAATCCAAATCCCTCTTGTTAAAGCTGGCTAGTTGGACAGTTTCATTCACTTACGTATGTCCAATCTCTTTCTTGTCTGTATTTTAACATTAATAAAGAGATTAATCAATGCGAAGATAATAAGAATGAATTAGTAGATTGAGAAACAAAAATTGTACCGCCACGTATCTTCCACATGGACGAATTGGGAATTGCTCATTTGATTTATGCACCCAATTAAGGCCAAGATTCTTCATCCAACAAAACCCTATAATGCACCGTATTATTATTATTATTGCTTCATTTAATTCAGTGCTTTACCCAGTCATGGTACTATTTGTCTACAAAGTATTTTTGTATTATATTCTGGGCAATCATATCTTCCACGTACTGTTTCTTTTTTTTTTTTCAAACATTTTTATCACTAAACTCAATTATTATAGATAGCAAACATTAATCAATTTCGAAGTTCTTCAACCAAAGTTAATGCGGAAACATTTGAGCATTGGGTAAGGCAAATGAAACTTGTCCATATCCATAATATAAGCTAAACTACCTTAATTATACTAAGAGCTAGCCAGTACTCATGGGATAATATTCTAGGGGCATTGGGTGCAGAAACATGTAGGAATTGAAGAATGAATCGGCCACAACAGAGGGATAAGGAAGTTCTTTTATTGAGTAATTTTTTGAAATCTCAAGCCTTTGAGGAAAAAGTGAATAGGGTGAGCATTTATCATCAAATATAAAAACTAAAAAAGGCCATGACTGATCCTGCACTATACATAGGACTATAGGAGTACAATACAAGCTCATATATATATATATATATATATATATCCTTTGAGCTCAAAGGATGCGCTTGACGTGATGGAAGAAAAGGCTTCATTTTTTAGATGATTATCTTGTGGCTACTTTGTATGGGATGGACCCTCCACACCTTGGCCTTAATTCCCTCAATAATTGAGTCTCCCATGAATTACCAGCATCTTGGCTATATATATATATATATATATATTGATGAATATAGGGTATTTTCACCGCGGAAAGTCATGTGATTAATTTATCAAGGAATCTGAGTGTCATTTAAAAGGTTATTCTTTTCCAAGCGATGTTCTTGATACACATCTCCAAGATTCATACTTTAGAATGATGTTTAAAAGGTTATTATCCATGCCACACCCACTTGGTGTGTGTGTATATATGTGTGCGTGTGTTCATGTGTCCCCCTGTTTTTCCCACGATCTTCCAATCAAACTCTCACAGATTTCATCAACCTTTTGCTTCATCTTTTTCCTCAACGCCTATTTGTTAAACACTTCACAAATATCAAGAGTTGACTTAGGACCTTATAATCATATTGCAGTTGAGATTAGACAGTAAATGCCATGTGACACCTATCTGACTCTATGTTTCCTTTTTTTCCCTTTTTTTTTGGGATTGGGTGGGTACGGGTATTCTAGAGGCTGCAGCTCCTGCCAATATGTTCTCATGTGATTGGATGGTCTTCTTCAATATATTTATTTATATATTACATGTGTTAGGCAACAAATTTCAATCGCTGCAACACAAGACTTACTATTAAACTCATACTTAAAGCAAATATCCTTATTTTGAAGTTTCATGGAGACAAGGTTTTTAGTCTCTATTAAAGTAGATATCATATAAGAAATATTTAATTGCAAGATGATTCTTTCATTAGAAAAAATATATATATCATAACAGTAAGAGGCTCTGAGGCGTGAAATTTAATTTTCTTTAAAAATAATTGCATGTATGTTAGAAATTACAAATAATGTTTTTTATGATTCAAGAAAACTTATTTAACACTCAAGCCTTTTCAACATTTCTGATATAAAAGGAGTTATTTAAATATATTTTGCATGGTCATTTGTCTGTTTTCTGAATAAAGGACATTAATTTATTTTCTAACAATTGTTTATTTAAGTTAACATTAACAGACACATTTATTTATTTAAATTAAAAAATAAAATAATTTGAATTTAAATAATCAAGAATGTAGTTTGATTCTATGAATTTAGCATTTCTACAAATCCAATCCAGATCCTTAATAGACATGATTAGTAAGTTTTTCTTTATATATCTCTAACTATCTCACTCCATGTGATTTGAAACCTGTACTTACATAGTATAAAGTATGAAACATCTTTTGGGTGTGCTTTAATGTATTGTTTCTTATTATAGGCCATATCATGCCAAAAGAGAAAAAAGTAGATAGTGACTTCTATGTTCACTTTTTTTGTTTGCTTTCTGATTGAAAAGGAGATGATAGATACAGCTGCCCATAGGTATAAAGTATTTACAGACATGTCATGAAAAGGGTAAACACATAATAAGTATATCACATCCAATATTGTCAATTTCTCAGTGAAAGAATAAGCAGAAACCAGCTGAGCTCCATTGCTAACTACACCCAAAAGCTACTAGCTGGTCTCCAGAACCCCTCACTTCAACCCCAATTCAGAAAATGTCCCTCTGATCGATGCATCTCCTCAACTCTCATGCCTGCTTCTGCAAATCCTTCGAGTGTATGAATGTTCCGTGGAAACCATAGGGAACTCTGGAAGGAAGCTTAATGGAGGCCTCTAACTTCAAATCCATGGCATTTACAATTCGCAGCTCTGATGTACATTCCTTCTCATCATGCACAAATGTTAAGATATACCCATCATCTTCTCTTTCGGAATTTTGGTCTCTTGGAAGAAACAGAGGCTCCCCTCCAAATCTTTCGTCCCCATACATGTACTTCTTAACCTCTCCCGTTTGAAGGTCCACTCTGGCGAACCCTGAAACTTTTGGCCATGGTTCCGCAAGTGCCAAATAAGCAAACCTCGTCTCCCTCCCGAGTTTGTTCTTATTCACCATTCCGGCTTCTAAATTCACCTGCTCTGTTTCGGAAATAATGGGTCGGCGCTTGGACTTCCCGGTCTTCAAGTTCAATCGAATTTCACACAGAACACTCTTTAAACTCTCCTCGCATGCCTTGAAAATGGAGTCTGCTGGTGTCATGCTAGACCCAATCACCACGACCTCATCACTCTCTAGTTCTTCCCACGCATTCCAGAGATGAAAACAGAAGCAATCAGGAGCTTCAACCCATCTCACCCCAGAAGCATCGCTCGCATTCTTGTCCAAAATCCCAAACCGAGACATCTTTTTCTCATCATTTATTACCGGAGAGCCACCCCGAATCATCTCAGAAAGCTTGAACACCACCTGCTGATCTGGGATTACGACGAACCTCTCTGTTATGGCAAAATCATGCATCATTGTGGGCTCAGAGAGATTAATAGGAACGTCCGGGGATTTTTCACCATCTGAGGAGACTCGGAAGTACTTCAGGTATGGTTTTTTAACGACGTCATAGCTCAGAGCGAAGAGATCTCCGGTGACAGGGTCCACTTTTGGGTGCGCAATCATTGTGGATTTTAACTGCCCATCGAAGTCGTAACGACCAACGGTCTTAAGATCTCCATTTGGGGTGACTCGAACGTGGTAAGGCAAATCATCTTCGGACATGGCCAGAAGATGATTGTTGAAATACACCAATCCTGCGTTTGCCACACCCATTCCATGGCTTCCATCAACGAGGCCGAAGAGCCCACGAGCGTAAAACAGAAGGAGACGAGCGATACCAGAGTGACCATGTAGCTCACCGATAGCTTTGGGAAACACGGTGCGACCCAGAGCCTTTTCTTGGAGGAGACGGTGCGTTTCGGTAAATCTGCAGGCGTAGCTGGCAGACCCGTCTTTAAATTGAACGGCGTGGACCATGCCATCGCCGTCGAAGAAGTGATGGCCGGCAACCGGTTGGTAAAGGGGATTGGCCCCATTTCGAAGGTAAACGCCCCGAATGCAAGAGGGGATTGTCCCGGCGACGGTGAGGGAGTGGTGGACGGGATTCTCAGGCACAGGAGCGAAGTTGCCGGCGATTTGGACAGTGGGGTCGGCAGTTTTGGGAAGTGGGTGTTGGCGTTCGCGGGAAAGCAAGGCTGATTCCACAGCGTCCAGGGCCACAGAAGCTGCCTTCTGAAGAAGATTCCAGTTTTGAGGCAGAGGAGGAAGTTGGTTATCAAGAAGTGGTTCAGAAGGAATTGTAGTGGAGGGTTGATGATAGTGGGTGGGTAATTGGAGTGTTTGGAGGGAGCAAGAAGTTGTGCTAAACATGGAAGCAGGGGAATTAGTCTTTAGGAAGAGAGAGGTTGGTGAATGAGTAGAAGGTGAGTGTCTGGGGAGAATCCTCCAAATAGTTGAAGATGGAGGAGACGTAGCCATGGTGATGTAGTTTGATAGAAAATGAAGCAGAAAGTGGATATGAATTTGTAGGGAGGGAAATGGTTCAATTTGGGTTGAGGGAGAGGAGGAGGAGGAGAATAAGAGCAGGGTAATGGAGACGAGTGAGTGAAGTGAGGAATGAGAGGAGAGGTATATATAAGGGATGGATGGTGCGGCCCCACATGAGGGAGAAGGCCACGTGTAATGTAACTTCTACTGAAATGGTAGGATTAAATTACCATTCCAACCAATTGCTCCCGAGGTTGCTAGAAGGGTTTTGGATTTTCTGACTTACACTCATTTCATATATAATCATTATTGTAAGGCGACATAATTTATTTGAGAAATGAGTGAAACATAAAATATTTCTATATATATATATATGTAGTTCCATACATTCTGTATTTTTTGAATTATTTCTTTTCCATATAATACTATTATCATTATCATGTAAATTTCTCAAGGAACTCTAATGTGAGATCAAAAGTAGAGGTGGCTCATATTTTCAGAGGTGTGGTTCTTATTTCTCTTTTTCCTTTTCTAAACGAAAAAAATATTATGATAATATTTCTTGGCATTTATTTATATTCTACCTAATATTTTTAAAAATAACAACTAATTTATCTCTAATTTAATTTTCCCCAAAATGAAATATTAATTTTACATAATATATGTGTCCAAATAAAACTGTTAATTATCTTCACATTTTGAAACTTTATTATCTTTATTAGTGGTATATAAAGAATAAAATCGATGTTGTAAAGAAAGTTAATTTCTTTGACAAAAAAAAAGTAAAAAAGTATAAGATGTTTATTGTAATTCTTTTAAGAAAAAGCATGAAAACCAAAATTTGAAAGAGATTCGTGTAGCTTGTGTGTGTGTGTGTGTGTGTGTGTGTGAGAGAGAGAGAGAGAGAGAGAGAGAGAGAGGATATGTATGAGAATTTTTTTAAAGCACTCAATAATCGATTATCGAAAACTAATTAATTTATTTTAGGTGTAGAAAATTAATTAATCCATTTTAGATATAGAAATTACTGAAATGAATTTCATTTCTCTCAGTAAAATTTTTTCCATATAGATAACTAAAAATCGAATTCAAGACATTATTCTTATGAGACTTACTAATTAAGACCTTATTCCTACATATAAAATCATATTTATAGATATATATGTATATATATAGCATCTATTTTTTCATTATTTATTTTTCTAGGATTATAATGAGTGTTAAATTTTATAAAATTTACTTATTTGATTTTTAAATTTTTATTTGTTAGTCTTATTAATTTTATAGTTAAATTAAACAGCCTAAGAGAAAAAGAGAGTATTCCATTGTAGGGGCCAAGGGAGGAGGGCGTGGTATTGGGCCACCAAGGTATTGTGATGTGGGTTGAGAGATTGCCCTTCACCCTAATATTCGTCACACTACGGCGCCTCCCCTTCCCTCTTCTCAATCTATCTCCCACTTGTAATTTTTTTAATTTTTTATTTAATTTAATACTCCTTCCTTCCTTTTCTTTTTTAATCTTTCCACATAATGATATCAAAACATTTACTCCCTCCGATCCTATATATAAGATCTTTTATCTTGATTCTAAATATAAGACCCTTTATAATATACGAGGTAGTATTTATTATATATTTCTAAAAAATATCCCTATTTAATGTATTTAAAGAGAAGGAGAAAGAGATTAAATAAGGGTAATTTTAGAAAAATATTGAGATTTTCAGATAAATCAAGGTAGTTAATTAATTTTAATTCTAATTCTTAATCCACATGATTCAGTTAAAAGAGTTAATTAATTTTAATTCTAATTCTTAATCCACATGATTCAGTTAAAAGAGTCTTATATTAAGGACCACATGAAGTATTTCTTATCTCCCTTTAACCTCATTACTTGTATCTTCCCCACATTTTATTAATTGACTCATCATTAATTAATTTTTCAGACTTCACAATCTGTTACAAATTAACATAGATATATTGCTAATTTCCTCCATATATATATATATATATACATATTTGTGTGTTATCATGGATTATTAGTTTCTTTACGTGACCCCACTCCCCTTCCTAAAAAAAAAAAAGCTTTATCATGGCAGGATTAAGAAATTAAGGTTCTATTACTATTCTATACATGGGGATGGTATATATTTCAATTTGCTTTCCACTTTATAAGTCTACAAATGTTACTGCACATTTTAAAAGCAGCTAAATAAATAAATGATGATGCAATTATTTCCATTACATATTTCTTCTTTAATTTATATTCTTCACAAATGTATTGGCCAACACGCATTTATACATCATAGTCATCCTCCCTCCCAACAGACATATTATGGTGGTTTTTCAATGTTGTCACAACCCCATTAATTTGCATCCAAATTAAATTAACACCAATAATATGGAGGAGCTTCAGGCACATATTTACAGGTTTTATGTTTATAACAATTCTTAAACCACCAAAACCCAATATTGACTAACTAAAAAGATTTCATTGACTATATTTGATTCCAAAGAATTCGCAAAATAACATAATTCTCTTTCTAAATATATATATTGATAGGAACATTAACAAAGTAAGAAATATGCAGTAGAAATAAATCTCTCCTACTTGCAAGAATTTATGAGGATCAATCAAATAAATATATGGAAAAATATAAATACCACAAATAAATCAAGAGACACCAAGATTTTTAATATGGAAAACTCTCAAGATAAGGGTAAAAAACCACAATTTGTCTAGATAAATAAAAATAGTTCCACTATGATCAGAATAAGAGTATAATAAAGTCTCAATGGTGATAAAAAAAATCACAAGTCGTCCAGACCAATCTTAGTAGAGTTGCTATGGAACTACTCAAAGATAAATATAAATAAAAGATATTGTATAATACTCTGTGCTATAATTATATAGAATGATCAGCAAAAACATTATTGTTGAGCTTAATAAAGGGGACAAACTGAATGGCTATAATTGGGATATATGGCATAGAAAGGTATCTCATATTCTGGCAAGAAGAACACTACGAAGACTATAACCTGTCAAAGGTCAAGTATAATGGTAGATGATCTAATGTGTAAGTATGAACAATATACGACTGCACAAGCTATGTGGATAGCTCTTAGGGAAAAGTTTGGAGACACTTCTGCATCTAAACTTAGAAGACTCACCATCAAATTTGACACCCATAAGTTGTGTCCAAATACTCCCATGAAGCAACATTTATGTAAAATGTCAAATATGATTTGGGAACTGAAAGTAGCAGGCCACGTGCTTTCAGATGAACAGCAAGTTCATGCTGTTATAAAGTCTCTCACAGCGAGCTGGGAACATATGAAAGTTAATCTGACCTATAATGAGAATTTCGTTACTTTTGATGATGTAGCGAGATATCTAGAGCTCGAGGATGAGTGACTAGCAGTCTATAAGTCTTCAAGACATACATACATAATAAGTCTTTAGGACATGCATACATAGCTGAGGATGCTAGTCCATCCAACACAAAGCCCAAGGTTAAGAAGGGCAAGAAATTCCAAAAGAAGGGGAAGAAAAATGGCACCAAGTTTCAGAAAGGCAACAGATCCTTCAATAGGAAGGGCAAGAAGGGCGCTAGGAAGACTGACCTGTCAAAGGTCAAGTGTTATACCTGTCAGAGGATGTGACATTTTGCTCATGACTGCCCTGAGCAAAATAAGGTATTATTGAAATTTCGTTCTATTCATTATTCTTATGTTTCTAGTATTGTTTTACTAAGTCTTCATCTTTTTCATGGATTATAGAGTCAGGCACCATAGACCACGTAACCAAGGATTGAGAGTCCTTTGTGGAATTCCACAGGGTGTCAAAACATAGCAGATAGCTTTTTGTTGGCAACAACATGAGGTTTGAAGTGAAAGGAATTGGCACCATCAAGCTACATTTATGTAGCATGAAAATTTTAATATTTCATGATGTTTTATATGCTCCTGACATCTAGCAGAATTTAGTTTCTATTATTTGCCTTCTTGACTATCAATTTGATGTTAATTTTCATAATAGACTTATTGATATTTTTAAAGGGACAATGTATTATGGTTCTAGTTTTATTTCCAATAGTTTTGTCATTCTAGACATATTTGATAATCATTATAAATATGATTGCTTTGCTGCTTCTAGTTCTGATTTTAATAAAGATACAGAAACATGGCATGCTAGACTAGGACACATTAACCAAAATAAAATGATTAAATTAGCTAAAGAATGATTGCTAGGTACAATTGATAAAATAGAAATGTCTTTGTGTGAGCATTGTTTGACTGGTAAAATAATTAGAAAACCATTTGGAACTAGAACTAGGGCAGAAACTTTGTTGCAATTAATTCATTCAGATGTTTGTGGTTTGTTAAGTGTGAGGGCAAGACGCAGAGCCATTTATTTCATTACTTTTATTGATGATTACTCGCAATTTGGTTATGTTTATTTGATGTTGCATAAGTTTGAAGCACTAGAATGTTTTATATGTTACATGAACTTAATAAAAAATTAAATGGATAAGAAAATCAATTCTTTGAGAATCAATTGCAGACGTGAATATTTATCGGATCAATTTAAGGAGCTTTATAAATAAAAAATAATAGTAAAGAAACTTACAATCCCTGGCACCTTACAACAAAATGGTGTAACTGAAAAAAGAAATAGAACATTATTAGATATGGTTAGATCCATGATGGCACAAGCTAATTTACCAATTTCGTATTGGAGAGATGCACTTTTAACAACTGCCTTCATTCTTAACCATGTGCCCTCTTAGTTGGTCACATCCACACCCTATAAGTAATAGACAAATCGCAAGCTAGATTTAAATATCTTAAAACCCTGGGGATCGGCAGCATATGTCTATGATCCTTCCCACAAATATGGAAAACTGGGTCCAAGAGGGAAGAAATATATCTTTATTAGATACTTTGAATAATCTAAGGGTTACACTTTCATTGGAGAAAACTAAGATAAAACTGTGACTGAGAGAGAATCTAGAGATGCCACATTTTTAGAAAGTGAATTCCCTAGTAGGAGAAAGGTAGATCGTATTATATCTCTTTATGAGATACACAAACAAACTGAGGAATAAGTTTATATACCTCAACTTTTTGATTCGAGTGGGAGCTCTCAGAGACCAGTGCAAGATTCTGTTCCAAAACAGAACAACTTACAAGAGACCCCACTGCAGAGGAGTAACAAAGAAAGTGTGCTAAAGAAACATTTCCTAATAAAAGGGACTGCACTTATTGTTACCCTACAAGATGATAATGAACCCAATTCAATACATGAGACCCTATCATGCCTTGCTATAAATGAATGGAAGAAAGCAATGGAGGAGGAAATGGATTCGATGAGGATAAACTAAAAATGAGATTTGGTCAATCTTCCATCTGGACGTAAGGCAATTGGGAATAAATGAGTTCTCAAAATTTAGAGAAAAACAGATGGATCGATTGAAAGATACAGGGCTTGATTAGTGGTAAAAGGGTATACATAACAGGAATGTATGAATATGAAGATATTTTTTCACATGTTATACGTTTTAACTCCATAAGACAAATTCTAGCAATAGTAGGAAGTTTAAATTTAGAACTACATCAGATGAATGTAAAAACTGCATTTCTAAATGGTAAACTAGATGAAGAAATATATATGTAACAATCATTAGGTTTCATTGAGAAAGAGAAAGATAATAAAGTATGCAAGTTAAGATGGTCCATTTATGGACTTAAGCAATCATCTAGATAATGGTATTTGAGGTTTCATCGAGCAATAACCTCAAACGATTTCCAGATGATCAATGAAGACCATTGTGTATATATCAAGCAGTTTGAAAATAATCTTATGATATTATCCATTTATGTGGATGATATACTAGTAGTTGAAAATAGTTTAAAATCCATTATAGCTATCAAAGAATGATTATCATTGAATTTTGAGATGAAAGATATGGGTGAAGCTGATTATATGCCTAGAGTTAAGATCTATAGAGATCGTCCAAGAAAATTAATATCCCATTCTCAAAAGAATTACATTGAGAAAATTCTTGAGCAATTTAATATGAAAAACTGCAAACCCATAAATGCCCTTATTTCAAGAGGAAAAAATATGAGCTGAGACATGTGTTCTCAGACTGAGTTTGAAAAGAAGATAATGGAAAAGGTCCCCTATTCAAGTGCAATTGGTAGCCTAATGTATGCCATGAATGAAACCAGACATATGTTATGTAGTTGGTTTGGTGGGTAGGTACCTGTCAAACCTTGGACAAAAGCATTGGAAAGCTGTGAAGAGAATCATAAAATATTTACAAAGAACGGTAGATTATGCCCTATGCTATCAAGGAAGCGATTTACACCTGGTAGGATACTTCGATACAAATTAGGAAGAAGATCTAGATGGTCGCAAATTGACTTCTGGATATGTTTTTTTGCTAAACAATGGAGTTATATCTTAGTATAATAAGAAATAGACTTGTATTGCTTTGTCTAACATGGAAGTAGAGTTCGCTGCATGTTCTGCAGCAATACAAGAAGCAATATGGCTGAAGAGATTCACAAAACACTTAGGGGTCATTGGTGATAAATTGGATCATATTTTAATAAACTGTGATAGTGAGGCAGTCATAGCTTACCCCAAAGATCTTAAGTATCATAGTAAGACAAAACACATAGATACCAAGTATAATTTTTTAAGAGATGCCATAGTACAAAACAGTGTTACAATTCATCATATTTCTACGTGTCAAATGATAGCTAATCCCCTTACCAAACCAATACCTAGAGATGTGTATATTGATCATGTGAAATCACTTGGTATTCATAGGATATGATTTAACACAAATTTATTTAATAATTAATTATATGAATGAAATGAAGTGCACTTTCTATAATTGAGTTATTTGTGTGCATGTGTTTGTGAAAATATATAATGTCTAGTATGTCGTACGTGTTGATAATGTTGACTTTCTCACACAAGCAACCGCCTTTGACACTCATGGGAAGTGGGCAAAGATAAGACATTTTGTATTCACCAGTAAATTAGCAAGAAGACAGATATGATAGTGAAACAATACAAAATAAGTCACCCTGACAAAAGGAAAATAGTAGGTTAGGATGAGATCCAATAAATATAAATTTTTGGATTGAATTATGGATACCTACAATCCATAATACATGTAACTAGATGACGAATTCTCCAATAAGGACGTCATGATAAGTGGAAGCATTGGTAGAATTTGGGTTAGACACTGAATGTGTCTGAACTTAAATCTGTACGGTGTTAACAATAAACCAAAATTCACATATGCTCTTATGTGATAAGAGTAATACCATGACATGCAATTCATACTACATATGTTTTAGAACCGCAATGGGGAAGCAAGTGAATAGATCCCTGCTTCACTGCCGTGTGAGTCCCTAAAAGGAATAAATCATTTCATTAATGTCCTTATGACTTTGACATTCTCATGGAAAAATGATTCCATGTTAGCTACTTTAGCATATATTCAATGGTCATGATAAATTTGATTTGAACGTATTATGCTAGGAAAACAATTGTTTTATATTAAAATGAAATCTGGACTAAAGAAAGATTACTTGGAAATATATACACCTATACTGGTGTTTAAGACATGTCCATTAAGAAGTTATTTCATTAACATCTTAAGTGTGGACATTAAGCATATAAGAGTAAGGCAATCTGAATGAAAACTTAAGAGGGATTATATTTGTCATGAGTAAAAGTGTATATGAGTAAATCTAGGACATTCAAGACATAATATACAAACAAAATAAATATGAAACAGATAAGGTTATTCTGTGCTGGTCCTAGAGAAGGATTTCTAGTACAAGAATACTTAATTACAGACGTCATGCCTGTGCGGTCACGATAGAGCACTTAATATGAAATAGAAAGAAAGAATTATAAATGGTTAACCTATCAAGTGGGAGTGAGAGATTTTGGGTTACACAATTAAATCCACCTTGTTGGGTGAAACAAAATGGAAGCCCAATCCCAATATTAATTAGGGCTTATTGTGTATTTTTAATATTGGGAGGGAACGGTTATTTGAAATCGAGCGCTAATGCATTCGTAAAAATGTATTCTTAAAAATTCCTCTCTAGAAAAATCAAGTAGGCTCTCATTTTTTTTCCTTCTCCCGATAAAAACAAAAGAGAAAATTTTTTTTCTCTAAATGCTTCTACGGTGATGTTCAAAATCTTGACTTTATTTCACCTGTTTGTGGTGTCATTGTATATCATTTAGTTTTCATTAGTGAAAGAATAACCTCGACCAGTATATATTTTTTTCCTACCTCTCTTATTTTATAAATATATATCACTATTATGGGTAAATGGTCAACCAAGCTCGAGTTTAACTATCATGCATGTGCCTTATATATCGATCGTTCCCTCAACAACTTTATACACACACACAGATATGTGTGTGTGTGTGTGTGTTTACTCTTCTTCTGTTTCGTTGCAACTTTGAAAAATCATCTCACACAGCCTTTAAGATTATCTAGCTTAGTTTAATATCTGACATGAGCAGTAAACATTAATAACCTAAGACTCACGTTCTGCGAACCTAAGTCACTACGCATTTTCTGAGCGATGTATCTGTGTGTGTGTGTGTGTGTGTGATTTGAGCCCTAGTATAAGTACGAAACTAGATAAATATTTGTTTAGAGAAATTTGGGGAGAAAAGAAAGGTCGGCAGGTTGAGAGAGAGCCACATAGTAATTAATATACGTGGCCAGGAGTGAAGGACTAATTGACAACATAATAATATATACTTAATCAGAGACTAATTAATTGGCACACTTCCACCATATACAATCGTTTACGCGTCTGTCGCAATTAAACACTAATTAACAATATTCTTAGGTTGTTGTCTTAGTGAGATTCTTACTCATTTGCTCTTTTTGCGTACTCACTACTCACCAAACCCACCCCACTTTAATCTGGGTGCTTAGATATTGCATTATGCACATTAATATTTTATCATAACTACACCAAAAACCCTAATTAATAATAATAGCATCATCCACTGCAAATTTTCATATATATATATATATATCCCTAATTAATAGATAACAAAACAAGTAATTGAACTTTACAATTGCTCCCGTAGGCCCAAAAGAAAAAAAGGTAAATAATTTATGAATTGTTTTCATGAAAATAATTGGTAAAAGATATGTTTTATGGTTAAATGTCTTGGGTAGTCATTCAAACAGGTGCATAAATATATGGACCCTTTAAAGTTCTTAATTATAAATTTGTATAAAACAAAACGCAAGATAACAGAAAAAATGAAAACGTGTATAAGATTTCCTGCTTTTTTTTTTTAAATAAATTTTTGAACTTTACTGTACGATTTAATAATTATGAATTGGGAGTGTTCAAACAAGTGGGGTTCAAGATTCAAGCCACACATTCACACGCAACGGTAATGTACACGGCAGATCATTTGAAAATGAAGACCATATGCATATGCTTGTTAATCATGATTGATGAGTAATTAATTAAGTCAATATTCAGTTAATTAAACTAAGCACATATTTATATATATGTCCTATAATAACATCTAGCGTGTAAGGTTTTACCATAAAGAAAGAGAAGGATAAGTACATTGAAAACAAAAGACATATTGATGTGTTTTTGAAGATTTTGCGTAACGGAAAAGAGAATTTTATGATTGAACTTGAAAGGCGATGAATCTTGTTATTGTGTGTCAGATTAATTAAGTGAACATTAAATCAATGAAAGTATATAAATATATCATTGAGTCAAGAGGGTTAGTCACTTAATTAAGATGCATGATCACATAAATAAAGCATAGAGGAGAGTCTTTTTGGCTATATATATCTCACACATGGGGAGGGACCATCAAGAATTATCAAATTTACGTTTTGTAATTATCATATTATAAATTTCTGCGTGTTCCAATGGCATAACATGCTTGACACTTTCTTTCATCAACATTCATCTAAATATTGTTCATATATAGTCATATGGAATGTGAAAAAAATGAATAAGGTACATATATATATATATATATGAATGGATATATATTAGTTTATCACTCTAATTCACGGCAAGCATTACCCAATTTGTTTCAACATTTTTTATGAAGAAATTACTTTTTTATATAAAAAATCATTTTTAAAATTTTTTAAATTGTTTGTTCAAACTTTTGAAAATAATAGAATCTAAAAAAAAGTAGTTTTTTTATTATTTTAAGAAAGTATTCTCGGTGATTTCTAAACAGAAATAGTGGTGGTAGACGAGAGAAAAAATGGGAAAAAGACATTGACGTGAAGATCTAGTTTTATAAAATTACAAAATTAGCAAGATTTCCCCAAGAGAAATTTACAATACAACTCCCATATTTTCTTTTGCAATTTAACAAGTTTTTTTTTTTATTTTAATCAAATACAAAATAATTTCAACATTTCATAGAATTTCTAAATAATTAATCACTTTTTTAAATAATTTACAAAACCACTTATTTAAAAAGTTTAAACCAATAGGCTTTTAACCCTATGCAGTGAATAGTAGATCTAGGGTCAATTCCATGCGATCCTCTTAGCTTGGGAGAAGAAATTACTTGAAAAAATTATTTCACAAGCATGCGCCTAATGTCAACTCTCGGAATTTGTAATTTATAAAGAGGGTACAAAATTTGAATTCTGTACAACTATAAATTAATTACATGTGTGTGTGTGTGTGTGTGTGTGTGTGTGTATAATGCAATTAGAGAGGGAGGGAGAGAGAGAAAATATGATAAATGTAAGAAAAATGAAATATACAGTAGTCTCATCTTTTTACAATACATCACTCTCTTTTGAAATACATTATTGCAAATTATATAATTTTAGAATATACAACAGTTTGGCATTGTAAGTACGTAAAGTGGTGTCTGACTCCGATCCATATGTGCTGTTGCTAGATTGGTTGTCCTATTTAATTGAATAATATTTAAATTAAGGAAGTTTTGTGAAGGACTAGATTTAGTTCTATAAATAAATAATAATATCTTGGGAGTCTCAAACATAAAATATAGGAGAAGAACTTTAGGTTGCAGTTCAATGTACAGAGAATAATGTTTCTGAGATGCATGCATGCATGGAGGGCTAAACAAGAAGGAAGCAAGCTTTTGGCTAAACAAGATTCTGACCGCGCGCGATTATGAGCAACAGTTTTGTACCTGTTTTTTTTTCCCATCATTTCAACGCCGTTAAAAATAAAATAGTCTAATCGATCATTTCATTCTTAGTGGGTTGATGATTAATCATTTCATTTATATATATAAAACTTTTGAGTGATGATCGAATTTAAAAATCATCCCACGGACGTGGAGATATTTCAGGACTCATTGGTCCTTTTTTCTTTGTTATGCCATTGGCCTTCCTTTTCAAAATTCAAATAAACGAAGCAACGCACCTCCCACATCAAGTCCTATGCTACAAATACACACACACACACACACACACACACACACACATAAAATTAAGATATTGTGGATTACTATTTAATTAATTTGGTTGTGCTTATATATGCATGGTATCATAATTATAAAATATTTAATAACAAAGGCTTAATCCCCTCCAATAGACTATTGATTTAGTAAAGTTGTTTACACTAAACATGCTTATGAATAATCTTCAAATTAAGATTTTTCTCACAAATTTTAAAAATTTTGTCTCTTAATAGTGATATTCAATTTCACTGCTACTCAACAGTCATGTACACGACTAAAACAAATCGATCAATTGAAAGAATTAATAATTAACTATTTCTTAATTTCTAAACATATAAAAACATCATAGTGACAATTCTATTTTAAATTCATCTGTGCCTATGGCTAACTATTTTTTTTAACAAATATATCGACGTTTGAAAAGCAGATAACATGAAGAAATTAAAAAAATATTTTGAGAAAATAAATAATGGAGGCATTAATTAATAGTTAATACTACATTGCAGCCAGGTCCATATGCAACCGACTTGACTAGAAAAAACTACTAACTGCCCTGACCAACTAACTTGTTTTGTGACAAATCCACAGGGATTGTTATTATTAGTATCCATATTAATTTGCAGATCATGCGGATTTCCATCCATGTCTGTCCACCCACATGTGGAAAGGTCACAAGCCTTGAGGATCTGACCTTTGATAATCATTTCCCCAAACAGGTATATATTTAACATTAATATTAATTTCTAATCATAAATTAAGGGCGATTAATATATTTGTACATATATATTATTATACGTACATAGGAGCTGGCGTATGTATAACAAAAAGGATATCATATATAGAAGGCAAATGGAGAGCACAATGGAAGAGTTAAGTATCAAGCAAATATGGGGTTGTCTTTAATTACACTCGCATTTGAATAACATAACAGAAAAAAGAAATAATACAATTAAAAACATGGTGTCTTTCTTTTGTTAGAATTGGATTGGATGAACATGGGCCCTGTTTTTCTTTTTTTTTTTAATAACACCGAAGACATCTCTGACCTAATCGATAGCTAAATATTAATTCTTTCGAAATGTAGAAATCATTAAAATGAATTTTTTTTCAATAAAAGTTTTTCTATATATATAGCTATAAATCAAACCCTAAACAACATGTTTAAGGAACATATATAACAATTTTCCAATTATGCCAAAAGTGGACCTATCATATTTAACCAAACAAAATATGTGAAAGACATCAGATTGAGGTGGACACAGGACTATCTAATCCAGAATATACCCAGTCAACAAACATTGTCAGAAAATATTATATATATATATATATATAAACACACACATACACATATACTTGTACATTTTATGTATGTATACACACACATGAATTAATTTTGATAAATTTAAACTTAATTAGAAGGGTAAAAAAATATGATAAAGATATGGTATGAGAAACTTTTGTTGGATTAAAATAGAGCTCGTGATGAAAATGGATTATCCCAATATTTTCTCTCAATATTTATTTTCATATGTAATCTTTTTCGCCATTTGATTTGCACAGTGGAATATAGCTAACTTTGGCATTAAACTAAATATATTACTATTCTTTTAGGGAGTAGTCACCACCATAAATATTGTGATCTTATTTTTAAGAGTATTCCAATCATAAATAAATACAAACTCTTAAACCAAAGATATATATATATATACATATTCTGTGTTTATAAACTTTTTTGTTAGTCAATCATTTAATCACAATTAATAAAAAAATTATATATGGAGAGAAATATAGAGATAGAGAGTAGATTGAATAGGTGGATTTTGAGGTTGAGATGGGTGGCCTGCCACCAACTGGTCGTTGGATATATAGTCCACTGAAATTCAACACCTGTACCACAAGCTCAAGATTCCTTTCCTGAGAGAGTGACATATAAAGCCTTATACAAATTTTGTTAATTGCATATTCCACTTACCAATTTAAATGACACTATATATGCTATAAATGAGTTTTAGAGACCGGTTGTTTTTAGTTATTATTGTTGACAATTACGAGCCGCCTGCCTGCTATACAAGCGCTAACTATTTGAGCATTAACATAACCCAAATTTAGCTTAGTGTGAACAATTAATCAATAAATAAAAATAACTAATAATTCAAATGAGAGATGCTGTATATGATAAGAACAGTCATGAGTCTTTTTTTCTTTAAAAAAAAATTAATGTCCCCACAAGGCACAAACCAGAACATACATATATACCTGCAATTAACACCAAACCCCTACTACTCTATCTATCCCCATATCGATCATTATCATCTTCTTCGCTTCTTTCTTGCATGTGCCCCTAATCAATATTACATCTCCATATATATATATATATATATTACTTTTCAAACAAATTAATTATGACCCAAAGAGATCGAGACAACACATATATTGTTCTTCATTACAATTAATTAACCCCTCCCCTCTCTCTTTAATTTTATCCCACCTTCTCAATTAATTAGATTAATTAATTTTTATTTTCTTTCCTCATTTTTAACACAACGTACACACTTTACATTCATTAATTATTTATTTTTATTTTTAACTTGACGAGAATTCAAATTCCATCGTCAATGATGAATATCCTCAAAACCTGGCATATAATTCAGACTCAGACCCCCCTTGTCAATATATATATGTATATGTGTATGTGTATGTATATGTATATGTATATGTATATCTATATGCATGTAATGTAATGTTTTTTTGAGTGCAAATGTATGTATAGGAACGAACTCAACCCCAGCAAGCACCACCAATTCTTTTCTATCCTCTCTTTCTTGTCTTGTGGGCCTAACTCACACATGCATTCCCTCAGCCTTTTCTTCCTCTCTCAATCAATCCCTATACTCCTTTTTTCCCTTATTCCATAACCATACCAAACAAGGTGGGTCTATAATTTATATATATATATCTATATATGTATATGTATATATCACTGCATCTAATCAGTAAAAAAAATAAAAATAATCTTCAACTTAAATGTCTTCTTTCTCATTACTATTCTATGTATATAATTATAAATATAAATATATAATCACTGTTTTAAGGGCATAATCATGAACCTGCTCACATGCATAATAGACAAGAACGTTTCATGGCTCTGATCGATCCTGATGAATCCAAGCATGACATACATGTCTCTTGCGTGTGATTGAGAATTGTGGAAAGTATAAGATTATATTTATATAATTAATTATTTAAGCTAGCGAAAAAAACGTACGTGTATATAAAAAAATCTACTTAAGTTTGTACCTACCATATATCTCATTAATATTTTGACTGACAAGAGAAAATTAGAATTATAAATACTAGTATGTTGCTTGGTCAAAATGCACCAACTGGACTGGAGGACCTTTAATTTAGTTCGAAACCAAATACTATAATTAATTACTTCATTCAGAAACCTATATTAATTGCATGCCTACCTCGTTGTTTCACAATTTGCTATGATTTCAGTGGGAAAACCCAGGCGTGCTAACAAATCTTCCTTTAAAAATCAATATAAAATTTATAGAAAGGTGCACTATTCATTACTTATAAATAAATGATGTAGCCTGGTTTATATTAAACACCATACAATACACAGAAAAACATATGTAGTTACATATTAAAATAGAAAAATGAGTCTGTATGCTTAAATGTTTCATACATATATTGATTCATATTTATTCAATATACTAAAAAGCTGATATTTATATTATTTGGTTTCTTTCTTTGACATCATTATTAGTAACTAAAACTTTTCAATAATAAAATAGGTATGACTAGTGATATAGAAAATTTAATAACTTATAAAGATGAATTGAATTTGAGTTTCTATTATAAGATACAGATTAAAGAGGTAAAAGAAGCTTTTACGAGAATGGATAATGAAAAAACTGTTGGCCCGGATAGCATTCCTATCAAAATTTGGAAGTGCTTAGAAGAGAAAGGGATTTTGTGACTAACTAGACTTTTTAACGAGATTTTAAGGTCAAAGAAAATGTCAGAGGAATAAAGAAAGAATAATTTGGTGCCTATATACAAGAACAATGGAGATATTCATAATTGTACTAATTATTGGGAGATAAAACTTATGAGTCATACCATAAAACTTTATGAAATAGTGATTGAGCATAGACTAAGAAAATAGTCTTATATTTCATAAAATTAATTTGGATTCATGCCAGGACGGTCTACAACAGAAGCTATTTATTTATTAAGGAGTTTAATTGAAAGGTATTGGAGCAAAGAGAGAGACTTGCATATGGTTTTCATTGATTTGAAAAAAGCCTATGATAGAGTCTTAACATATACAGGAGGAAATTTCTAAGTGTATACTTTTTACTGATGATATAGTCTTAATTGAGGATTTAAGAGAAGAGATCAACTATAAACTTGAGTTATAGAGACATATTTTGGAATCAAAAGGTTTTCACTTGAGTAAAAGTAAAATAAAATATATGCATAGTAAATTTAATAAGAGGCAAGTTAGAAATAATTTAGAGGTAAAAATTAGAAAACAAACCATTCCATTAGTGTCAAAGTTCAAGTATTTTGGGTCGATTTTACAGAATGATGGTAAAATTGATGGGAATGCTATGCATAGGATACAAGTTGAGTGATTAAAATGGAGAAAAACTTTATGAGTTATTTATGATTGTAAGGTACCTACTAAACTTAAAAGGAAATTTTATAAGGACTGCTATAAGACCAATGATGCTATATGGTAGTGAACCTTGGACTCTGAATGGACAACAAGAGCATGAGAATATCAAAGATGAGAATGTTGTTATGGATGTATGGTTTTATAATAATGGATAAGATACGAAATGATTATATACAAGGGAAAATCGGAGTTACACCTATTAAGGAGAAAATGATAAAAAATCATTTAAGGTGGTTTGGGCTTATACAAAGAAGAGGGCAAGAGGAGCCAGTAAAGAGAGTCGATTTAATGGAATAGAAGTCTATTAAAAGGCGCAGAGTAAGACAAAAAAAGACACTAAAAGAAGTTATAAGGTATAACATTTTGATGAATAATTTATCTGAATATATGGTATTTGATAGAGTTCATTAGCGTCATATGATCCATATAGTCGATCCCACTTGATGGGACAAGGGTAAAGTTATTGTTTTAAAAACTAATATCGAATTGACATGACAGCTTCGCGTATGTGAGAAAATGAAAAGAGCGCAGCATTATATATATATATATGTATGTATGTATATATATATATATATATTCAGCAGTCCAAATCAAAGCATCATATTCATATTCGTGTTGAAACCAAATGACATGAACGGGATTTGGAATTTCCAACGGCTTACAACTGCCACCAAACATCCAACTTATCCTCCAACTTGAAACACCATACACTATATTTTTTTGTTTTTACAACAAATTAAAATAATTAATGGTGGAGGTGGTACTTCACTTAAGCAGTGCGTTCTAGTTTATTCCTTGTCATTTCAGTCTTCCATGTGATGTCTCACTTTCATGGCGGATCACAAACATTAATTCAAGTCTTCCGTAAATGGAAGACCAACATCGAGTCTTTCAGAAAATAAAAATGGGTAATAATTTGATACATACTCGAATAATAAAAAATATATAATAATACTAACTTAACAAAAATTCTCATGCTGCATATTTTTATGAAGGACTTGGAGTGTAAAGTTCTCAACTTTATATAGATAGATGTCTTGGTTGATCACTAGCATAACTTGTATCAAATACAATTAAGGAACGAAATGCTTCTCTGTTATATAATGATGAAAATAAGTTTAGGAGAGTAGGATTCTAGAAATTAACTCTCTAACGTTAGATTAGGATAGGTTTCATGGTTGAAAGAAAGCCCTCATATCAACTATGAACTAATCTATGCTGGCTGTTTCTTATGTTATACAGTAGAGAAGATATTAGAATACACTAAACCTCCACCCCCCGTTCCCAAAATAGAAAAAAGGAAGGTATAAAAATAAGTATTCTAGCTCGTCATAACACGGATCTTCTATAGCCAATATATATATATATATATATATCATACATTATAGTTGATTGATTTAGGAAACATTTTTAATTTACATTTTTAAGTAGCTCAATTTTTATTAAGAAAGCATGTAAGATCAGTAAATGGCCATGGGATAGCCAATGTGCATATATAACGCTTAAAGTTGAAACATGTTTTTGAACTGAAAAAGAGCCATATATCTTTGTTGGAAGGATGGCTTGAGCGAAATACAAGAAGAATTTTCTAACACCTTGAAGAAATTAATTTGGATTAATTTTCAACTGTTAAAAGAGGAATACCTTGATGTTAAAAAAAAATATACAACAAGATTTATCACCAAGAAAAAAACATGAGATAGGATTATTAAAACATGTCAACATCGATTGAACGTTTAAAGGTACTGCGATAGAGTGAATTGGTAAGGTTTAAAAAAGATCTAATCATCTAACTCATCCCATACAATGTCAAACTCTCCCCACCAAATTAATTTAACAATATACACAATAAAGTAAGACCTACTTCTAGGAAATAGTATTGTAATAAAAATATATATTATTTAAAAGTCATAAATAATATAATTTACCTTGAATTTTACGCAAAAACATAAAATCCAGTATAGTTTAACAATTGAAAAATAAAAGGTACCCTTTACCCTAAACCACCTTCCAAAATCCATTTTCATAATAGGTGAGGGTTGACCACAAGTATAATAATATAAGGAAAATGCACGCAATGAAGCCAAGAACAGAGGAAATACTGATAAAAAAAGAGTCATCCGCAGATTCCTAGTAACATTTTGATATTGTATCGGCCTGAATTCTCTCTATATACAAACAGCCGTAACTGTGCATATTTTGAAACCAAAAAGCTAATACAAAAACATGTATCAAAACGAAAGAGGTGAAAAACTTATTAAATCTTGCTGGCAAAGATTATCATACACAATGGGCTATAGGCTATAGCTTTAACACAGCATCTAGGGCGGGGTAATGTACATGATTAAATTACCAGCAGATTTATTTGTCCGCAAATCTCCCGAAAAGCAGCAACGAAGTATTCACATGGCGCCCATCAGGCAAAAGCTGCTCTGCTTTTGAAACAGTTTTAACGTGTTCTTTGTTTGAAGATGGAAATGATAAAGAAAGGGAAAGAGATGCAGCAACACCATCATCCTCTTGCTCATCTGCCAAGCAATCCGGGGGTTTTTCCTGACAATGCTTCTTTTCTATTTCCCCAACAAAGAAAGGCAGCATTCCCTTGTGTGGTGGCTTCATTTCACCCCCTAAAGCAAGTTCTAAATTTGGTATCTCATCGTGAAATTGATCATCATACTCATGAGGCCCTTTCAGTGACAAGCTATTTGGACCCAAATGAGAGTCATTTACATTATGTGCATCAACAGGAAAGAAAGTTCTTTCCATTGTTCCCAAGTCTTCCCGAATGATTTTCTCATCACAGATCTCTTCACATCCTTTGTCCTCAATTGAAGAACCAGAACTAATATCATTTGCATGTGATGCAAAACTGTTCCTATAAGAGTCTCTACCTCCAGAACTGTTACATCCATAAACTCCACTGACACCTGTTTTCAGCTTCTTGCTAGAATTTTCTCCATCTTCCAATTTGACATCTGCCTCACCCCAAAGCCTCTTGCCTGTAACTGCAGAAGCCTGAATGGAAGTGTCCAAAAGATCAATAGGCTGATACCTTTTATCATTAGGTTGCTGAAGCTCAATCCCTTCTACAGTTAGGTCTCCCTGAAAAGCTGTCTCAAGGTCAATAAACTGATCATCTTTCTGTTTTCTTTTATGCCTTTGTTGATTAGTATCACCTGCCATTCTCTCAGAAAATTTGTCCTCACTGGTGGTGCTTGCAGCACATATCTCATGGGAGCCAAGACGAGGAATCCCTGAAGGCAGAGACTTCTCTTGTCTAACAGATATATCAGGATCAACTTTTGTTTCCACAATCCTACCAGTTACACTTGTTCCCATCGCTCTGGGAGAGGGTTCAGACACTCTTTCCGGTCCACGTGCCAGGAGATTACCTTTCTGCATGAAGACATGATATTTCAAAATAAAAAATGAAAAACAATTTGCAACAAATATAACAATTTTAACCCCTGAAAAAATATCACCGACTTGAGCCTTGTGACAGATTACATTACAAGTATTGCACAATTAAGTCCTCACTTAACTTTATTTAGGTTCACTTTAGTCCTTACGTAAGCTAATAAAAGGACTAAGGCCTTGGTTGGTACGAAAATAGAATGAGAAAGGGAACGGGAAAGGGGGAAATAAAGAGAAAGGGAATGGGAATGCAAAATATGTTTGGTATGACCAGGAAAGAGAGATGAAATTATGTTGTATCAAGTTTTTTCATCTTAATGGGAGGCTTCCTCTTTCCCTCACATAAGGGAAATAATGTTTCCCAAATAATCCTCACCGACACATGCGAAACAAGAGAAAATTTCTTTCCCCTCACCCATTCCTTTTCCTAACCCATCTTTCCCTTCTACCAAACAGGCCCTAAGTTCACAACAAAATAAAGAAAAATTGAGGACTCATATAACATCATCTGTTTTTCAAGGACACAATTTAAATCAGTGACACTTTTCAGGGAACAAAAGTGTAAATTTAGTATAGAGAGAGATTTTTTTTTTAAATATGTGATCTCAATGAAATAATTTCCAGCAAAGTCAAGAAATAAAAAATGCCCTAATAGCAAACACCAATTTCAACCTGACATCCTGCAGTAGACATTCAGCCACAAACAAAAGTATCTTATTTATTTGTTTTTCTCCTGGTAGAAATGGTTAAATTAGATCTCTCGTACCATTCCCATAACCCTCCTTTTATATTCCTCTTGATTTGTTCTTTAAAATAGGTAGTTTTAACAACAAAACCTCCAACCCACATGCACCTTTAGACCAGCTAATTCAGCAATTACGAAATCTCATTTGGGGACCATTAAAACCAAACAAAAATTGCAGAAAGTATTCTCTACTACATAGTCTTCAGTCTGGGAAACCAAATTGACAAGCCATGTTCTTAAAAATATTGAAAACAAAAAAAAATCTGGGGGAACCACGACCAGATCAAAATGTTAACACCATTAATAGATGCAAGTAAACAAATTTATATCAAGCATGAAGAGAAACTCTATAATCTACTAAATCATATGCATATAAAGATATAAACATTACCAGAGATGAACCAGTAGATTTCAACTCTTGAGAGAACTGTGCACCACTTGCTGGACTGCTTGATGTAGGTTTGGTGTCGAATTTACCATCTTGTTCCTCTAAGTTTGCTTGTGAGCAGAAGTGTCTCTGGTCAAGATTAGTTTCTTTGACATCAGAATTCCTACTTACTGTAGCACGATCCTGGTCTAGAGAAGTGGATGGGACAACCATACATGTCCTATCACCAGCAATTGATTCTTCATCCAGTTGCTGTGGTGAACAGTGAATCTCAGACAAAGTCATAACGGCGGTGGGAAAATCCTTTTTAACCGGCATCATATTAATGCTTGGAATACAAGTCTTTTCTGCAGAAACTGAATGATTTATCCTTTTCCCCCTAAATACACCCCATAAGAAAAACAACATATTCCAACCTGCCATGACAATAAGATTGTTTAGCAATCTTGAAATATGTAGTAGCAAGCGAATTTAAGCAAATCTTCTATTAAAAAAAAAATCATCATATATAGATGTAAATTTAACCCCTTAGACATTTGAAGAGCCACCTGGACACAACCCCATTTCTTTGGGGGGGAAAATGACATTCATAGCTTACCACAAGTAACAATATAATTCCTGTAGATGCATAGTTAAACTATCTCTAGTGCCTAAACTAAAATCAGGATACAGCATTCTTATTCTTAATGACCTTCATGAACTAGAGTAATCTCATTCTCAGAATTTAACCATCTTATAAAGCCATATATAAAGTCCAGATTGAAGTAATTGTAACAATATTTTAAATGAAAATAACAAAGTTTGATATTGAATTCACTTTAATACAGCTACTCTGTGAAACAGAATATCCAGGTTGTCTCACCTCAACACGTTTCAAAGTTGCACATGAAACAATTTTTTACAAAGAATTAATATAGGCATAAACTTCAGCATAGACCCTAAAGACATAAGAATCCAGTCGCAAGTTGTCAACCATGGGAGAAGGAACTATTTGGCAGAGAAGTCAAATTATTTCTTACGCTGTGATTTTTCAGGAAGTTGATTGGATGGGAATATAAGAAGTTCAACACTGTCAAAGATTCCTTTTAGTGCTAAATCATTCCTCATCATGTGATCCAATAGACCCCCATAGTGCTTATCATGGCTGCATCAAAAACATCATTAAGAACATAAAGTTAGATAAGCTGTAAAATTCATGAAAACAATTTCATAAAAAAAGATTAACCAGACTGAACATCATTAAGAACATAAAGTTAGATAAGCTGTAAAATTCATGAAAACAATTTCATAAAAAAGATTAACCAGACTAGTGGTTAATGAGGCCCTTTCTTTCGTATCATCATCCAAGGTCATTTCCATAATTTTCCTATGAATGAACAACATCAATATACTTACCTCTCAATATCTTGGGCAAAGAAGTAAAGCGCAATATTATTTTCTTTGGCACCACCTTGATGAAACTGTGCAGGCCATGTGCTTGAGCGAGGAACTTCATTGAGAGGAATTTTGGATGGTAATTTGTTCACCGTTTCCAGAACCATGGGTGAAGCACAAGTTGACAAATGTGCTTGAATTCCAGCACATAGGTCAGGAGGCTTTTCAGTCCTATGCAGCTCAAAGACACCCCTGCATGCCAACAACAAATCTCATGTAGAACAACTTGACAGTAAACTTAGACAGTAATACAGTAAAAACAATAAAAAAGTAGAAGACAAACAAGCTCAGGGAAAAATGTTTCATACTGCCAGATGTATTCATATTCTGGAACAGCCATCTTTGAAAGAACACGTGAGATTACCAAAGGTGGATTTAGAAAGTCTCGCATGGCAGCCTTTCCAACAGAAGGACCAATAATACCTGAGTTTCCTAATTGAGAACAAGAATCACTTCGGCTTAAGTTAAGCTGCTTCTCATCAGATGAACATTTCAAAGATGCAATCGCAGAGCTCTCACAAGTGTCCTGCCCATCGTGAATTTCTTCAGCAGATATACTATTCTTTGGTGTGCCAGAAACCAACACTTGGTCTTGAGAAGTGACTTCACATTTCAAGTCTGTGCCAAGCTCATCAATTTGACTAGCCACTTCTTTCTTTTTGTATAATTCAGGCATTCTAAGCAAAGCTGCTTGGAGAGCTGCTTTCACACTATCACTTTTATGCATCTCCTCCAAAGAACTACTTGTTGTGAGAGAAACTTCATTAACAGATTCCTGGGTCATACCAAGCGTGCAACATTCTGCAGTATGACCAAACCCCATACACTTTTGACAACATGCTTTTGAAGTAGCAATGGAATCTACCCTCACACGATCACTAGAGCTATCTCTGGTTTTCTCAACTGGATTGGTTGTTTCCCGCAATTTATTCTGCACATCTTGTGCAGTTTCATCACCACTGATTCTCCCTGCAAAGTTCAAAAAATAACTAGAGAAATATCCTTACAGATAATATATTTCAACTTTTTTTTTTGGTGAACTATATTTCAACCTATAGTCAAAGCTCAAAATCAAACAAAGCAAAATGCTCTCCCACTGATTCTAAAACAAGGATAGGTCTCAAATGGTGCACTGAAACCAAAATATCAGCAGCAGCAAATTGAACCATGAAGAGGAAAGATAAATAAGAGATGTTGAAATATTGTAACAGATATAACATGCTCTCAATCAAGATCTTACCTGAACAAACTTGAGGTTCTACACCTTTACGGCCTACATTACTAAAAGACTTTGATAGGGTACTTAATTTTCCATCTTGGTTCACCTTCAAGTCTCGGTTGCTGCTAACTGATGGAGGCTTACTGGTTTCACTTAGAGTTGTGTGCTTCTGATCACTTTTGGGTGTTGAAACAACAGATGTAGCCATTGTTGAGCAAACCACAGGTCGATCAGCCCTAGAGACACTTTTCCTGTCAAATGCACCGCAATCTTTTGCATGCCTTGTTACTTTCAAATCCTGAGCAGGTACAGATTTTGATGAAAGCAATTTAACTTTTGATGGAGCAGTACTTGAACGACCCAGATTCATGGATTTAAATGACATAGATTTGCCTATCATCCGAGCAGGTGTCTCCATATTTCTAGAAGTATTCTCACCAGGCCCTTTGAGCTTTTGGGGAACAACTTCATCAACAAGCTTGACTTTAGGCTTTAAATTTACAGCGTTGAATGAATTAGATTTCAACAGCATACCTATTCATAGAAACAAATAGTTAAGCTTAAGAAGACATATCGAAGTGGAACCACTAATAAATAATAAACAAAATATTAAACAAGAAATAAAACACAAAAATAAAAAATAAAAAGCAAGCACAAAATAGGATGGATAAATCCATACCCTTTTGGAGCAGACCCCGAGGGCCAGCAGAAGGAGAACGAACAGTTTCTATGTTATCGCCACCAGAATGATTTCGAATAGGCATCTGATTATCAGGCTTTACTTTACCTTTATCTAAGGACTTTAATGAAGATTCTTGAGAAAGTGCAACAATTCTCTTGGGGCTTGATGACTTTGGTGACCCTGAGCTTGATTCAAGTGCCTGCCTTTTTGCTAAAGGAGCTAGCTCTATATTTTCGGACGGCCTCTTGCCAGAATGTTGTGGTGTTGAACTAATTTTTGGGATTTTTCTTTCTTCAACATCTGAAACACGAAATTTGTTCCCAAAGATAAGTCAGCATATAACCATAGACCCACAGCTTGAAAGGGTGCTTATATACTTTACCTACCCTCAACGTCAAAAGTCAAAACTGTGCATACTCAGATCCAGAGAGTGATCAATATGTATGCACAGAAAGCCTATGTGGCTACAAATGCCAGACACCATAAATATTTCCTTTTTTTCTCAATTCTATGCACAACTTAACTCTTACCTGGCCTCTGATTTTCTGTCTCCTCTGCATATTTGCATTCTTCACATAACCAGTCTCCTTCAGGGACCTTCTGAAGCATTTCTCGCATGCAATAACTGATTGGAAAAAATAAGGCCTTTAAGATTCTTTTTAAAAGAGATTTGCACCAATAAATGCAAAGCAAACAAAGCATATGGTTAAAGATGTTATGCTTACGTGTGTTCTGCACCATCACTACACCTACTACATATGGCAAGCAGATCTTCCCGACCAGCATCTCCACAGATATCACAAACTTTTACCTATTATCCAATCAAAGAATCAGACAATTTAATATTCCACCTTCGTTAGGAAAAACCTGAAAAAAAATTCTGATAAAAAATGAAAGCATTGATGAAGATGAAGATGGATGAAGAGATTTCATCTAGAAAATTAACAATATACAAGTTGACCATACAAAATCGCTGATAGCATAATACAACATCTGCATAATGCGCAATGAAATGGTAATTTTGAATTAGGTTATGTAATTAGGGAATTACAGATTTACAGTTTATTGAGTTTTGTTGTAAGGGTCTTTGAACATTTATCCCTTGACCGATTAGCATTTCATTTCCTAATTCAAATTAGGATTTCAGTCTCAAGATAAGGTTGCTTGTTCAATTTGTATTGGTGTTGTTGAATTGTCTATACAAGTTCCACTGTGTATCTTTCAATTTCGTAAGAACATTTTAAGAAATTTAAGAATTGTTTCTTGGTTCTGGTTCCCAGCATGCATCAATTACCCTAAAGCTCAGGATCACTGAGCTCTAAGTGCATCCATGCTTCTTCATATTTATATTTATTTCCTTGCTACTTTATGCAGCCAATGTTTAAGAAAGCATATACTTGAAATATAAAACTAAAGACTGATTGTTTTCAGTAGTCATGTATAGCTAAAAGTGTTAAGGACCATAAAATCATACCTTACAGAAGTAGAAATAAAATGTCAAAACTGTGCCACACTTTTTGCCAGGTTGTGGTACCTTTAGCTAAAGTTTTGTAAAAAAGCTTTTGGCCATTATATGTACCATGGGACAGACTTGTGTTCTTGCATCTGTAACGATTAAAATTAGTGGCTTTTATCCCACATGGAAGTTCGATGATATATCTGTTTTGCGAGGGGATTGAGATGCTTTTTTAAGCTGGTGAACTCTGATGCTTTATTACTAATTATTTAGCTGTTTTTCATGTTCTTGGAGGCAATCATACCCTCTCCTCTTCAACTAGAAAATTCATATCATAATGGCAAGACTAAACAATTTGAGTATTTAAAGAACATAAAGAATGACAAGTAAGCAAAATGAAAACAAAATTTAACTACATCCACTTCTGTATCCAAGAAAGGGGAGATCGCAAAATCATTTCATCAAAACAATATCAATAGACTGCAAAATGGTTCCAATGTTTAAGGACACCAACTGGTATAGAAGTCCAATCTAAAATTAGGAGTATCACCTATTATCAAATTATATTATTCCTCACCCCATCAAACACAGAGCTTAGTCTGAACTCTAAAGTAAGCATCAATTAAACCTAATCATAGGGCACAACAACCAGCATATGCACTGTTCTACAACCAAAGGAGGAAAAAGTCATTTTTTAATAACAAGCATCCATGTGCAAATGAAAACACATAGATCCTTCGTTGAACACGGACTGAGCTGGATGTTGCCAACAAGAAGGAAAACTAACTGTGAACAAAATTATTGTCTTTTCTGTTTTTTTCTGGGCAGGGGGGGGGGGGTGTTTGTTGTGGGGTGGGAATTTACAAAGCTCATCAATTTTAATGCTATTACATTCTACCCTTCCCATTTTCATCTCCATCAAGTTTAGTTTCATTAGAAAAGCAAACAAAAAAATAAATAAATAAATAAACAAAAAAAAATATAAGAAAGGTACTCACATCATGCTCTACAACATCTGATTCATCACTCTCATCTTCAGATCGAGGCTCCGCCATGCCAGGTGATTTGAGTGGTTTCTCAGTTTTATCCTGCTCATCATGGACTGCAACTTTACCTGCTTCATCTGCAGCATCCCCATCTTCAATGGCCGTATCTGCTTCTGACTTGGGATAGATTTTTAGTGAAGAAGCCTTGGAGCTACCATCAGTAAGGTTATCCTTGACAGCAAGAGACTTCTCACCAGAAACAACTGAAATTGCTATCTCTTTTCTCAACAATGAATCAGTATTTTCCATGAAGCATTCAGATTTTTCAGGGATTAGAGAACATGCTTCTCTATCCATGTCCATTAACCTTGGAATAGTTGAATGAGATTTAACACTCTGAGACTTTACATCTTGGCTTTGTACCTTGGGTGAGCTAATGCCAGCATCCACATCTCTAGAAGGAGGAATCTCGGGCAAGCCATATATGTCCAAAGATTGTGCACATCCAGAACCCTCTGCTCCAAAGAGATTAACAGAAGCTGAACTACAAGATATATTTGTTCTGTCTGCATTCTCGGGATGGCTACCATTTGCTAAATTAGCGTCGATGGCTCTACTAATACAAGAAGTGTTATCATCAAGACCTTCTAGGTACTTAGAGTCCTGACACTTACTTGACAAAGTCTGTTTACTATCAGCATTTTCAGATAGAGAATCATGACTGGAATTGACACTGAGCATGTCAGTATGCTGAATGCTTTCTTGAGCCCTGCTCCTAAGAGAAGATACATCACCTTCATCCATAGAAAACTGGTTACTCCCCGCTAAACGACAATTTTCATCAGAGAACTCAACCTTTGACCCCATGCAAGCTCGATTAAAATGCATACAAGATGAACATGGAGCTGAACAAACATTACAAGTTCCTGATTCACGTCTCATATCAGTGTTCTGAGTCATAGGATATCTAACAATTGTCTTTCCAGATATAGGTGATACCTGTTGTAAACAAAGAACAAGTTTTAAAAAAAAAAAAAAAAAAAGATGAAACCTTTGTTTCAAACTCCAACTAACAGAATTTAGCTCTCAATAATTCCTTTTGCAAGGCTATGACTCCCTCCAACGTTTTAAGTTAAAACTTTAGATTGAATAGCAAATACAAAAACTAACGATCTAGTAGAAGCACCAAAGCCACATGAGGTTTTATCTAATAATATTTGTGCATGTATTTGTAAGTTCAACGAACAGCAGCTACATTGCCCTGCCTTGCATGGATCACTAACAGCAGTTTAACCAGCTAAATTCAAGATCTTTCCCAAATCATTTTCAAGGTTTTGGGCCAAGCAAAGGAGTCCATCTGAATAGTGTAATGCTAGAATTATTAGACAGACATTATTACCCAGGCTACTTTTGCGGGGCAGGCAGGGCTAGTATTGGCTGGATAATTTCAAGTTCTCAACTGATATATTCTTTAAAAAGCTTCTTGGACATAACATGGAGAGATTGGATCTCCCTTGAGCTAATGCCAATTATTTTTTGTTTTATTCCTCTTGAAATGCCCACTTAAAATGGAATCCTTATACTCAATAGCTTTACTTTTCACAAACAAAATTACCTTAAAGCACAAATGAAACCAAAAACAGAAGCCAGAATTCAAGTCCCACCCCATAGAATTCAGCATGGGTCAGCCACCAAAGCAACATGGGCCCAGTCAATAAACTAGGACTTTAGATATAAAAATGGAAAGAATGATGCGCATGAAAGCTAAGCTCAACAGAAGGCAAGTACGAGACCTAATCCACAAAAGAATATAGAAACAAGGAATAATACTAAATGGGAGTTACTAACTTACTTAGCCAGGCATCCTTGTGTCTATTTAGGTAAAGTTAAGTGCTTCATCCCTACCATAATGGAGGGATCAATTGAGGAGAAAGAAGAGATAGCAGCCCCCATTCTCCTATCTCTTTTCTCTCCTCACTTGGTCCCCTCCATTATGGGAGGGGATCTGTTACTGCAAAGCTAAGAGAATACTTATATTGCTACTTACACGCCCAAGCCCCCCAGTTCTTGACACCCTTGATTTAACCTACCTGTCATACTGACCCTTCTACATGCTTAAGCCTATTATTTTCATTTGTTTTCTTTTTTCTTTTCAACTTTTCTTTCTATTTTAATCTTATACTCCTCATCAAAACTCACTACTTGACCAAGCCACTTAAAAGCCCAAAGCACCTGCACTTAATAGGATCAGCACAAATGACATGTTACAATTTTGTTGACCAACAAAATCTCTTAAATGTGTGTCATGTCACATGCAGATCTAGGGCAATAGCAGCAGGTCACTCATATTTACATCATAAAGCAACTACTTTCTCATGGAATAACCCATTCAGGGTTCTTCAAGAACAATGGCGTTTTTCACCTTGACCCAGTTTCTCACAAAATGCTTCACATATTTAGCCAGAAATAAGAAGGCAATGACTTCAAGGCAATGTGCAGTTTATGTAGTTCTCTTGTGTACGGGTTGGAGAGGAATGCCTATAACTTCAAGGGTGTCTCTTTGGCTCACATCACGAAACAACATAACAGAAGAACAGAAAGTGAATACTGCAATGTAATAAAATAAGAGGTGAAGAAGAAGAAGAATAAGAAGAGATTGAGAATTACCATGCTATCTCATCACACACCCCTAAATATCACGATCTCTCCATCCGCAGGTCCTTGCATACTGAAACTCCATCTCAATATTGCTGTCATCTAGAAAGTGGATCCAAAAAACATTAACAACTATCGCCCGACTGAGAAGACAACACTAAGTAATAATCCTTCAAGTGCACTTGCAACCACAACAAACTCGTAAACATTATCAATCATCGCAGCCACTAAAAGGGCACTAACCAGTGGACTAACAAACCCATAAAAGAAATTTTCCTCAAGACACCAAAGCTCTTCGATACAAGGATTTCAAACCCTAAACCACCAATAGTGAATTAGTTTATCCTATTAGAACAAGTACGCAGCTTTGCTAACATATTCGAATCAAAAACACAAAACACGATGTTCCTATAAATTATAAATAATTAACGAATTAATGAATTGCTAATAATAAATTATATATATTAAATAATTCGCAACAATCAGAATGAAACCCTAACTGGGAAATAATTGACATGCCTCTTGCTTCAAAATCATCTTCGTCGCATTGCAAATATACTCCAAGCTTTCGGTCATTGCCGAAGGCAATCAAGGGCACAGTGACTCCGATGTCGATAACAGTGGCAGAAATCTCTGCCCTAGAACTCTTGGGATATCAGAGTTCTCACTATCTGTGACGACCACCAAACACGAATTCAAAGGTACATAACAAAAGGCAACACCCAGACGAACATGTACTTAGATATGCATATTACAGAGGATCTGATGCAATCGTTTTGCATTTATAAATAGCAATTACTACATCAATGGATTTTCTTTCTCTACCTTCCCCCGCCTGTGATCTGAAGGTGAAAAAAAAAATCTTCCAGATGTTATTTTTTAAAGAGAAAGAGAATCCATCTAATAAAGCTGGCTTAAACTGCCCCCCTTCTCTCCCTCTATCTTTCTAAAATTTCTGGATCCAGATACGTTTTCCTTCTCTGAAAATTTTTCTTCTTAACCCACTAAATTTTCCAAAATGGACAAGAACGAAAATTCATTCGGAGTAAATAAACGTAAGTAAATCTGAACCTAAAAATTCTTTTGGTTGTGGAATTTATGCGAGTCTTTCCGTTTAAGATACTCTTTTTTTTTTGGGCCATTATTTCCCTGATTTATTTTTGATTTTTGGATTAATAAGTCCAGGGGAACGAAGGGTACGCTTCGCACGTGTAAGGCTTCTGAAACGTGTTGGGTCAGTTGCGTGTGAATTCGAAGTAAACACGTGAGAAAGGTGCGCGTGAGGATTGCGTGGGCCAGCAGTAACGCCCCTGTGGCATGCGTCTCTCCCTCACATTTCCGTTTCCGTATATCCAATTTTGGAGAAACAAAATTAACTTTTTTTTAATAAATTTAACTAATTGATAATTAATAATAGGGAGAATTATAATTAGAGACTAGTAAAGTAATTTAATTACAAAAAATAACTTAAACTAATAAAAAGTGTTAAAATTTAAAATACTAAACAATAAAATTAAAAAAACGAATAGCATCAAATCATATTTTATAATAAATTTATTATTTTGATTCCAAATAAAAAATATAAAAAGTTAGAATTATTCCGTGTTTATTGATTGATTCTATTAAAATTAATTTTTTGGTAAACTACAATTTTTTTAACAAAATATATGTAAACATGTGTAATTGCATTAAATTTGATAAATTATGGGGATCACATTATTAAATTTAATAAAAAAGATAAAAAAAAATCCTATACAAACTAAACATATCAATTCAAAATACTGTTTATAAACCATAGCATCCTACAATATGATTAAAAATATATAGAATAAATATGAATTATTTTTGTTGCCACAAAGGTGGTTTGGACATAGAAGAGGGTAAGAGGAGCGAGTGAAAAAAGTTGATTAAATGGCGTAAAGCCTGATCAAAAGGCATAGAGAAAGACCAAAAAGGACATTAAAGGAAGTTATAAATAATGACTTTTCGAGAAATGATTTATCTGAAGAGATGGTGTTTAATAGAGCTCATTGGCATCGTTTGATCCATGTAACCAACCACATATAGTGGGATAAGGCTATTGTTGTTGTTGTAGTAGTATTTTTGTTGCCACAAGAACTAAAAAAAAATGAAATGTGAATAACATTTTTTTTATTTTGCCACCTATTAAAAATAAAAAAAAATCCTTTCCCACATTTGAAATATGGTTGTAAATGAAAAAAGAAAAAAAGTGAAATACAAGTGTACTTCTTTTGATGATAAATGAAAATTTGTACATGCCCAAAAGGCTTGTAGACTAAAAAGATAAAAGATGAAATTCTAAAGTTGAAGATTGGAGTTGGCTCTTTTAGTACTCACTTGGATAACAAAGAATCCAAAAATTTTGAAGCAATATTGGAGATACTCCCAACCAGTGTGTCAAATAAAGGAGTAAACATTGTAGCTATCATTCTCGTACAATAGCAGTTGTCTCTGTAAATGGATACTCGATTTTCATAGGAAAAGCACCATGGTGTGGATTCCAAATAACGGTGAGCTAGTACTTGCCTTGGCCCAACCCCTCTCCTAAATAAGCTAACTATCATCTTCCAGAAAAAAAACATACAGAGAGACAATTGAACAATAACGCATAGGTACCTAACCATTTTTCTTTACATTCTAATTGCATCACAAAGTTGGCAAACTCGGATGATATACCACCATTTTAATTGACAACCATCGAATATCGTCTAGAAGCAGTCATCCATCCAATATGTTGCTACTCTATACAAGCTTTAATGAGTCACTTTCCATAGTGAGTTTAAACATTCCTATTACCCATTGAGCAAACTACTAATTCAGTTTAATATCCGTTGTTGCCATAACTTGCTGCTGAAGAATCTTCATATATCATCCTCACTGACGATAGCATCATTGCACATAAAAAAATGTAATCAATAAGAATGTGCACTCAAAATAAAAATAAACTAGTACTCCGATCTAAAATTTTAACAAAACCAATCTAATTAACGTTTTATGTGCATATGATGAAACTGGCTCAATCCACAACTGAAAATCTAAGGTCACTGATACAGAAGAGATAATTTGACTATCATAAAATAATTAGGATTTTAAATAATTATTATATTATTTAGATTTATTTTATTTTGAATTTATTTTATCTTTTAGGATTTGATTATTTGTTTAGATTTATATTTATCTTATATTTTAGGATATAGTTTAATTTAATATTTATCTTTTAGATATAAATTATTTTTGGATCCTAATTAGATTAGGATTTAGGGCTCTATAAATAAGCCATAAAATCTCTTATTGTACCCATCTCTCTCCCCATTGATTGACCATTATTGAGACTTGTTAGTAAATTTTCTCTCCTTTTAAATTTTCTACTCTTCTTATCTATCTTCCACCCTTCCCTTACCTTCTCCCTACATCAGTCACACAAATCACATATGACATGTTTCTTCATGCTACTCTACCTTTACCTTTGTTTAGGCAGCAAACCTGTAAATTAGCTTCAATGAGAAGTGATCCCCTTTTCTAATGATGATTCTTGACTATAAATAAAGATCAATCACCGTAGGAGGACAAAACAGTTTAACTGATGCTTCCTTTTATTATACAAACAAACTAATTAAGCGACAATTCATCTAAGCAATGTATTTTGAGTATAAAATCTACGGATCATATGCTGGAGTTGTACCCACAGTTACACTAAATTAGGAATAGCAATGGGGTGAGGTAAGGGCAAGGAAAAAAACTGCTCATGCAAATCCAATCTGCAAATCAATATACTGTCCAAAAACGATATCTCATTTAAAATTTTTCCACTTTGGCAGTAAGATAATCCAACAATTGGTCTGACTCTAATAGATTTGAAATTACAGGCACCTGTTGCTATTATTAATACTATTAAAACCCTTTTGCCACTCATCTCTTATAGCGTCGGTTATTTAATCAGATATGCACGTAAAGGTACCCCATCACTCGTAAAATAAATTCAAATTCACACATATAGTTAGATATCAACCTTTGCTGGCCTTTGAAAATATAGAAGCCCTCTAAGTTGCATGCTTCCTGTCCACATACAAACAAGAGAGTCATCAGGAAACAATGCATTGCTCTAGTAACTAGATATTTAGCGTAAGACTGATATCAGAAAATTAGCAGATGGCTCGATAATATAAATGGTGTAATTACTCACAATCAATTGGATGTTTATCAGTTTGGCGGGATGTATAATGCGCAGACAGTAAAAGCAATGAAAGGAATGCACTGGCCACAAAAATTGCATCAAACCACCGGTGATAAAAGTCGAATTGAATATCACCACCCAATACCTCCGTTATAATAATCCTGCCAAGAAAATCAGATCACACATTATAACAGTTACGACTTGAGAGCTAATGACCCTGGGCATACCAGAATTGCATCGGCCATGAAATGTGACACAAGCCTCTAGGCCCATGCTTTGGTCTACTAGCACTCTAATAGTGACCATGGTTTTCCAACAATATAAGTTCCAAATAAACAAAACAGGTCTGCTGAGTGTACACTAAAATATGAAACAAACATCATACCCATTACCAACTTCAGCCAAATAATACTCGTAAGTAGAACTACATAAAGTTGAGAAAAATTGTAACCTAAAAATGCGCCATCCTATGCAAATTTACAAACTGTTTCAAGGGCTCAGAGAATTGGTGTCCCAATACAGATATGGAATGATGAAAATAAGAAGCTCATATCAGCACAACTCTTGTTACTCAATTACTAAAATTAAGAGTATTATCATATTCTAACACGGATTGCTACTGATACCTGTATTCAGTTGCTAAGCTTTTCCTGATTAAAAGAATAGATGATACAAAATACATTCCCATTATCTCAGACAGAAATAGGACTACATTGCTTGAAGATCCACTTCCAACTCGGGAAACAGCAAAAAAGAACTGCAAGCAGACAAAATATTACACAAATAAATAAACAAGCTGCATAAGATGTCAGCATGCCAAACTATCACTTCACTGTTGTGTTTGGTTTTCCAATAACATTTTTTAAATGATTTTTGGGTGTAAAAGTCCTTTTTCTATAAAAAAAAAAGTTCTGAGGATGAGAAGACAGAACAATACAATAACAGAGGACAAGTGATCCTCCCCATCAAAAGAAAAATCTCCAACATAAATACTTTTTGCAATACTGCAAAAAACTTTTTAAGAGTAGAAATTTCATCATAAGACCAACTAGCCTTTACTTTTCTTTTTTACACAAAAATTGTGTCACTCCTTCGACAATGAATTAGATTTCAGTGTCTAATTCTACACATTGTTTCAGGATAAAATGATGCTACTACCCAAGGCTAGCCCAGTTGGTTGGGAAGTGGGGGTTTCAATAATGAATTGCAAGTTCGATCCTCATCATGTACCAAAAGATACAATGATGCAAATTGGAAGGATTATACTCATAATTGAAAGTTTGACACTATACTAGGACGTGAACTTTGTCAGGAGATATAAAGTATTTAAAAAATATAGCTACTTCTATTACTCCTATAGTAAAGGGACAAGTGTTTGTGTGATTACAGTATTATTACTGTATTAGTTTGAACAACGGCTGAGAGTCAGGGTTAGATACACTGTCATTTGAGTCTTTCAACAATAATATAGTTTGTTTAATCCCTCTTCTCTCTAACTTTTTCCTCTCCCTATTTTCTCAAGAAATAAGTTAAGGAAATAGTTAATTGCAGTGGCCCAAAAGTCAAGAGTATAAATCCATTGTGTGATAATATATTTGCGTCATCATAGTATTAACATCGAGGTTGATGGATCTATGAAATACTTCATGACTGAGTCTTTCAATAACATATTTACTTGGTCCCTTCCTTTCTCCCTGACTATTGCTCTCCCTGTTTCCTCAACACATCGAAGCTTAGGTCACCCAAGAGGAGGGAAAAACGTTATACCAAAACTACAAATCTTCATTATATAGTGTGTTCCAACAAACCAAAGAATTATATTCGTGATTTCCTTCATTAGAACTAAAATTGAAAAATCCTTATACAACTAATCTAAGCAAACATCAAAGCGAAAATAAAAGCAGTTGAAAGATGAAGGAATACCTTCATTAGATTTGTTAAGAATCCACGCACTGATATCACAATCAACATTCCAATGAATAGTAAGGAAATGTACTGTTAAAGGAAAAAAAAAAAAAGTAAATTGCAGCCTCAAGCCATGTAGAAAACACAGAAACTTGATGAGTTGACATTATTTAAAAAATAAATAACATAGGCACGTACATAAGTACATTCATATATATATATATATATATGAACATAATAGTCAACAACAAAGGAGCTAGAAATTTTTACAATATCAACTTTCAAGCACCTGCCTATTTTCCTAATATTTCTAAAAACAAACAGCAAAGTATCGAATATTGAGAGGGAACAGTTTTTGGCAAAATTCAAACAACAAAGATACAAATGAGTCACAAGATGTAGAAAACAAAAATACAGCCTTGACCACATTCAAATGATATATTTAATGAGTGGCACATGATTGAACAAATTATGACATAAAAGAAAATAGTACCATTTTTTATTTGGAAACTAAAATTTGAAGGAATGCAAATTGCAGCAACATTAATGAAACCATTAGATAAGTGCTGATACTGGGCATTAACAAAACTATAAAGCATCATTTTGATGTATGAATTTCCTAATCATCAGGGGAGTCCACAACGTGAATTCAAAGGTGTAAAGCAAAACTGCCTCACTATCCAAGACATAGATACTACAAAAGATCTTGATGTAAGAGCTCACATTAGTTGAAGGTCAACTGATAATGAACACTGGATACAGAAAGCTCAAAAACTACAATAGACAGGTTCACAACAAACTTTCAAATTGTATAACAAACTGAACCTTATCTTTGCATGACTTCTCATATATACTTTATGATATTTTATAAAACAAACAAAAAACCAGATTTTATCTTTGAAATAAGCATGCCTTTGGTGTCAGAATCAGATTGAGAAAGACCACTAACTGATTCCAGAAAAACTAAAAAGTATGGCATGCAACTGTATCTAACCTGTGATAATAAGGCAGCATTGATTCCTATATCAAAGAACTGTAAGAATATACTAATTGTCCTTGTCACAGGATCAACAGAACCATCCTGCCATAGAAACATATTATCGTAATAATACATTAACAATAAACATGTTAGTCCAAAAGATGGGAAGATGTGATGCCGGCTAGGGAAATTTAACAACAAATAAAAAAAATTTTCCAATCTGAGGAATTACTGAGGAAAAAAAGATACCTGTTTGAAAACAACACTTTGCAATGACTGCAAAAAGAAATAATTAGCCAAGTCAACGTGAACTACAATGAAAGAGAAAAAATCTCACAAGTTTGAAGAAAAATTGTCAGACCACAATCATTACTATCATCACCAGATAGATTTTATCAACAGAAAACACCAAATGCTTAGTCAGCCTCTGTCAGCCTTTACAAGATCCTTAATACCACTTGACTGGGTAACTCATTCTAAGCTTTCAAGGCTTTCCTAAATTTTTAATACCTTTTATCACGAGTTATAAAGCTTATTAGGCTTGAACTTATGTTATTTAGGGATTAGTGGGTATTATCCAAACATCAAACGTCTCCTTGTAGAATTAGTAATAGCAGAGAGTCTCAATCTCAGTATGACTTGGAATTTATCCCAAACCCTGGGGAATAATTTGCAGGATGTCTAATTAAAGGGATTTAATGCTTTCTTTCCTATGAACGGCAAGTTATATGGATCCTATTAACAAATTACTATTTGATTTGACCCATCAGGTCACATACAATTGCTCTCAATCCATCCTTGCCTTAACTTATCAATATCTGCCCATTATCAGCCATTAGTCACTCCAAGAAACCTAAACTTAGTCAGCAGATAACAATTCCTCTTACCAACCTATGTCACAATACCTTGATCATTTTATACACACAATAAACGGAACAAGCATAGCCAAGTAGATTCTGCATGTGTCCCCTCCAAGTTCGAGAATAAGCAGCAGCTTCCTGCAAAGTGACAAGTTTTCATTGTAAGCAGACTTGAACATAAAATACAAGTAAAACAACGCCTAGACACATGAAACATTTCGTACACTTGCCTGGAGAATATAATTTTATTCAAACAACCTCGTCAAACATATCTATATACATAGACCGCATTGTCAAGAACCAATTCAACCTAAAAGCTTAATCCATAATGTGCAACACCAGAAATGGTTTTAATAACATTTCTAACAAGGCCATAGTTATTGAAGCTGCAAGGAACATTGTTGCAAAACCTAGAGCCATGTTTTGCTGCACACTAACATTAAACTGCTGCACACATAATAGATAAAATTCACAATACAATAATACACAGATATAACTACTTCGACATCCAGCGCCTCTGAGTCCGCAGAACCTTTTGTCCATTGCCTTCATGAACTACATGCTAAGATTAGGCGCAAACTAGCATTAAGCAATAATCAATATAAGTTATTAGCTGATACCCATCACCACTTTCAAGATTTTAACTTTTAAGATTTTAACAAAGGTGATTGAATATTTTATGGCCCGTATACATCCAAAGTGTGACCCAAAGCACTCATTTAAAAAGTTTCCTACCTGAGCTTCTGGCCTTTCCACAATTCTAAGAAACTTGGGCCCAATGTTTATTAACTGGAATTACCTAATGAGAAAACCATTAGTCCAGTTTCTAAAGTAGATGATCTTATTCCTTACCAAAACACTTTAAGTCTCCCCCACTACTCCTTGATGATTCCACAAGTACCCAGGGCCATCATGCTCCGATCCCCATTGCTATTGATTGCACCACCAGTTGAAGAAATTAATGCATTCGTGGATGATAACATTAGCTTCTCACCTAACACAAATTTGGATGCCACATGGATCATAGAGGATGAGTTTTGTCACATAGATCCTGCCCTACTTGAGTCCTGTAAGCTCTTTTCCACTCCAGGGAGAATTCTTTCAAGCACCAAGGGGGAAGATGGAATTCTGAATACTTATAACCACAGAAAATCTAGGATTTAATCATGCTAAATTTTAAAAGTCAGCAAATTATCTTTTATTTTATCTTTATTTTATGTTTTTAGGATTAGTTTAGATTGTTATTTTAAGTGTACCTAGGACTTTATAAACAGCCCTAAGGATTTTTCAGTTGGAGATGTTTTGACCTATTGAATAATATTAAGAGCATTTGTCGTATCTAACTTTCCCTCTATTTCTCTTTGCTTCTCACTCCTTCTCCTTCTCCCTCCTCCTTTCTTTGCTTGTTTTGCATCACTTATATATATATATATATATACACACACACACGTAAGACTTCACTCATAGTAACTCCAACAATCATCAAATTCCAAATGTATCAAGTTTAAATTAAAACATTACATTAGCCTCTTAAATTGTGAACATATCAAAGTTATAGAACCTCATAACTTTGATGGGAACTTGGATAGTATGGGATGCTTAAATCCCATATTGAGTAGTATGAGATGCTCTATGGAATATTTAAATACATTGGTTCTCCTACCTTAATAGCTAGCTTTTGGGGAGACTTTCTCATCCTACTTGAGTATCCATCAATTGGTATCAGAGCTAATGGCCACTGAGATGTCCCTCTACAAAGAGGACCAATTGATGGGGACTTATATAGTATTGGATGTTTAAGTCCTACCACAAATAATGGTTGGAAAAGAATTCTCCAATGATTTACAATTGAAATTCACACTAGTATATATACAAGTTACCCTATGAGCTAGAAAATAATTACAAAATATTTACAATAAATGTAGGGATTACAATTCCTGATTCTATGCAAGATAAGAATCAAAATATGATCAGGTAAATATAACTCCTAATTGATTAAAAAATATTCTAGTATCTTCTAACACTCCTCCTCAAGCTAGTGAGTGGATATCCTCCATTTCTAACTTGGTAATCAAGTCTTGAAAGTGAGCACTAGACAATCCCTTCGTGAGAATATCTGCAAGTTGCTCTCCTGTAAGAACAAATGGTGTGCAAATTAAACCATTATTCAGCTTCTCCTTCATAAAATGATGATCTACCTCAATATGCTTGGTCCGGTCATGCTATACTAGATTGTGGGCAATATTAATAACTGATTTATTGTCACAATAAAGCTTCATCGTACCTTCCCATTTGACATTCAAATCTTCCAAGATTATTTTTATCCATAAGAGCACACAAATCCCAAGTGTCATTGCTCTAAATTCAGCTTTTACACTGGATCTAGAAACCACATTTTATTTCTTACTTCTCCAAGTGACAAGGTTTCCACCAAGGAAAGTACAGTAACTTGTGTTTATCTCCTATCAACTAGGGATCCTCCATAATCTACATCTGTATAGGCTTCAAAAGTTAATCTATTACCCCTCTTAAACAAAATTCCTTTTCCTGGTGTACCTTTCAAATACTGCAGAATTCGATGTATAGCACGAAGATATGATTCTTTAGGAGCATGCATGAATTGGCTCACCACACTTATAGCATAGGCTATGTCAGGCCTAATGTGAGACAGATATATTAGTTTACCAACAAGTCTCTGATATGCTCCCATATCAACAGTCGTATCTTCTGGGAAGTCACAAAGATTGTGGTTAACTTCAATTGGTGCATCAACTGGTTTACATCCCAATTTACCTATCTCAATTAGTAAAACAAGAACATATTTCTGTTGTAATATAAAGATTCCTTGCTTTGAATGAGCAATTTCAATGCCTAGGAAGTACTTAAACCTCCCTAATTCTTTAATTTCAAACTCCTTCATCAACTGCTGCCGTAAAGAATTAATTCCCTCTATGTCATCTCCTCTGACTATAATGTCATCAACATAGACTAGCAACACTATCACTCCCCTTAAAGCCGAATGTTTGACAAATACGGTGTGATCATCTAGACTCTACTTGTAACCCATACTAAGCATGGCTTTTGTAAATCTTCCAAACCATGCTCTCAGAGACTGTTTGAGCCCATAAAGTGCCTTCTTAAGTTTGCAAACTGTTCTTGGAGAAAGCTGGGAATCACATCCTGGTAGAACCTTCATACAGATCTCCTCCTCTAAATCACCATATAAAAAGGCATTTTTAATATCAAATTGCAGTAATTTCCAGTCTCAATTAGCAGCTACAAATAATAAAATTCTAACTGTATTCATTTTTGCAACAAGAGCAAAAGTCTCTACATAATTGATGCCATAGGTCTGAATATATCCTTTTGCAACTAACCGTACCTTGTACCATTCTAAGGCACCATCAAAATTGAATTTAGTTGTGAAGACCCAGCGACACCCAACTGGTTTCTTTCCCTTTGGCAACGAAACCAAGTCCCATGTCTTGTTTTTCTCTAGGGCTTCCATCTCCACCTTCATCGCTTGTACCCAATTTTCATTTGCCAATGCTTCAGATAAGGTTTTAGGAATGGAAATATCATTTAGGTTGACAAGGAAGGTTTGGTGACTGCATGACAAATTGTTATAGGAAATAAAAGATGATAAAGAATATAAAGGTCGTTTAGTGCAACTTCGGGTGCCCTTACGTAAAGCAATAGGAAGATCATCATCAGTGTGTTCAAGCATTTTAGAAATATTGTCAAGGGAAGAAGGAATTACCTCAGTGCCTTTAGGAATAGACTCTAATTCAGAGAATTGAACTTGCTCTTGTTGAGATGGTTTTTTCCCGCGAGAATAAACCTATAATGGTCAAGTAGAGGCCAGGGGCTGTTGGGGATCATAGGAAATGGAAGGTTCAGATGAGACTTTTGAAGGTCCACTTACATTTGGAATCTCAAGAATGAAGAGATCTTGACTCTGGTCATCAAAAAAAAAAATTTTCTCTAGAAGCGAACTAGGAAAATAAGATTCAACTCAGAAAAATTAACATCAGCTCATAAAACTTTTTTGAAGGAGGGTGATAGCATTTGTACCCTTTTTGAGTAGAAGAGTAACCAATGAACACATATTTCAAGGCCTGAGGATCAACTTTGGTCTGATTCTGAGAATGCATGTGAACAAAGGCAACAACCAAATATTCTTATGATGAGATTATTAGAAGCATTGAAGTTAGGGAAGAACTGAGTGAGAAGCTATATAGGACTTTTTGAACCAAGAGTTTGTGTAGGAAGCCTACTGATCAAATAACTTGTAGTTGAAACTGCTTTTCCCCAGTATTGTTTAGGAACATTATTTTGAAATATCAGAGCTCTTGTAGTGGCAAGAAGGTGGAAATTTTTCCTTTCAATAACCCTATTTTGTTGTGGGGTATTAACACAAAAACTCATGAATAATTTCTCAATCATAAAAATAAGTTAACAGAGATTGATTGAAGAAATCTTTTGCATTGTCAGAACGGAGTCTCTGTATCTCAACCCCAAATTGAGTTTTAATTATATTGTAAAAAGATGGAAATATAGAACTAGCATCAAATTTTTGCTTCAAAAGATAGATCCAAGTTACATGAGTACAATAATCAATAAATGACACAAATCATCGAGATCCAGAAAAATTAGGAATATTTGAAGGGCCCTAAATATCACTATGAACTAACTTAAAAGGAACAGAAGCTCTTTTATTACTAATAGAAAATGAAGATTGTGTTTAGCAAATTCACAAAACATCACAATGAAAGGACTCAATATCCAAGTCTTTAAACAAAGAAGGAAACATTATTTTAATAACATGAAAAGACAGATGACCAAAATGACGATGGTAAAGCCAAATATGTTCTTTATTCAAACTCAACTCTTTGGAATGAAAGGAAGACGAAGACAAACTTTGAACTGCATCATGTCCACTGCACTCATCAAAAAAGTAAAGTTCATCTCCCTTTTTAGCAAGTCCAATCATCTGTCTCGTACCCAGTTCCTAAATCTCACAATAGGTAGGAAAAATTAAGGCAAAACAATTAGAATCGCTGGTCAGTCTTTTGACAGATATAAGATTGGTACAAAGCTTAGGAATGTGCAAAACATTTCTCAAGATAACGAATATCACCTTGACCAGCAACAGTAAGAACAGAACCATCGACTATTATAACCTTACTTGTACTAGGACATGGGTTATAAGAAATAAAGTTTTTTGAAGAATTGGTCATATGGTTATTAACTGTAGAATCCATGATCCATGAATCAAGAAAATCCTTATTTGAGATAGTAAGAGCAGATGATAAGTAGGTAAGAACAAAGGAAGGTTCAATAGAAATACCTGAGAACACCAAAAAACATGTACCTAAAGTATCCACGATATTCTTCTCCAGTGATTCTAGTAAATTCCTTAATTTTCCAATCTCCTCTTTAAGATCAAGATGGTTGGAGCTTTCCTCACCACTTGAGACCACTCTTACTACATGAGCCTGCCTTTGTCCCTTCTTCATATTTGAAGGTTTTGCCATGAAGTTTCCAACATCTCTCCTTGGTGTGACAAGGTTTGTTGCAATGAGGACACCATAGGGAGTCTTTGTTAGATGGCTTTGGTTGAGTGGCCTGATTGGTACTTTTGGATACCAAGGTGAAACTTTCAATTGTCTTAGGCTCCATCATCACACTCCTACAATCTTCTTTTGCTAGGACAACCACAATGGCTTCATTCAAAGTAGGTAGTTCTTCCCGTCCAAGTATTTAAATCCTTACAATCTCAAAATCTGCAACTAATTCTGCAAGGTATTCAAAACTCCTTTCTTTCTCCATAAAACACTTCAAGATGATAGTATCTTCAACGCACTTCGTTGTAATACATTGATAATGATTCAATTCCTGCCACAAATTTTTCATTAGCGCAGAATATTCATTGACAAATTTATCTCCCTGTTTCATAGTAGAGATTTTGGTCTTAATCTCATAAATCTAAACAGCATCCTTAATTTTTGAATAGGTCTAATGCACAGAATCCTAAATCTCCTTAACCAAACTCAGGAACAAACATGATTTACAAACTTCAGGATCCATAGAATGCCACAGCTATGACATAATCAACAAGTTTTCTTCATCCCAAGCATCAAACTTTGGATCGCCTGGCTTAGGACCCGTGCCCAATGGATAACTAAGCCTTCTAAATCCCTTCAAAAAGGTTCAGACAAATTGGGACCAACTCAAAAAATTATGTCTATTCAATCTGTGGGTAGTTGGAACAACTTGCAAGTCTCTAGAGACAACACTAATGCCATTATAGGTAATGGTAGTAGAGGATTTAGTATTGGGACTAGTAGTGAATAACCTAGTCATGACCAGAATAGGTTCACAAGATGGAGAAGATGCAATCGCAGTTGACTGGTGGTTAGAGGACAGTCTCACGCGCTTTCACGCGCCGGCATGTGATCACTGGTGTAGAAAGAGATGGTGGCATGTGGGAGCGCGTGGGTTGCCGAAAAACGGAGCAGTCACCGGGGATGTGCCGGTCGAAGGTTTCTAAGGGCGGTGGTAGGGTGGTTTGGCCGAGATCAAGTCGAGACACAAGGGTTTAGGGATTTTAGTATGACCAGTAGCCAGAAAAAAAAGGCTAGGGGAAAATTACAAATGATTAAAGAAAAAATGAGTCAAGCTCTCACACCATGACACAAATAATGGTCGGAAAAGAATTCTCTAATGATTTACAATTGAGGTTTACACTGGTATATATACAAGTTACCCTAGGAGCTAGAAAATAATTACAAAATATTTACAATAAATGTCGGGATTATAATCTCTAATTCTATGGAAGAAAAGAATCAAAATATAATCAGGTAAATATAACTCCTAATTGATTAAAAAAATATTTTGGTATCTTCTAACAAGCCTCACATAGAGTAGTATAGGGATGCTCTATGAGATATTTAAAGGGTTGGTTCTCCCACCTTAACAACTAACTTTTGAGAAAGAGTTCCTCATCTCACTTGAATACTCATCAATAACAAAATAATCAGTATAGGCATAGCACCCAAACTTAATTATATAGGCATAACACACAAACTTAATTAACAAACATGCTCTGAAAGGGCTAAGTGAAAGTGAAAGAAGGGATATTCAAGTATATTATTGAAAGTAAACCTTAGCTTGGCGAAGCTCATAAATCTCCAAGAACAATTGCTTTGAAAGCTCCTCTAAAGCTTGGACCTCTGCTTCCATGCCTTTGATATCTTCACAAATAACAAAATTATAAGAAATTACAAGTCAAAAAATATCTATTACTTAATGACAGCAAAAATAAGACTATAAAATTAGATATACCACTTTAAGGAAATCTCTCAACAACAAGAAGAAAGCCAATTAAAAAAAGTAACCATCAAATATTCATAATTTATAAATCTATCCTAAAAAAAATACCACTTTTTAAGAGAAAAGTCGAATAAATAGACCCCACTACAGATCTATTCTAGAAGGAAGAAACGTGGATCAAGGGAGAGGCAAAACGTGGCAACTGTGACACTTCCTAACTCTGACCAAGAAGTAGTTGCAGCATGCCCCCAATCCAACCTGGAAGTGGGTTGTCTTGGTGGGAGAAGCTCCAGCGACAAGGCGGTCAAGGGAAGTGGCTAAAAGCCACTAACTAATCTAGTGGAGTAAAGGGGAGTTAGTCCCCTTAATTTAGCAAGTTGTATTTCTTTTCCTCTAATAGAGAATTTCGTATAAATAGCAGATCCAGATTGTAGAAAAGGAATGGGCGGCTAATTTATTGGACTATAAGTGTTTAAGATTCCAGCATAAATATCTGGAGAAAATATTTTATTTGTCTTTCCTCAATATCAACTCCCATTAGGAGCTCTTCCCTAAAAATCAAAGTATAAAGACAACACCAATGTTGGATTAAGTTCCAAAGTGGAAGTTGAGCATTGTGGCTAGAAAATGGCATGACCTAGTTTAACAATAAAGAACTACTCAAATGTTTGAATTCAAAAAGAAATGGAAAAGACCAAAACGAAACCAAGAAACAGCAGCATAAAATGCTCAGCAGATGGCAATGAAAATACTACCCAATGACATTCAATGCCCAGCATTCAAACAACGAAAGTTGGTGCGGTTAAACACAAAACATATTGGCATATTCCAAACATAAACCCCATATACCAAAAGCAGTGAGTGCACAGATCCACAAAACCTTTATTTCCCCTAACTATTTCCAAAACCACAATAGTAAGTGGAGACAACTTCACAAGATAGAAGGGAAAATCAAGTACTCTCAAAAAATTGCAAAAATCTTTCCACAACAACCATGTCACACCACAATAAAAAAACAGGTGGGTGGTAGTGTTGACACTCAAAATCCACATCACACAAACAAACATTAGGAGACAAAGCCTTATGTGGCCTACACCCTGACAGCATAATGTTCATGTCAAACCTATAAAGTACAAAGTCCAAACAACTTCAAACTAATTTAAACTTTCAAGATGAATTAGTAAAAAACAAGTTCTGAGTAGAAGAGTGATAGAGTAGCGCAACTTATGCATAGTAGAAGGAAGAAGGAAAACAAGTTAGATAATGGGTCTTGAAATCTGATGGTTCCGGGGAAATAATAATAACTTCTGGGGAACTTCTCGGGAACTTAAGAAAGAAAAGGAGAAATAGAAGAGAATGAAGGGAAAGAAAGGATTTATCTATCAGAGTATGAAACAGAATCTGAACTTAATAGTCTAATAAAGCTAGAGTGGAGAATCTCCAAGATAATACACTGAATAATACTTCATTTGTCCATTGCATAACAGAATCCGATACATATAGCAGTTCATAAACATAATTGTTAAGATACTAGAATATTTTTAAGATATTATTCAAATTGTATTGATTAATTCTTTTTTATTTTTATCTTCCATAGAATCAGGGATTATAATCCCTACATTTATTGTAAATATTCTGTATTTAATTTTTAGCTCCTAGGGTAACTTGTATAAATACCCATATACTCCTCAGTTATAAATCATCAGAGAAACTTTTTCTCGACCATTGTTTGGATCATGGTATCAGAGCTAGGCTCATTTTTTCTTTGATCACTTGTTCTTTCTTTACCCTAATTCCTTTTTTCGTTACCGTTCACGCGTTACTGTTCTAAATTCTCTACCCTAATTTCTTTTTCTGTTACTGTTCTTGCGTTACTGTTCACGTTCAAAATTCTAAACCCTTCTGTATCAATCTGATCTCGACCAAAGCAACCCACCACCGGTCTCAGAAACTTCCGATCGGCTTTTTCCTGGTGACCACTCCTTTTTCCAGCCAGCTACGTGCTCCCACGTGCCACCGTCACTTTTCTACACCAGAGAACACACGCCGATGCTTGAGACCACCATCCGACTGTCTATCATCCGCAATTGCTTCGTCATCATCTTCTGAGCCTGTTTCAACCATGAGTGGGTCATCTACTACTAGTCCCAATACTAAGTCTTCTACTGTTAGTACTCAAACTGGCATTAGTGGTGTATCTCGAGAGTTGCAAGTTGTTCCATCTGCCTATAGATTGAACAGAAACAATTTTTTGAGTTGGTCCCAATTTGTTCGAACTTTTCTGAAGGGACGTGAAAAACTCAGTCATTTATTAGGCATGGGTCCTAAACCAGGTAATCTAAAGTTTGATGCCTGAGATGAAGAAGACTCACTGATTATGTCATAGCCGTGGCATTCCATGGATCCTGAAGTTAGTAAATCATGTCTGTTCCTGAGTTCAGCTAAAGAGATTTGGGATTCTGCGCATCATACCTATTCCAAAGTGAAGGATGCTGCTCAGACTTATGAGATTAAGACCAAAATCTCTACTACGAAATAGGGAGGTACATCTGTCAATGAGTACTCTACACTAATGAAAAATTTGTGGCAATAATTAGATCATTATTAGTGTATTGTGATGAAATGTACTAAAGATACTGTCATCCTGAAGCGCTTTATGAGGGGATTTTTGAATATCTTGCAGGATTGAATGTAGATTTTGATACTGTAAGTATTCAAATACTTGGACAAGAAAAGTTACCTACTCTAAATGAAACCATTGCTATTGTCTTAGCAGAAGAAGGACGTAGGGGTGTGATGATGGAGCCCAAGACAATTGAAAGTTCTGCCTTAATATCCAAAAGTACCAATCAATCTACTCAATCAAAGCAATCTAACAACTCCCTATGGTGTACTTATTGCAACAAGCCTCGTCACACCAAAGAAAGGTGTTGGAAGCTTCATGGTAAACCTCCGAATATGAAGAAAGAACAAGAGCAAGCTCATGTAGCAACAGTAGTCTCAAATAGTGAGGAAAGCTTCAACCATCCTGATCTTAAGAATAAAATTGGAAAATTAAAGAGTTTACTGGAATCACTGGAGAAGAATAATACTGGTACTTCAGGTACATGTTCTTTGGTGTTCTCAGGTATTTCTATTGAACCTTCATCTGTTATTACTCAATTGTCATCTGCTCTTATTGCCTCAAATAAGGTTTTTCTTGACTCATGGATCATGAATTATGGAGCTAATAACCATATGACTAATTCTTAAAAAAAATTGATCCCTTATAACCCATGTCCTAGTACCAGAAAAGTTATAATAGCTGATGGTTCTGTTCTTACTGTTGCTGGTCAAGGTGATATCCGTTTAAGTCCATATCTCATCTTGAGAAATGTGTTATACATTCCTAAGCTTTATACCAATCTTATATCTGTCAAAAGACTCACTAGTAATTATAACTGTTATGCTTTATTCTTTTCTACCTATTGTGAAATTCAGGGACTGGACACAAGGCAGATGATTGGACTTGCTAAAGAAAAAGATGGGCTTTACTTCCTTGATGAGTGCAATGGACACGATGGAGTTCAAAGTTTGACTTCCTCTTCCTTTCAATCCAAAGAGTTCAGTTTGAATAAAGACCATATTTGGTTTCATCATCGTCATTTTGGTCATTTCTTTTCATGTTATTAAAATGATGTTTCCTCCTTTGTTTAAAGACTTGAATGTTGAGTCATTTCCTTGTGATGTTTGTGAATTTACTAAACACAAACGATCTTCATTTCCTATTATTAATAAAAGAACTTCTGTTCCTTTTAATTTAATTCAAAGTGATATTTGGGGCCCTTCAAATATTCATAATATTTCTGGATCTTGATGGTTTGTGTCCTTTATTGATAATTGCATTCGTGTAACTTGGATTTATCTTTTGAAACAAAAATTTGATGTTAACGCTATATTTCCATCTTTTTACAATATGATCAAAACTCAATTTGGGATTGGGATACAGAGATTCCATTCTGACAATGCAAAAGATTTTTTCAATCAATCCCTGTCAACCTTTTTTGATGCTCAGAGAATCATTCATGAGTCTTCTTGCATTAATACTCCACAACAAAATGGGGTGGCTGAAAGGAAAAATGGTCATCTTCTGGCCACCACAAGAGCTTTACTATTTCAAAATAATGTTCCTAAACAATTTTGGGAAGAAGTAGTTTTCACTGCAAGTTATATGATTAATAGGCTTCCCACACAAATTTTTGGTTCAAAAAGTCCTATACAACTTCTCACTCATTTTTCCCTGACTTCAATGTTTCCAATAATCTCATCCCAAGAATATTTGGTTGTGTTGCTTTAGTTCACGTGCATCCTTAGAATCGAACCAAACTTGATCCTCGAGCCCTGAAATGTGTGTTCATTGGTAATTCTTCTACTCAGAAAGGATACAAGTGCTATCATCCTCCTTCAAAAATGTTCTATGTCTCGGCTGATGTTACTTTTTCTGAGTATGAGTCCTTTTTTCATAATACTCTTCCAGAGAAAACTTTCTTTCCTAACAACCAGAGTCAAGATCTCTTTCTTCTTTGAAATTCCAAATGACTCATTTGAACCTTCCAATTCCTATGATTCCCAACAGCCCCTTTTCTCCACTTGTCCTTTACAAGTTTACTCTCGCAGGAAAGAGACATCTCAACCAAAGCAAGTTCAATCTTCTGAATCAGAATCTGTTCCTGAAGGCACAGAGGTAACTCCCTCCCTTGAAAATATTCCTGAAAATATAGATGATGATCTTCCTATTACCTTACGCAAAGGAACCCGAAGTTGCACTAAGCGTCTATTATATCCTTTTTCATCTTTCATTTCCTATAACAATTTGTCTTGTAGTCATAGAACCTTCCTTGCAAATTTACCTGATATTTCCATTCCTAAAACCTTATCCAAAACATTGGCAAATGAAAATTGGGTACAAGCAATGAAAGTGGAGATAGAAGCCCTAGAGAAAAACAAGACATAGGACTTGGTTCCGTTGCTAAAGGGAAAGAAACCAGTTGGGTGTCGCTGGGTCTTCACAACTAAGTTCAACTCTGATGGTTCCTTAGAACGATACAAGGCACGGTTAGTTGCAAAAGGATATACTCAGACCTATGGCACAAAATATGTTGAGACTTTTGCCCTTGTTGCAAAAATGAATACAGTTATAATTTTATTGTCTGATGCTGTTAACCGAGATTAGCAATTACTGCAATTCAATGTTAAAAATGTCTTTTTACATGGTGATTTAGAAGAGAAAATCTATATAGAGGTCCCACCAGGATTACATTCTCAGCTTCCATCAGACACAGTTTACAAACTTAAAAAGGCACTTTATGGGCTTAAACAATCTCCAAGAGCCTGGTTTGGTAGATTTACAAAAGTCATGCTTGGTATGGGGTACAAGCAAAGTCAAGGTGATCACACTTTATTTATTAGACATTCAGCTTCAGGGGGAGTGACAGTGTTACTAGTTTATGCTGATGACATCATAGTCACAGGAGATCACATGGAAGGAATTAATTCCTTAAGGAAGCAGTTGATGAGAGAGTTTGAAATTAAAAAATTAGGGAGGCTTAAGTACTTCCTAGGCATTGAAGTTGCTCATTCAAAGCAAGGAATCTTTATATCACAGCAAGAATATATTCCTGATTTATTAATTGAGACGGGTAAATTGGGATGTAAACCGATAGATACCCCAATAGAAGTTAATCACAAACTTTGTGACTTTCCTAATGATACAACTGTTGATATGGGGTCATATCAGAGGCTGGTTGGCAAACTAATATATCTGTCTCATACTAGACCTAACATAGCCTATGTTGTTAGTGTTGTAAGTCAGTTCATGCATGCTCCTAAAGAATCAAATCTTCGGGTTGTACATCGAATTCTACAATACTTGAAAGGTACACAAGGAAAAAGAATCTTATTCAAAAGGGGTAATAGATTAACTCTTGAAACCTATACGGATGCAGATTATGCAGGTTTCTTGGTTGATCGGAGGTCCACGACAGGTTACTATACTTTCCTTGGTGGAAATCTTGTCACCTGGAGAAGTAAAAAATAGAATGTGGTTGCTAGATCTAGTGCAGAAGCTAAATTCAGAGCAATGGCACTTGGAATCTGTGAACTATTATGGATAAAGATAATTTTGGAAGATTTGAAAGTTAAATGGGACAGAACGATGAAGCTTTACTGTGACAATAAATCAGCAATTAATATTGCTCACAATCCAGTATAGCATGACCAAACCAAGCATATTGAGGTAGATCGTCATTTCATAAAGAAGAAGTTGGACAATGGTTTAATTTGCACACCATTTGTTCCTACAAGAGAGCACCTTGCTGATATTCTCACAAAGAGATTGTCTACTGTTCATTTTCAAGACTTGATCACCAAGCTAGGATTGGAGGACATCCACTCACCAGTTTGAGGGGGAGTGTTAAGATACTAGAATATTTTTAAGATATTATTCAGATTGTATTGATTAATTCTTTTTTATTCTTATCTTCCATAGAATCGGGGATTATAATCCCTACATTTATTGTAAATATTTTGTATTTATTTTTTAACTCCTAGGGTAACTTGTATAAATATCCATGTACTCCTCAGTTGTAAATCATCAGAGAAACTTTTTCCCAACCATTGTTTGTGTCAATAATTAACACTGAAAACTGAAAATAACTAATGTCCTAAACAAATGACAACAAATCATACAAAAACAACTCAGCAACATTCACAGTTAATCACTTACTTGATAACACATCAACACATAATAACTAACTTGACAACACATCAACATAGAATAACTAATTTCCAGACCCATCATCTAACTTGGCTTTCTTCTTCCTTCTATTATACATAGGTCATGGTACCCTATCAAAGGGTTATGGACTAAAAGATTGTCAACGAGGTTAATTTATTTAGGGGCATATATGGGAAATGAAGGGAGGAAAATACTATGTCCTGCTGACAGTCTTGGGTTGGATTTTGCTCCTGAAAATCCTTTTATATTCACACTAGAGAAAGGAAATTATAGAAACTTACCCCTTTTAGGGCCTTGTCCCTTCTAGGGACTTGTAATTGAAACATACTAGATGCACCATCATATCATTATGAATGGAGTACTACAAATGATTGTAAGTCTCTAAGCCTTACATTTCAACAAAAGATAATTATAAGATTTAAAAAAATCAAGGTAATTATATGACTTTCAAAAAAAAAGGGAAGTGCACTAAAGTTATGAAAACCATGATTTGGTCATTGTCTAATTCCAAGCTGACAAGACTAGTAACTCTATGAAACATTGGTTCCCTATAATATAGATTTAAAACAGGAAAGCTTCAAATTGCCATTTTAAGAGAAAAGAACACTGACCTTGCTCCTTTTGGTCCTCCTGCACAGATCGAATGACTGTGCCAACTATACGTTTAACAAAAGATCTGGCATTTAACTTCTGCAACAAACAAGTTTAGACCAGTTATAAAGAATAGGATAAAAAGAAAAAGGAATTATTACAGATTTTCAGTCCAACAGAGATTAACAGTAAAATGCAGAAGAAAATGAAACATTTAAAACCCCAATAGAAACATGATGCAAGCAGAAATAAAAATATAAACCTCCTCAGATCCTTGGCTGTTCTCCATCTCCATTTGACAAAGAATAATTTTCTTTTTCTTTGAAATGCAAGTCTCAATTGACTGCATCAGTTGTCTTTCCAAGCCCTTAATCTCTGCTTCCTCAATCTCCCTAATTAATAAAAATGTGACATATCAATAAACAAATAAATATAAAATAATTAAGTATACCATAATACCATCATGTACCTGTGAATCTTACTAGTTCTTTTTTATAAGAGAACTTGTAACGGTTAGAGTGCACAAAATATCCTTCAAAATATAAAATACAGATAGTTTGGGAAGTTATGCAAGCATGAGAGCCCAAAAGATCAGGTCCATTAACTTCTAAATCAGATTTTATATTTCTGTCATTATCCTTTCCCAGATTTGATAGATTTTCTAAAATTATTTTATATCAGATTTTATGATGATTTTATTTTCCCATAATTTTCTCCAATAATCACTGAAGTTGAGGGCTGACTTGTGGCTACCCTTCCATCATATATCAGACCTGTATTGTTCGTTCAGATTAATGAGAAAACCCTATTCTGGAACTGTTCAGATAGAGATAGCAACAAGAAAGAACAAGTTTACAACCACATCTAAATATATTGGTACATTTTTACACTGAACCCGATTTTTTTTATATAAAAGAAGAATTCATTAGGAGACAGTAAGGAAATATAAATTAATTAAAATAAGAACATTTTAAGTAATTACCTGATGAAAAGCGATAAATAACTATAGGGCAAGTTCACAGCACCAAAACCAGATAGAACAGCCATGACCGTAACACCAATCACCCCAATTCTACTGACCAGTTGAGGCATAGTGAAGAAACCTAACAACTAAAAACTATCAGCAACAAGCATAGACTCAAGAAATCTTAATCCAGAATAGAAAATATCCAAAAACTCTAACCACAAAACCCAAAATTCCCAAGATATACATAATAAACCTTAAAACCTAAATTACAGTCACACAATAAATTAATTCAAATAGTATAATCAATATTCTTTCTTAGGAGTTATTTGTAATCGCAAAGTACCTACCAAGCTTAAAGAAATTTTATCGGACTGCTATAAGATCAACGATGTTATATGGTAGTGAATGTTGAGTTTTGAAAGGTCAACAAAAGCATAAATGAAAGTAGCAAAAATAAGAATGGTAAGATGGATATATGGCCATACAATAATAGATAAGATAAGAAATAATTATGTATATGGAAAAGTTGGAATTGCAGCCATCGAAAATGTGGAAAATCGTTTAAGATGATTGGGCATGTACAAAGAAAAGGACCAAAGGAACCGGTGAGGAGGGTTAATCAAATAGCTTTTAGCCCTATAAAAAGGCGTAGAGGGAGACCAAGAAGGATACTGAGGAAGATTATAAGACGTAATCCTTTGATAAATGATTTATCTGAAGAGATGATTTTTTACAGAGTTCAATGGCAGCGTGTAATCCATGTAGTCAACCTCACTTAGAGGGATAAAACTTACATTCTTTTTGTTGTAGTGCATCAAAGTACAATGATAAGTTACGTACATCTAATGGCAATATTTCAAATTTTTTATGATCTTGCAACAAGGAATAAGAAAATGAGAAACTATGCAAAGATGTAATCCTTACAGAGTCAGTACCTTTATCAGGCGATGGCATTGGAAAGTGAATGCCCATGCGCCAAAAGGCATACAGAAATGCAAGCAAGAATAATATAGCTCCAAGTGCTGCCCGTTCATTCCTTACACCTGAAAAGAAAATAAGGAAATAGTCACCGACAACAAAATGCCTCTCAAACAAAGACCTTACTAGCAGCATTGCATTGCTCAAATGCTCCAGCTTACAAACCCTACCTACATAATTTACTCCACTCTTATTTTATATATGAAAGAAGAAATTATTAAAACATGCAGGAAGAGATACACATCAAGAGGAAATCCTCTAATAAATGACGTTGGGAAGAAAAAAAACAAAAACCAAAGGTACTATCACCAAAGCGCATAATAATAGCACAGCCTTGCCATCGCTCTAAAGTGATTCCCTCGAAAACCTTGATAGCAGAGCATCATAAGGAAACTAAATGATTACAACAAAGGGAAATGAAATGAGACATGCTTCAATTCAGCCCTCCTGGACATTAAAAAAGGAAATGACAGAAGAATTTCATCTCAGAAACTACACAATGTGCCACCTTCTTATATTGTTTATCCTTATTAAACTTACCAGTTGAGCTTTCCTAGCTCCAGTATATCCAAAGCTGGAGGTAGAAAAATAGCACAGCACCCCTTAATAATTGTTCATAAAATAATAGGTCTCATTGTTACCCAAAAAAAAAAGCTATTAAAATCTATTCTTAATCAACTCTAGTTATTCAACTGTAGTCAACAAGATAAAGAAGACAATGAACCTCATTAGTAGTGTAGACCTAATAATTCTATCAACATGTTGGAACTGTCAATAAACATAACTATTTCATGCATACTGATTAAAATAATGATAAAAAAGTTTCCAACCACTTGGACATATGGAAGGGAGCTTTTATTTCTTTGGGTGGTGTTAAAGATTATAATCAAAATATTGAAAGTGACATATACAAAAAAATCCAAAAACCAAGCCATCCTGTCTGAGCTATTAGAAAGTGAAGGGAATTCAGTAGATCCAACAGAAACATATCAGAAATGCCACTATCACTGGGATTTTAAGAAAATGAAGATTCCAAGAGAGATAGGAACCTGGCTGAATAAAAAAGTTAGACATAGCAGCATGATGAATGGAAAAAGCCAGTATCAATATGAACAAAGACATCAAATACAGGTCACCTGCCTAATCATGGAACATCCTAGCAGTGTAAAGTTCACGCAAAGTGACAAAACCAATCAAAGGAATGAAATAGCCATATACTAGAGAAGTAATTTCAAAAAGCTTGTGTAACTAGCAGATGAGCCAACCATGGCAACCACAAGTCCAATATATATTGTACTGTAACAGAAAATTTTATATTGTACTGTCACAGAAAAATTTAACTCTTACTGAATTTTTTTTTTTTCGGCCATCAACTCTTACTGAATTGATTCTTTTAATATATAACTAAAACTTGGATGGATGCCATCAACAATAGTTTTTGAAGTTCTTTTTTTCTAAGTACTGCAGGTAGTGAAAATTCAAACCACTTTCTTTCATAGTATTGGGGAAGGAACAAAAGAAAGCTACATGTTAGCAAAGAAAGGGACGATTGGCTTACCACTGTTGCAGAGCATCAAGTAACAATGATAATAGGGCAGCAAAAAGACCAGTAATAAGATCAAACAAAATAAGTCAACCTTCCAGTTCACAACTCTTGCCCTACATTCATAAAGAAATTCAAATTCCATTAGATCATGGAAATTTTACAGTCATGCATCATTATCAATAAATCACGTTGACTGAATATGCTTCTTTTTGTGCTAGCAGCTCTCTCGTAAAGGTGTTTTTGTGCAATAAAGAGAAAGTTACACATCATTTGCACAACAATTAATTAAAGCTAGAAGCATAGGTTCGATCAATAAATTATAATATGGTAAAACCAGATGGATGACCTGATTTTAGGCCAGGTTTCAGGCTCCATTTTACATAAAATTTGGCAAACTTCAGACTCAGGCTCTTTAAATATTAGACAAAAGTCAAGCCCACATCATGACCAATGATCAACTAATGAAATCTAACTAATTATGTAGAAGAGCAACAACTGTGGAATAAAGGGTAAATAGTAGTGGATGGACTTCATTTGGTGATTGCAATCGTTTAGTGCAGGTTTCTGCAAGGTTAACGCAGATAACTGCAGTTCCCTTAATAAAATTTGTAAGGTCTTAAGTAGGTTGAGGGAGTGATGGCTTCTTTTATTATGGTGAATAGTTTAGAGAAGCGCCTTAAACTCAGCCTTAGATCGATCTATTTACAGAGGCTAGAAGCAAGGTTGTCACCGTTATTTCCACCCAGTAGTGTCCTGAACGAGACAAATGTTAGGAGATCTGTAGTCATGATAACAGAAATCCAAGGGTAACTAATTAGGTGAGCACAAGGAATGCTAGCCTAAATGGAAAAATGACAGGCAATTTAAGTTAGAGTAATATGGCACAGCCCGGTACAACAAGCAACTCCCATTGCTCAAAAGACCACCTAAGTGAGGCAAAATGTGAATCCAATTGGAGGCAATAGGGATGGTAATCGTTTGTGTATTCACTACAGTTTTCTAAATCTACGAGACCTCAAAGAAAATTTGAGCTCTAGCCGACGCTCGCAAGTGCATCCAATCTCGTCTCTTTAGCTACAGTCATTTACTCAAGGCAACCGAACATACATTTGATCCTACTACGAAAGTAAAGCTAGAAAAGAACAAGAGGCATAAATCTTTGGGGTACCAGCTTTAGACAAGAAGCACAAATCTCAGAATTCATGAAATGGGCAAATTCTAAAAGGGTAAAAAGTGGAATTTGAGAAGCATACTCTTTGGAAAGGATGGGAATGATCTCGAAGAGGACAAGCTGGAGGAGATTGCAGGAGAAGGCGAAGACAACGCTGAAAATGATCTGCACCAGTGCTCGTTTTTCTTCGTATTCTTTGTAGAGACGACGATTCAAAAACCAGAGACCAGCCCAACCGAGTAAACAAAGAGATCCCAGCACCACACCTCCTTCATACATTGCCCTTCCCCAACTCATCTTGGTATTTTTTGCGTCGATGTGCCGTTTGATTTAGCAACCAACTCTCGAAGTCAAAACCAAAGCAATTGTCAGCTGGTGGAGTCTTAAAGTCGATGATCCAAACTGGAAAGCGGTTGGATTTCGATTTGGGCATATGAGAAGAATAATTCATTCATTCATTCATTCGATTAATTCAATCATTGTCCCAAGACGTCGGGTAGAACTGGAAAAGAGACTAACCAACATGCAAGAAAGTGGTAAACCGGTAAAATTGTTGCTACTTTACGCCTGGGTTCGACTTTATCATGTCTTACAGGTATCTAAAACCAAAACTGATAGCGTGAAACTGGAACATTCGGCAGAAGAATAGGATGAAAAAAGGAAATAAACGATATAAAGTGATTTTTTATACGTGATGTCCTTAAATAAAAATTAATAAAAAGAATTTTGTTTCTCAACTTTCCATCGATTTGCAAATCTTGAACTAATTTTTTTAAACACTCCCTAATTTATTTAATATTCACATGATTAATCTATATATATATAAAATCAGCAACCCATGGCACAAGCCCTGAAATATTAGGAAGCCACGTTGGCTGGTGCAATTTTAAGCCTCCAAGTAGATACCCAAATTAAGCAGCTGTTGCCATCTGTATCAGTCAATCAAGTGTTATTTATTGCATTAATTGGATTCGTGATAATTATTATGGTTTTTTTTTTCTAATTTCCACTTGTCCGTTGTTTTAATAGCTTTAAATTTCTTTGGACAAAAAAAAAATCTTTTAATTTCTGAATCAATATATATTATCAATCCACATCTTCAATTGTTTTTATTAAATATATTTTTACTGTAATGTGTACCAATTAGTTAGATATGATAATATATATTTTTAATATGTTTTTTTAATTACTTTTAGAGCTTCAAATTTTCAGCCACACTTCCTATTATTTTGGGACACGGTAGATTTATCCTTTTGTTTAACATGTTTTTTCCAAATAATTATTTTTTATTCTAACACATATTTATTAAAAAGTATGCCACTAAAATTTGTCACTAATATGTCACTAAATAATTTATATATAGATTGTAATCGGTTGCAGTTTTATTACTTACTCCATAACTTTGATAATTTTTTTGAAGAGATTAATTTAAATATTTTCTCCAGATCTAATCTTAATATTTTTGTGATGTATTTCTCAAATTTGTATTAATTACTCATTTTCTTTAAATATAGATAACTAAACTATTTTTTTTTCCATATCCATAACATCAATACGTTTTGAATTTAAATATATATAAACTTTTTTTCATATTTTTTTACAATCATTGTAATTAAATATATTAAAGAATCACTATAACATAATTGTAACTTTTTAAATACACATCTTTCATTGGGCTGATTTTTTGCTATAAATCCTCGGTTTGGGCTAATTCATTTATGTTTTGTAACTCTACATTTGAATTCTTCTAGAATGTTTAATAAAAACATTACAGTAATGTATCGCAACCCATGGTAATGTATAGCAACAATTGTGGGATATCAACACGTTCTTTATTGGTAATTAAATATGACATTTAACACTTGGTATATATACAGATATGTATATATAAAGAACAATGTTCTTTGTAACCTTCGTCTTTTCTTCTTGTGATTCAACACATGGACTGTTTCTTGTCCTGGTTTTCGTTTATTTTGTCATCTTGTCCACAGTGTGTGTACATACATATTCGTTGACTTGTGTCTCGTGTCGTGGTGTCGGAAGACATTCTGGATGCAAATATGTTGCGTGAATTAGAATCTAAACTCCTTTGAGATATTCTGGCAAATTCAAAGTGTCGCTCCATTGAAAGAGTCGTGTATCTTGAAAATGACCTTGTTTTCTTTTGCATTGGCATTGTGCCCTATGTATGTGTCCAATTAGTTTACATAGAACGGGTGATCGATGGTACTATAATATGAGTTTTAAACTATCATGTCAATTAGATGGAGTTTTAACACATTTCATGTATTGGATGAAATTATTAGTATTGGTTTGAACTAATATGTTTTCTTGTGTATTAGATAGAGCATGAGGAATAAAAATTATTCTTCATGCATGGCTTGGTGAATGAGACCAGAGGGAGTATATATGAATATTTTTAGCTGTCAAGCCAGAAAGTTCGTAGAATATGGTACATGCATAGAAAACATCACTTTGGATAGGCATCTTGTGTGATATATATATATATAGGACAACGTTAACGCACACGATTCCTTTCTTGTTCTTGGGTTGTTTTGTCTCTTCCTTGATTTCTACGTATCATTGATTATGTAAACTCATGCAAGGTAAAAAACCTCAAAATCCTTACGGGTTCAATTATATATGGGGTAGGGTTCGTGTAAACAAAAATAGAATATGGATTTTTAATTGGATTAATTAATGTGTGATAAAAATATTAAGATTTACATTCAAAATAATTTGAAAATACATTAATTTAAATATAACGGGCTTGCGTGAGACAAAATTCAAACTTTTATATCTATCACATTCACAAATTTTTATCGCAGTTAAAAGAGCAATGGAAGAATTTATAAATACATCTTATCATGCTTTAGCATATTGATGCAAATATTTCAAATTGGTCATAATCGAAAATTAGGAGTCTGAAATCACAAACAGAGTTAAAAGAAAAAATAATTTAAGGCAAAGAGTTCTTTTAACTAGCAACAGGGGTCAATGACGGTGACTTGAAATGCGTCTTAGGTGGCTAGAAAACCAGAGTGTGTTTGCTCAACTCAAACTAACATCTATTTAATAAACTTGGCAATCATCAATTATTACATTTGAATTTTAATTTTAATTTTAATCATCAATTATAACGTCTTTGGAAGAAGGTAAATTTAATTATTTTGTTGCATGTTAATTTATATATATCCCTTCGTGCTATGATAAGATTCATATAATTTTGTAACTGACACAACTATTTAATTTTTTTCATTAGAATATTATGATGTTGGTGATCAGATATATGTATGTGAGCATTGCCAAGCAAAAATGTGGTATGATGAGAGATTGGCCAAGTGTAAGCAAACAAGAAATCCAAAGTTTGGGTTATGTTGTCTTCATGGAAAAATTCAATTACCGCCAAAGCATGAGCCTCCACATATCCTCCACAATCTATTGCAAGGAATGCATACACAAAGTAAACATTTTCGTGACAACATTAGAATGTACAACATGATGTTTGCTTTCACTTCAATGGGAGGGAAAATTGACAAGGATATCAACACCAGTCGAGGTCCATATGTCTACAGAATAAGTGGACAGAATGTGCACATGATTGGTAGCGTTCTTCCTCCAAATGGATCATCACCAAAGTTTGCTCAACTATACATATATGATACAAATAATGAAGTGTCAAATAGGATGTTTGCATTGAGGTAATTAACATCCATTAATATAATTTGTATTGTCATTTACCTGTAGATATATATAATTATTTTGTATATACTATGTTAGCATTTTATTATACTAATGTTATGTATTTTCAATTTAGGGGGAGTAATGAAGAGGGCTGCTTTGCTGGTGTTATTGTTAGCAAATTGAAAGACATGCTTGATGAGTGCAATCCATTGGTGAAGGTATTTCGTGCAGCCAGGGACATGTTAGGTTCTGCTCAGTCAGAATCTGTACAAATAAGGTTGGTTCGAAAGCGTGGTACTGATGGTAGGAGGTACAATCTTCCAACATCTACCAATGAAATTGCTGCATTAATTGTTGGTGACATTGGATCTACACTGCATGATAGAGACATTGTTGTGCAATATAAAACCGGTTTGCTACAAAGAATATCAGAGACTCATCCTCTATACCTACCAATGCAATATCCGTTGTTGTTTCCATATGGTGAGGATGGCTATAGGGATGACGTGCCTCATAGTGAGCAAATGTTAAGTCTTCATTCCAAGAAGAACCGAGTTACTCAGAGGGAATATTTTACATACATGTTACAGGATAGAGTTAATCAATCGTCAACTATTCTCATTGCAGGAAAATTGTTTCAGCAATTTTTAGTTGATGGATACACTATGATTGAGTCTGCAAGACTTTCTTACATAAGAAATAATCAAAAGCAACTTAGAGCTGATATTTATAGTGGGCTTGCTGATGCCGTGTTAAATGGAGAGACAAATCCATCATCATTGGGTAAAAGGATTATCCTCCCTTCGTCTTTCACTGGTGGTGCACGATACACCATACAGAATTTTCAGGATGCAATGGCTATTTGTAGGTGGGCTGGGTATCCAGATCTATTTATCACATTTACGTGCAATCCTAAATGGCCTGAGATCAACAGAGCCTTAGCAGATACTAACCTTCGACCAGAGGATCGGCCTGATATCTTATCAAGGCTTTTCAAGATGAAGCTTGACATGATGATGAGGGATATAACAAAGAAAAGTATATTTGGCAAGGTTAAAGCAGGTACTCTTTTTTTTTTATGTCAGAACTTTTTTACTATTTCATTTTTTAAAAATCATTTGGGAATAAATGAATACTTTATTATTTTTTACAGTTGTCTATACTATTGAATTCCAGAAATGTGGGCTTCCACATGCACATATCCTGGTCTTTCTCTTTGATCAATTCAAGTATCCAACGCCAAGTGATATAGACAAGGTCATATCAGCTGAGATTCCAGACATTAATTATAATCCTAAGTTATTTGAAGCAGTAAGCAACTTTATGATGCATGGACCTTGTGGAGCAATGAACCATAATTCACCATGCATGGTTGATGGAATTTGCTCCAAACACTACCCAAAAGCATTTAACTCCAGCACTATATTTGATATTGATGGATATCCACGCTACCGAAGACCTGATAATGGTAAGTTTGTTATGAAGAATGGGATGGCACTAGACAACAGGTTCGTTGTTCCATATAACCCAAAGCTATTATTGAAGTACTATGCACACATTAATGTAGAGCGCTGCAACCAATCAGAGTCAATAAAGTACCTATTTAAGTATGTAAATAAAGGACATGACAGGGTAACTATAGCATTCTATGCTGGGTCATCTGAGTCAATTGACAATCACGTTCATGATGAGATAAAGATGTTTTATGACTGTAGGTACTTATCTGCTTGTGAAGCAGCATGGCGAATTTTTTTGTTTGAAATAAATTATAGACAGCCATCAGTTGAGAGGTTGTCATTTCATTTGCCTGACCAACAAAGTGTTATGTTCCAAGATGATGAACAGTTAGATTCTGTTTTAGATCGCAACTTGGATAAGCCCACAATGTTTCTCGCATGGTTTGAGGCAAATAAGAAATATCCAGAGGCCAGAGAAGTCACTTATGCTAACTTCCCCACACTCTTTGTGTACAAAAAAGATTTGCATGAGTGGCATTCAAGGAAATCTGGAACATCTATTGGAAGAATGTTTTTTACACCTCCGGGAAGTGGCGAGTTACACTACCTGCGTACTCTGCTTAATTTTGTTAAAGGGGCCACATCATATGAAGATATCAGAACAATAGATGGCGTCCTTTATCCGACATTCAGAGATGCATGTTATGCTCTAGGCTTATTAGATGATGATAAGGAGTATATTGATGGCATAATGGAGGCTAGCCATTGGGCTTCAACAAACTTTATTCGCCGACTATTTTGCATGTTACTCACTTGTAATGCTTTGTCAAGACCAGAATTTGTGTGGGAGAAGACATGGATGGTGCTCTCTGATGACATAACACATAGACAAAGACTCGTCACTGGACATCAAGGTATTTAATAATTAGATCAATTATTTTGATATGTTATAAAATTGATAAAATTAATATTTAACTCCTTAGTTCATTTGATCAAAATGTTTACATAAATATATATTTACCTTATTTTGTTTAAAATTGCAGGGTTACATCTTTCTGATAATGATTTGCAAAATTTTACCCTTATAGAAATTGAAAAAATGTTGCAATCTAATGGTAGAAGTCTCAAGGACTACCATCAAATGCCGTATCCAAATATGTCAACCATTGAGATGACTGGCAATAAGTTGATATATGAACAGCTTAACTATGATAAGCATGCACTTACTACTGAGTTGTCGAGAATGCTTGAAACATTAACTTTTGAGCAACGTAATATATATGATGCCATCATTGGGTCCATTGAGTCTGGAAACGGTGGGGTGTTCTTTGTATATGGATATGGTGGTACAGGAAAGACATATATTTGGAATACCATGTCAGCATCTTTGAGATCTAGAGGTAAAATTGTTTTGAATGTCGCTTCAAGTGGTATAGCCTCATTATTGCTTCCTGGAGGAAGAACTGCTCATTCACAATTTTGCATTCCCTTATCAATAAATGAAGATTCAATATGCAATATAAAGCAGTGCAGCCCTCTCGCTGATTTGATTGCTCATACATCACTTATCATATGGGATGAGGCACCTATGGCAAATAAGTATTGCTTCGAAGCTCTTGATAGAACAATGAGGGACATATTACATTTGCAGAATTCTTCTGCTGCTCATGCACTATTTGGTGGTAAGGTTGTTGTGTTTGGAGGAGATTTCCGTCAAATCCTTCCAGTTATACCAAGAGGTACACAAGAGGATATAGTCTTTGCATCTATTAACTCATCATACATGTGGAATGATTGCAAGCTTATGACTCTCACAAAAAACATGAGGCTACTACCAACAAATTCACATGAACAAAATGAGGAGTTGAATGAATTTGCCAAGTGGATCATTTCCATAGGTGATGGAACAATTACAGCTGACATTGAAGGAGAGGCAGAAATCACAATTCCACATGATCTCCTTTTGTGGTGCTCATGTGACCCTATCAAGTGTATAGTTGACTCCACATATCTAGATTTCATTGATTCTCTTGGTGATTTATCTTATTTTAGAGATAGAGCAATATTGGCACCTACACTTAATGTAGTAGATGAGGTTAATGAGTACATGTTATCCATGATTCCTGGTGATGAGGTATTGTACCTGAGTTCTGATAGCATAAGCAAACAAGATGGGATAGTGGAATCAATGGATGATTTATACTCTATAGAGTTCTTAAACTCAATTTCTATGTCTGGTCTGCCAAATCATGCTTTGAAACTTAAAGTTGGTGCTCCTATTATGCTATTGAGAAATATTGATAAATCACTTGGTCTTTGTAATGGAACACGTCTAATCATGACTCAGATTCGAAAGCATGTATTAGAAGCACAAATGATGTCAGGATCAAATGCTGGGATGAAGGTATATATCCCAAGAATTGACATGTCTCCATCTGACTCTAGACTTCCATTCACACTTCGCCGAAGACAGTTTCCGATCATGTTGTCATTTGCAATGACTATTAACAAAAGTCAGGGCCAGAGCTTGGTTAGTGTTGGATTATATTTGTCGAGACCAGTTTTCACACATGGTCAACTTTATGTTGCTGTGTCTCGTGTGCGAAGTAAACAAGGATTGAAAATATTAATTCTTGACGCAGATGGTAACCCTACGGACAAAACATCTAATGTAGTTTATAGGGAAATTTTCAATAATTTAGTATAGCCACTTCATTCATATATATATATATATAACTATACAATTGTTAATGTTTGTTTATTGATCGTTAGAACATATTAATTTTTTTTTCTCCTTTTACAATGTTTGGCAACATACAACATACAATTCCATAAATTGGCATCCCTCTCCCTTATTTTCACTATTGATTCTTCTTAAAAGTATTGGATAGTGAATTAGTAAGAATAGCCCGTGCAACGCACGGGTCATTAGCTAGTTAATCCTTAAATTATCGAATCATCAGTAAATCAATCCCTATGAGTGCCGAGTGCTAGGTGGCAAGTCGAAGTGCAAACATTGCTAATGTGACAACCCACAAAGCTTACATGGGAAACATGTGACATCAGACACTTGAAAATTACATGGGAAAAAGATATTTTATGACCCTCCAACAAAAATATTGTTAAATTAAGATATATAAAATTTGAAATCCTTAAAAAAGATTTAAATCTTTATAGGTAATAAAAAAATTTACTCAAATACCCCTTCCCCTTTCCCCCTTTTCTCCCAACCTCATTGTTGTCAGCGCCAGTGTGATCGCCAGAGATCCGATTACTGGTGACATCATTGGAGGTCTAATTATCGGAGGTCTAGTCACTAGAACTTCGATCGTCGATGACAATGTCGGAACAGTGAAATATTTTCACCTAGAAATTTAATTATTGCCACTTGCAAATTTAGTTATTGCTAGTTGAAAATTTAGTTATTCTCACTTGGGAAATTTATTATTTATACTTGGAAATTTAGTTATCTCCACTTAGAAATTTAGTTATCCCCACTTAGGAAATTAGTTATTATTAGTTGGAAATTTAGTTATTTTCACTTGAGAAATTTGTTATCCATACTTGGAAATTTAGTTATCTTCACTCGAAAATTTAATTATCCCCACTTGGGAAATTAGTTAGCGCTAATTAGAAATTTAGTTATTCCCACTTGGGAAATTTGTGATCTACACTTGGAAATTTAATCAACTAGTGATAATTAATTTTCCAAGTGGGAATAACTAAATTTTCAACATATAATAACTAATTTTTCAAGTGGGGATAACTAAATTTCCAAGTGTAGATAACAAATTTCTCAAGTGAAAATAACTAAATTTTCAACTGGTAATAACTAATTTCCCAAGTGGAAATAACTAAATTTCTAGGTGAAGATAACTAAATTTCCAAGTGTGGATAACAAATTTTCCAAGTGGAAATAACTAAATTTCCAACTAGCAATAACTAATTTCTCAAGTGAGGATAACTAAATTTTCAAGTGGAGATAACTAAATTTCTAAATGTGGATAACAAATTTCCCAAATGAGAATAACTAAATTTCTAACTGGTAATAACTAATTTTTCAAGTGGCGATAACTAAATTTCTAGGTAAAAACATTTCACTATTCCGGCACTGTTACCAGTGACCGAAGCTTCAGTGACCAGACCTCCAATGACCAGACCTCCGACGACATCGCCAGTGATCGAACCTCCGGCGATGTTGTCGATGCTGGCTACGGTGAAGTTGGGAGGAAAGGGGGAAAGGGGAAAGGGGTATTTTAATAAAAGAGTTTTTTTTTATTACCTATGAGGACCTAAATCTTTTTCAAGGATTTCAATTTTTATAGGACTTAATTTGACAATATTTTTGCTTGAAGATCCCAAAGTGTCTTTTTCTCAAATTATATTCATCCCTATATTTTACCTTAATTTTCTTAATTTTTAAACCGGTCGCTTTACTTTAATTTTTTTAAATCACTCATATTTTTCAAAACCCTTAAGAGTTAATTCTTATAATAGGTAACTGTTAACATTTTAACCCTTAAAATGATCAACTAACTCTATTAAAAAGTAATGACATGGCTAACTGAAAAATAAGTTGAAACTTGAAAGTTAATTATAATTTTGATTTATTATTTCAGCTCTTCATGTCACTGAACACCTATCTTATAGATCACGAAATGCACATCTCACTAATTTGGGATATCTTTTACCAAAGATTTCTGGCTTATGTTTTGCAAGCATTGCATCAGAGAGAGAGAGAGAGCCTTTTTTTTTAAACCAAATTAACCACTTCCTCCATTTTAATCACCCACAATAACTCACTTTTTTTTAAATTCAAAATTTAAAAAATTAATTAATTAATTTTCTTTGGGCATTTCTCACATTAATGGGCAACTGAAAAATCTAATACTACAATATCTACATTTAGTCCATATATAACATCCACATATCTACTAATTTTATAGAAAACCATGACTTGTTAATAACATTTTGATTTGACATACTTAATTTGTACTGGGCTTTGTCTTTTTGCCATGTTTTTAATTTTTGTATATTATTTTTCAAATTCAATGATGTGGGACCCATGGTTTCTTAAATTCTATGCATATGATTAAAGAGAATCTGATGGACATTTTGGGTTGACTAAGCAAAAAGAATTAAAATCCAGAGAGTAATATTGTTTGCCCATGGCATGAATTGAAATGGGTATCATGAAATCAAAAGCCACATTGGACTCACTATCAACAGCGTCAAATGGAAAGCCAACGTCTCTATCTCAATTTGGAAATCCAAATAGCTCCAAATGATAACAAATTCTAAGCAATTTAGATATTAATGTACTCATCACAGAACAAACGTTAGCTTTAGATCTCCACCTCAAAACCATCGAGAGGTGGAGCTCTTATTTTTGGTTCTCTACTTCCCTCAAAACAACCTACCAGTTGAAGATTCTTTCGTTCTTTCTTTCTCTCTTTCTTTTTTATTGGACTAACAAGGGAACATAGAACTTGAAAAAGAGATTAAGCAATTGGAGCTCATGTACATTCACCAAAATGTGGCTGTTGACCGGTGGGGAATTGAGAATCTTGAGACCCCTTTCCACATTATGTGTGTTCTTGACAAGATAATCTGCATAACCCATAGCTTACTAGTGAGAGTATATGATCTGAAAATCCCAGTTTTCAAAAGCAAGCTCCCTAACTTGAAGGATTTCTTCTCTAAAAGTGTGGTCAAGACCACTATCTCTAAATATCATATTAGTGACCTCAATAAAATCAAAGTACATGACAATTTGATTGAAGCCATACTGTGGTGAAGATCATCCAAGCTATAGCCTACAAGTCCAACAATGGAGATCCAATATCCCAAAGAATCCATTACAAGCTATTGGAGGTCCAATGACTCGAGGCCGAACTAAAGCTATGAAGAAAGCATTACAAGGCTTGATCCAAAAATTACAAGAGGATAAGCCCATATTTGAGGAGCAAGAGGCTTCTAAGCCCATTGTTGAAAAAAGAATAATAATTTTAATTCAAGCTCAAGTTTTAAGTGAGGCTCAATTCCCGAATCAAGGCCCAATAATAGAATAGCTTAATTAATGGGATATTTCAATTAATTTTAGGATATCTTTTCAGATTTATTTTATTTTGATTTGATTTGATTTAAATTAAGATTATGATAATTTTTTGATTTCCTATTTGTATTCAAAGAGACCAATCGTAGAGTTAGATTTGATTTATTTTTATCTGATATCTTCTAGAGATTCATTAGGATTTAGTTTTCTTTTCCTATTTATAGACTTTTGTAGTACTACTTTTTAGAAAAATCAATATTATTAAGAGTTTATTCAATTAGTGAGTTTCACTAATTCTTTGTGTTCTTCCTAGAATACATATTTCGACTAATCAAGAGAATTGATCTCTCTCTTATAGTATCCCCCTCTAGAGTT